>VTPC01090045.1:78490-154538 GCA_011009095.1 Ignelater luminosus
GAAGGCTTTTGGATGTATGACATCTTTTCCATTATATGTAATTTCACTTTTTTCATAATTTATTTGTATTCCTATTGGTGTTATATATCTCGCCTTCTTCCTTATTTGTTTCCACTCTCCTTCTATTTCTTTCACTTTATCTTAACTGTCAACAGATGAACAACGAAATTCAGTAGCTTTTATTTACGAGTGCTGCCATCTTCACGTTGAGGTCGAAAACTTTTCAGACCACCCTCGTAGTTTATAGTAATGCGAAAAAGGATTTGTTGCGACTTTTTGAGGTTATACCAATTTTCTTTTGTTTTTTGTGTGGTATAAAAGTGAAAATGGCATTATCCAGTCATCATTTTTACCAGATTAATATTAAACCATTTGATGGAACCGGATTTGACTCATGAAAATCTAAATTGGGTGTAATTTCTCAACAAAACCAGCAGCATTGACAAGCACGTATCAGCAGTTTATAAAAAATGATGCAATTGCGCGGTATATTATTGTCCAACTTGTTGCTGATAATGTTTTAGAAATAATTAAATCTAAAGATACGGCCAAGGATATGGTAAATTCCTTAAAAACAGTTTATGAAGAAACTGGACTTCAATATTTAGACAAAATTGCGTAATTTAGAATTTAGAGATGGTTGCAGCTTAAGCGACTTTCTGCCTGAGTTTGATAAAACAATAAGGGGGCTTCGATGGATAACAGCGAGAGAATAACGACACTTTTATCTGCTATGTCGGGAAAATTTAGTGCTGCGGTAACATCTATCGCTATTTTGTTTTGCGCAGATCCTCCTTCAATAACAGTTGACTTTGTCAGGAATAGTTTGTTAGCAGAAAAAGAACGTCTAAAGACAAAATATGTAATCACCACCCCGCCGTCAACTCATGCCTTTGTTGGTAATAACAAAAATAAAGCTAAGGGTAAAACTTTCAAGCTCAGGTGTTTTCATTGCCACGGTCTAAGTGTCGTAAACATCGTCCACAGGATCTAGGGAAGGCCAATATTAGTTCTGTGGAAGAAGATATTGCTTTCTTTGGTGATCAGATGGATGAGCAACAGGAAATTGTACTGAGTTGTGATTCACAAACAAATCACAAACGTATTCTGAAGTTTGTTGTAGACAGTGGCTGTACTAATCGTCCATTAATGTCAGAATATAGCAATGTTCTCATTAACTTAAAAGAGATCAACAAAAAAATTAATGTTGCTAAAGCCGAGAGACTGTAACTGCAAAGTATCATGATTGTTTACCTATGATGACCAATAATGGGCGATTCATCACATTGAACAATGTTTTTATTTGTAAGAATCTATCGTATAATTTATTATCGATCAGACAAATTGAAGACAAATGGTTTCGCATGATTTTTGAAAACCAGTAAAGGGGAATTTTACTATTCCTACCGGCAGTTTAATTGGCAACTTATATTTTATTGAATTGAAATTTTATTCTAACGAGGTAAATATTGTTGCTAATTCCCCTGAATTGTGGCACAAGCGAATTCCTGTAAGTTCATTGCGTGAAATATGCTTGAAAGGTAAGCAGATACGTTCTCAGTTTTTCAAGAATATTCCAATAGAAAGAAAGGCACAACGCTCACTTCAGTATGTGTCTACAGATGTATGTGGTAAAATTAGCCCTCCCACTCATGATGAAAAAAATTGTTTCGTTTCATTTATTGATCATTTGGCATTTTATATCTAATTAAAAAAAGAGTGGAGTCGAAATGTGCTTCGGAAAATTTGTTGCAATGATTGAAACTAAGTTTGACCGGAAAATTGAATATTTGAGTGAAGAATATAGCGCAAAGAGTTAAGGATTTCTATGATAATAAAGGACTAATTGTGCAGTATACAGTTCCAAGAAATCTAGAGCAAAATGGGATAGCAGAAAGATATAACCTAACTATTCTAGATAATGTTTAGTTTTGGACAGAGAACTTAGTAAATCATTTTGGGGAAAAGCTGTGTTGGTTGCTGTTTATTTGGCAAACAGAACCCTACAGAGATATGGTATGGCTTTAAACCGGACTTGAACAAGATCAAGTTATTTGGATGTACTGCATATGCTCACATCCCAGAAGAAGATAGATCTGGAAGGTTAACTGAACGTTCCAGCAAAAGTGTTTTCAGTAGCTACTGTGACAATGGATATTGCTTGTGGGATCCAGTGAAACATGTAGTATTTACATCTCGTTCTGTTAAATTTGATGAATCTTTTGAAAGAAAAACAACCCTTTACAAATTTACAGAAATGAAAATGAGCCATTGGAAGATCCGTTACCTGATGAAACCGTTACTAAAACTCAGAAATCAGAAGAAAATGTAGAAGAGATCCGTAGGAGTCGCAGGGAAAAGCATATGTCCTGATATCTCAACAATTACGAGGTGGATATGGTGTTGGCTTTGTCTACAGGATGTATGTCTTCTGAAATACCGAGAAAGTATAAAGAAGCTACTCAAATGGGAAATGATTGGAAGGAGGCCATCGATAAAGAGTTATCAGCACTAGAAGAGGATGATACCTGGATTTTTGTAAAGCCTCAATCAGATGATGTGATCATTGACACACGATACTTTGCGCTTGTGAATCTGCCTACATTCCTTTTCCTTCTCTCTTTGTATATCCTGCAGTTCTTCTTAGGAACTTCATCTCTGCTATCTGTATTCGTCTTTCTTTCTCTTTTGTTGCTTTCCATATCTCGCTTCCGTATAGCAGGCTTGGGATGGCCATGGTTTTGTAGAATTTCATTATGGTGTCTTTCCTTACTTTATTCTTTAAGGTTCTATATATTGTGCTATTAATGTAGTTGAATCTTCATATTTTGTTTTCTATATCTATTTCTCTTCTGAAGGATAAGGTATATCCTAGGAAAGTAAATAAGGTAGCTCTTTCTATGTATTCATTGTCAATTACTATCTTACACCTTGTGAGTTCTGAACCTTTAAACGCTACGGCTTTGGTCTTCTTAATTGAAATTCTTAGATTATATTCTTTGACTATCATGTAAGATTGATGTGCAGCTCTTTGTAAAGATTCCTCGCTGTCCGCAATTATCACTGGAGGAGCTCTTTTTTAAAATGCAACAAGTCACGCAGAGTATTTTTCGAAAAAACGGCAAAAGTTTGTC
The DNA here is from genome assembly GCA_011009095.1 of Ignelater luminosus. Taxonomy (NCBI): domain Eukaryota; kingdom Metazoa; phylum Arthropoda; class Insecta; order Coleoptera; family Elateridae; genus Ignelater; species Ignelater luminosus. The sequence continues at coordinate 81,625 of VTPC01090045.1, forward strand.
ATGAAGATATCTCATATCTGAATATGGTAATTTTTGTTTTATATTAAAATTATTAAATTATACTTACTGTACGCAAAAAATTCCTAATAGAAAATGTTTCGTTCTTAAGAAATTTGGAAAAAACTGTTGGACATGGTGCGTTTTGAAAGCAAAATTGCGTACTTGACCATTTTTATAAATCAAAGAATATCGTCATTTTGGAAACAATTTTATTTTTTAAATAAACATGCATAACAAACTAAGATATAAATTCTAATTGAACAAAAAAAAAAGTTATGTTACAAATAAGAACAAAATTAATGGATTGGCTCAGATTCTTCTTCCAAACAACTGTAAAGTTGCTCAGCTTCATCCGTTTGTTCTTCAAAAGTAATCTGTTCCTTCAAAATTTCAAAATCGAAAATCAATTGTTCTTCTTTAATCCACTCTTCGCCTAAACGTACTTTCAATAACATATCGACAGCTTTCCCTTTGTCCTGTGAAATTTCGTTTGGAGCATTCAGCAGTGACAACTCCAAAACGTTTAGCTCTTTAAAACGTTTTAGTAAGGTAAGCCATGGTTTTGAGTCATTATGACATCGATAGGTAATTTCGCATTTAGATTTAACTAGACTTTTATGCGAGTAATTATTTGTAATTTTTTTTTATATAACCTTTTTTACTGACTTAGTTCTTCAACTTTTTGTAAAATGCTTAGTAGCGCTTTTAAACCGTAATCCATCTAATCTATCTAGAATTTGTTCACTTGGCCAAATTTTTGATAAATGTCTTCAATAATCTTTGGGAATAAGAATTTCGGGATGTCGTCTTAACTATTTTTCAACTTTTTCGAAGACCCTATTTGCTGGATGATAGGAATGGCGAGTGACTATTTCAATTTATAGTATAATGTTATTTGGCAAATGCTTACTGAGCCACCATAGAAGCAGATGCACAATGTAACTATTTTTATTCTAAACCCCATAGCTATCTGAAAAAATCTTATTTTTCTCACACCTTCCCAGTCTTTCTTATTTAAAAAATGGAGAATTGCAGAACCCGTAGCATTTGATCCACGGCCACACTGAGTTTCAGTCCACGTCTAAAAATGTGGCGAAGAACTTTTTACGACAACAATGCAAAATGCGTAAAATCCAATCTGCAATGAATTGGAAGTTTTGGTAGCTTGCTGCACTTGCTAAAAATCAAAGCAAAACGATGCAACACCTTCTTCTCCTTCCTTCATCATTAAATAAAACTGCTTTGCTTTCATTTTATGTACTTTCAAACTTGTTGATGCTTCATTTTTAATTTGCGAACAATCGGTGGTTGTTACTTTGTATTTTAGGCGTTCACAGTAGCTGCATGCATCACTTACGAGAACCTCAAAGCCTAAATTAACTTTATTTGAGAAAATATTGTGAAAAAATGAATAATTGACTTGGAGATTTTGTTCTACACTTTCGTTGTATATTTTGGACAGTTTATTGATGTTAAGTGTAGAACTTAAGTATAATCTTTGGGACTTGGCTCCATTGTGATGGCTTTCGCATGCTTTCAATTTTCCTATAAATTTAATTACTTTTTGTTTCTGCTCTATCATCTTAGTTTTCCATCTGTCTCCTCCTCTGTTTTCTTTAAGTTCTTTTCCACTCTTAATAGTTTTGCTATCTATAAGATTCTGCGATATGGTACCTCAAACAATTTTTCAAAAACATTTGACGTACCAAAAATGATTGCTTCTATGTAAAAAGCTAAAAGAACAACAACATCGAAAAAGATTGTAGTATATAAGCATCGTACGACAAACTTACTTTATATTTTATTTGAAAACTATGAAGCTTGCTGATAGACATATTTGCACGCTCGCAAGTCAAGTTTCTTATTATTAAGATGTTCACATCTAAAATTCCAGTTTTGTAAATTAAGATCTTTTGCTTGGTACCTTGAATGAAATCCGTTACTTAAAACATCAAAGGAAGCCCAGAAACAAACCTTACCTTGCTTGTTTCTTTTCCAAACTCACTTTTCTTAACACATTGACACTTTGTTTGCTTCTTGGTATCTTCGTTTCCAGAAATGGCTATCTTCGAATTTCTGTACATGCCTTTTGTTACCTTTAGCAGGTGTAATGGTATTCCTCTTTTCTCTATGTTCCACAATTTCTCTCTGTCTACCTTATCAAAGGCTTATGCAATCTACAAATAACATATGCGTTTCTTTTTGATATTCACGATGTTTTTCTATTATCTGGTTGAAGCTGAATATATTGTTCATGCATGCCCTTCTTCTGCAAAAGCCAATTTGTTCCCCAAAAAGAATGTCCCCTGTTATTTACCTTAGTCGTTATGTAACAATTTTTGCTGTATTGAACAGCAATATTCCTCTATAGTTTTTGCACTTTTCTCTTTCTCCTCTTTAAAAATGGGCACCACAATGGCTAGTTTCCATTTTTCCAGCATTTTCTTTTGCGCCCAGCATTTTTTCAGTAGCCCTAAAACTCGTTTCTTTTTAATTTAGGAGATGTATTTGTTGAGTCACTCCCTGGAGCTTTGCGGTTTTTCATCTTTTCCAGTACTTGTTCTAACTTTTCCATTTCTATTAAATTAACTGTTGCTTTTTCTTCCTCTCGTTCATTTCCGTTTTGTTCATTTTCCTATGTTGGATTTTACTTATCTTCATTCACTTCTTTCGTCCATAATTTTTCAGAGTATTATATCCATTGGTTTTTATCTATTTCATCTATTTTTGCGTTGTCTTTCTCTTTTTTGTTAAGGTGTTTAATTATTTTATATGCGAACTGTTGTCCGTCGTGCATGTCAATTTGAATTCTCTGGACATTATATTGTGTTCTTCTTTGTTTTCTTCTGTGCGATTTTGTAACTATTTCCAGCATGCCTGATTCTTCCTTCCGATTAATTCTTCTATTTTTTCGTCCCAAAATCTTAGCCTTTTATTTTTATTTCTCTGTGTGCAATATCCAAGCGATTCAAAAGCCGCATTTTCTATTATAGTTTTAATATTTTTCCATTCTTCATTTATATCTTCCGTTTGAGGTATTTGTCTTTCTTGTATGTTTAGTCTTTATTGAGTCTTCTCGAAGATAAATCGTCCATTGTTGCTTGTTATTTGTTATTATTGTTGAGCGTTTGGCTCATTTTGTTTTAATGTTTATTTTCGCTTGTAGCAAGAAAGGATCTGAATTTATGTCCATGCCTCTATAAATTCTGACATCTTTGAAAGGAGTTGCGCTTTTTTGGTTTGCCGCAAAATAATCTATTATTGATTGATGTCGTTTTGCATGCCATGTTGTTTTGTGGATTTGTTTAAATTTATAGTATGAATTCATTATTCTTAGATTATTGAAGCAAGCGAAGTCTATTGGGTGTTTGCCATTTTCTTGTCTATTCTCTATTGATTCCCATGATCTTATCTATTGGGATATTTCCAATTCTTCCGTTGAAGTCTCTTCCTATGATTGTATAGTCATTTCTGTTTACTTGGTCAAGAGTGGATTGTAGATCATTATAGAATTTTTGTGCGTCTTCCTAACTTCCTTCTTCTGGTGCATATGATTGTTAGTTTATTTCTTTTTATGTTTAATCTTATTAGTATTATTCTTTCATTGATGTAGGTGTATGAGATTATTTTCTTTGGCAAGCTTTTATTTATTAATATTGCAACCCTTGCTGTTTCCATTCTTCCTTGTGCTACTCAGTTATATATCATTAGAGACCGGATTTCTAGGCAAGTGCCTAATTTTAGATTTTTTAGGCAAGCGAAGGAAAATTCGTTTTTGGATAATCTACGCACTTTTCACTTGAAAAAAAACTTTTTTTAAGTGCTTAAGTGCCATTTTTATATGTTTTTGAAGTAAATGCCTACAATCTTTAATATCTGCCTATAAAAACCTATTTTGCCTAAACTGGTACCTATCTTGCCTAAATGGGTGCCTATTTTGCCTAAATAAATGCTTAGTTTGCCTAAATGGGTGCCTAGTTTACCTAAATGAGTGCATATTTTATTTGACCGTCTAGACTGCCTATCATAATGCCTACTTTAAAGGTTTTTAGTGCCTATTTGCCTGCCTATTTTGACGATTTTTAGTGCCTAAAAATCCGGTCTCTATATATCATGATATAATCTCCTAGCTCGATTGATGCTTGTTAATTCATTTACTTTATTTGTCAGTCCTCTCGTATTCTAAATTGCTAAAGTAAGCTCATTTCTTATTCCTAATCATTTACCCTTATTTCGTTTGCTGTTCGTTATCTGTGATTCTGTCCTGTCCGAGGCTTTGTGTAGAAGTTTGTAGGTAAGTTGCTTTTTTAACTTGTCAGATTACTAGTCTGACGAAGAACCTTTCTTCTTTCTCCGGGCTTGGGACCGGCACCAGCGTTACTAGGAGCTACTTAATCCACCCCACCATGACACTGGAGGAGATAACATGAACTCAAAAATTAATTTTTTTGTTTTTTTTTTATTTCTGAACATGAATTTCAAAATTCAAAAAAACAGAAAACATTCATTCATCAATAAAGAAACAAAAATTTAATTCTTAATAGTTATATCTGGATGAACAGCTTTTGCTAAAGTGTAAGTTTAAATCTGATGGACGAAAATTTGTATCGGCCTATATGTACCATAAGTAATGTTTGATTTTCTCTTTTTTTTTGTACCTTCATTGTAACTGAATTTGCAAATCTTAATTGAATCTACTATTGGTTCACGCTCAGTCTCAGTATCAGTCTTTTTGTATCTTTGATCCTCTGTTATAATGTAACGGAATCAACATTCTCTTCTACAGGGTTTTCACTTGGGCAAACACAGCTTTTATCTTCACTGCTGTTGCCTGAAGATCCAGATGCTTGAGTAGCAGTATGGCAATTTTGTGTTCTACTAAAAGAATGTTTTGACCTGCTAGTCCCAGCTACATCTTACCACTGAACATCAGCTAAGAGTGATTCCTTTCTTAGCAGGAACGTTTAGTCGCTTTTTTGCTTTTTTTGGCTCGTTTTCGCGCATAACATGAATTCTTCAGCAGCTCTGAAAATGATAATGACAGATTTTCTACAACCGTCGATATTTTCCCATTTCACAATTCAATCAAAATAAATAGCATGGCAGACAAGAATAAACGTGCTTTAAAACTCGTTGTTAGGTGAGCAATTAGCATGTCTTAAGCGCAACGCAAGCACGTAAAGTTACTAAATTTTCTCTAAATATCTCTTCAACTAATTCCATTATTTTCTTTTCCACTTTATAACGTTCAGCAGTGACGACTGGTGACCTAACTTCAGATTATTAAATTATACAGAAACAAACCAATCAAGCAACGATCATGCGATTTGTGAATCCCCTGAAATTAGATCACCAGCCGCCATTGATTTACAAAAAGAATTTTGTTGACTATTATTCTTATACTATTACAGAATGATTTGATTTGATTTGATACAAATATACGGGCTACAAGAAATAAAAGTGGAAATCGGTTATCATTTATCAACCTATGTTTGTTTTATAAAAAGACGCTGATGATATCTAGATAATTAACATTACTAGTTTAACAGATTCTTTAATTTACAAAAAATGCGTAGACAATAATTTACATATATGGTAATGACAAACGTAATATCCTTGACAAGGTTGTCTTATACTTAAGATGCTAACGGTTAAAAAAACTCGAAATGATGTACTTACCTGATTGTGGTCTTTGTTTATTCATTTCATTCACACCATTGTATCTAATTATGAAAGTTTTTTTTTATGTTTCTTACGAACGAACTTTCTATTAGAGCAAACATTGACACTGAGTTTACTTAAATATTAACAAGGTCTAGTTTGTAGTTTTGTACCTAAAGATGTATCAATAACATTAAATAAGTATTACACTATTTTTCTTTATTTATTTAGCTGTTCATTTAGTACATTATAATTATATATTATTATGTTTAGGTTATCCTAGAAAATTCTATTAATATCTCTAAAACAGGTATGAAGTCATAGTCATTACGCAAATTACAAAGTGTGCACGTACCAAGCATCTCGCTGAATTTAGTTTGAAAAACCTCACAACACAACCTAACAATAAGAAGTCTAACTTTTATAAAACACAAACACAATCCTAAATTAAAAATTATCAATTTTCTTAAATCTCTCTGCGTATCCAAAACAATCTTCTGTCTTACAGTCCTTGTTACTTTTACCACTTTTTAATTCCCCTTGAATTTCTTCTAACGTCTTACCTTTAGTTTCAGGGAGATAAAATAATACAAAAAGCAATCCTAAAACGCAACAACCTGCAAATACAAAAAATGGTATGTGCATCCCAAACTCATCTTTTGTAACTTGAAAGAATTTCGATACTATTGTTGTAATAACAGCAAAATAAATATCACAAAAACTCATAGCAAAAGCTTTCACATTAGTAGGAAAAATCTCGCCTAAAAGTAAAATTGGTATTGTTTGTAAACCCAAACCAAACATAATTACGCAAACAACTAAAGCAATTACAGGTATTAAAGAAAAACTGCTCACATCAATATCCGTTGTATTTTTCAGGTAAAAATATACACCTTCGGCCAGTAAAGCTATACCAGTACCTATTACAGAAATTATCATCAATGGTTTCCTTCCTGTCTTATCTACAATGACTGAACAAATTCCCGAAAGTACTAATTGAACACTGAAATAAATTATAGATGCCACTGTAGGTGAAACGCTATCTCCAGCTTCTTTAAAAATAATTTGAGCATAAAATATTATAGCTATACTACCACTGAATTGTTGAACCCCTCTAGAACCCATCATTATATAAAGTGCTCTTCGATTACTCTTCACAGTGAATAAATCTAGATATTTCCCTGTATTTCTATTTTGTTCCTCAACGGCGTCTTTTAATCTGTTCAAATCATCCTCGACGTCACTAGTTCCTTTGAATACCATCAAACTGTTTCTAGCACCTTCTACCTTTCCCTTCATGAGCAAACAATATGGACTTTCAGGTAGGCAAGGAAATGTTAAAAGTAGCAATATTGGCATGATCAATGATACCAAAGCTGAATCGGTTATGCTCCGGTAAGAACCAAGCACGTTTGCTACTAAGATTCCAAAGATCCATGCTACAGAAACAGCTGATCCCAAGAGTCCTCTGATTTTCGGATTGGCTATTTCGCCAAAATAAACAGGAAGCGAACAGCATATCAAACCGTCGGATATTCCAGCTAGGTATCTGGCTACTATTAATATGGTAACAGAGCGAGCATAAGCTATCATAATCCAAGATATTATGAATGGAATAGAAGTCAGTAAGATAACATATTTTCTTCCTATTCTATCTAGAAGTAGGCCTGATAATATTGATCCAGTACAGGCGCCAGGTAGGAGCATTACAGCAATCCAAGAGCCTTCATCGTTTGTAGTTGGGATGCGGGAATCGTCTTGAAGAAGCTTTGGTAGTGATGGTGACGGCCAACCATAATGCATTCCACTCGTTATCATATTGAGGGTACCTAAACAAACAATAAATATTAATAAACGTTGTAAAGAATTGCAAAATCAAAAGTTTGGAAAAGTTAATTTATTGAAAAATTCTGACTGATATTTATAAGATTCAACCTGTCATGAAAAATCGGACTCTGAGTATTGAAGAAACGAACTCCAAGTAAAAAAGAGAAAAGTGAAGACAAGTCGGATATAGAACCAAACTAGAAGAAAAGACCAGTTGATTAGAACTAAAAGATAGGAACCACAAATATTGAAAGATGTTAGAGAACACAAAATATTTATAAATGACGACATGAGCGAACAATAGAGAAGTTTACAAAAGAAAATAACAAGGAAAAGAACAAAGAAAACAGTCAAAAAATGGTTTCAAAAATTAGTAATTAATGGAGAAGAAGTATGTAGAAATAAGGCTATCGAAAAATCAAAAAACTAACAGTACAAAGAGTGAATAGCATTAAAGGCAAGCGGGAAACGAACAAGGCAAAAAAAGACAAATGACTTCAGAAAAAATAAAATAAATAATAGACGGAATGGTAATTAAAGGTATTGGAAAATTCATAGAAAAGAAATAAAACTTAGCAATGAATGTACCAAATACGAGCTAGAAATCAGGCATAACGGAGACAAAAAAAGGGAACAAGACTAGAAATACTAGAGAATAAGCAATGTCTAATTTCCTATAGCATACCTAAAGAAGTACGAAAATGGCATGGGCACTCAGAAAGGATATTAACTGTTGAGCTCAAAACTAATGAAGAAGATATAGATACGTTTGTAATGGTATACGGACCAAACAAGAATGAAAATGCTGAAACTAAAATTGAATTTTTGCAAGAGTTCACATTAGTAATAGAACAATGTCGAGGGAGAGTGCATATAATAGGGGACTCTAACGGTATAGTTGGAAAGAAAAATTAACTTCATAGAAGAGTTTTAGGTAAACATGGAGAAGAAACAAGGAATAATAATGGACAAAGACTGCTCGACTTTTGTCAACTCAATAACCTGATTATAACGAATAATTTCTATGAACATAAGAACATTCATAAAATAGCAAGAACAGCACCAAACCGAGCAGAAAAATCCATTATTGATTACACACTAATAGAAAAAGAAAACAGAAGAGTTATTAAAGATGTCAAAGTGCGAAGAGGCACAAAAGTAGAAAGTGACCATCACTTACTGATAGCTTATATAAAAAACGAGCATGACAAAGAAATAAACACTGCAAATCCGAAGAAGAAAATTGAGTATGAAATAATAAAGTCGTATAAATTATCAGACCAAGAAATAGTTAACAAATACAAAGAGTACATAAAGGAGAATTCTAAAAGGAAATAGCGGCCGACAACAAAAGTCTGGAAGAAATAAGGAAAAGTTTCAAGAATATTGCATTAAATTCGGTCAGAAAAGCGTGTGGTGTAGGTAGAATAACCAACACAAAAAGACAAGCAGCATGGTGGTCCAACAAAATAAAAGAACAAGTTAAAATGAAGAAAATAAAATGGCAGAAATATCTAAGTAGTAGGACAGAAACTTGTGATAGAGATGATATTAGAAGCAAAACAGAAACATTGTAGAGAATTTAGCGATAAAATTGAAAAAGATAGTAAGACGCTCAAAATATTGAGAAAAGGCAGAAATAGAAGAACTGGCTGTATTATAAGCAAGAAAGGGCAGATTCTAAAGAGGGAAGAGAAATAATGCACAGATGGAAAGAGTATTTTCAGGAGTTCTTAAATACAGGAAATATAAATATAAATAAACAACAAGAAGAAATGACTACCAGAAATGACATTGGCAGTGATATTACATTAGAAGACCTAATAGAGGTAATTAAAGCAGTGAAAACAGGAAAGGCACCGAGCCACGACAAAATAACGAAATGATCGAAGTTATTGAAGAAGATGGGATTCGACTATTACTGTCAATTATCAACAGAGCATGGAAAGAAGCAAGAATATCACGCGATTGGGAAATAGGAATGATAGTTCCCATCTACAAAAAAAAGGCAACATTAGTATCATAATAAAATTGTATAAACGTATACTGGAAAAAGGACTGCGGCATAGAATAGAACCTACCTTAGAACGATCTCAGAGTGGCTTTAGGAAAGGACGCAACACACAAGACCTTACGTTTACTATACAGGAAATAATAAATAAAACCATACTCAAAGGAAAAAAGTCGTACTTTGGCTTCATTGATTTAGAAAAAGCTTTTAATACAGTCCCTAGATAATAGCAATCCAAAGTCTGTATAAAAGAAGTACATAGTATGAGATTAGGAAAATCTACAACGAGAAAAAGAGCCCTGCACTTTTTACAATAAACATGGATGACGTAATTAAGAAACGCAATCGAAGAACAAAGAAGATAGGTTATAGACATCTGCAGAAAGTTGAAATAGCCAACATAGTCATTATAAGTAAAAATAAACAAGATCTACAGGACTGTTTAATGATATGGAGTGAAGAACAACAAACAGCTATAATGAGAATAAACAACGCGAAAACCAAAGTAATAATATCGAAAGAAGACATGGAAAAAATGTGCTCAACGTAAGGTTAGGAAGTGATAGGATAGAACAAGTCAAAAATTTACAATATTTAGGCGTAATAATAGAAGAAAGGGGGAAACAGTATATAAAAATTAATAAAAAGATTGAAAGGAAGCAATAAACGCAATAAACAAAACATTCTTCAGTAAGAAGGAAATTTCGAGGAAAACTAAAGTAAAAGTTTACAAGAGCGTATGCAGACCCATAATCATGTACGAAATCGAAGCCTGGACACTAACCAGAAGTCAGAAGAGCAAACTACAGGCAACTGAAATAGAATTTCTGAGACGGACCATCTTAAGCCTGTATTGTATTTTGTAGAACAAAAGCAACTAAGTTGGTGAGGACACCTGCAGCGACTCAGTGAAGAAATGTAGGGAAAACCATGCTAGATTGTCACATTGTTAGCTTTCTAGCTTTCTAGATTTCTTCTGTTATTTCTTTCTTCTTCCAATTCTCTTCTTACCATAATGTCAGTCAAAAGAGCAGCTGTACGTTTACGTCGCTTAGTCTTTTTTATTTTATTTTTTTTTGTTGCTTTAGTATAGAGCAAAAAATCATCGGGGAAGACCAAACATTGTTTACAGTGACTTAGTTCCTAGGACCAGAAACAATTTAAACTGAGCAGGCATTTTACTAAATCTTTAGTAAACAAGTATGCAAGCAATGACTAACTACAAAAGACATTCGGGGCATTGTGGTAAACTGACTGCATTATAACAAACTTTAATATTTTTATGGTTTGTGGGTCATCAATTGCTGATAGATTAGGAGCTTATTCAGAATCATCATCGTTGCAAACTATAGTGTGGTCATCATTATACGAAGAAAAAAAATTGAGCAGCATTTTCGTCGGGATAGCTTTCTAGGAGTTGTTGGCGTTATTGATAGCTCGCATATAAAAAGAGACAAGCCATCAACTGCCCAAATCCTTTTGAATAGAAAAGGATATTATTCTATACAGGTAACAGCTTACTTTACTGTTTTAAAACACTGATTACTACATCATCTATGTTTCAGTTACAAGTGATGTGCAAATTAGGGATGTATTTGTAGGCTATCCTGGATCGGTACCCGATAGCCGTGTGTTTCGAACATCCCCACTGGCACAAACTTTATGTGATAAGTGCCACGATATGCACATTTTAAGAGATAGAAGATATCCCCTTCTATCAAATTTATTAAACCCATTTAAAGACTGTAGTCAACTAACAAGGGCTCAAAGGAATTATCATTTAAAGTTGGCAAAAAATAGAAATGTCATGGAACATTGCTTTGGGTTGCTAAAGCAAGAATCCAGGCAACTATATCACGGATTTGATAGGACAAGTTGTGTTTTACACAATTTGGCACCGCAAAATGAGTTCCAGCTGCAAGATGCTATAGAACATAACAGCAAGTGGAAGAGTTGGAAGATGAAGAAGATGAAAGAATCGTTCATATTGCTAATAGCTTTATTCGATCTTAAGACGTAGTTGGAGAATCTTTAATATTAATCATGAGACGTTCCAATACTTTTTATAAAATAGTTTAGTCTCCATTTCATTAACATTGTTAAATTTAACAAAAATAACAGAAGCTACATACATAAGTGCAAATTTTCAACAAAACATATATTTGAATCTTCCAAGACCAGAGAGAGTGAAACCAACCCCGCACCTCATTCTGTATTATTGAAGGAACATCTTTGTCCATCCAGAGTGATAACTGGAAAAAAGATCCAGGCCACAGAAAATGCCCACAATTTTCTTCAAAATACCAATACCAAACATACAGAAACGCCTCGAATGCAACTCCAATCAATCAGCCTTGTACCAATTAAGTCTTGCGGTATGATTGAACAGCACCAAAACTCTGCAGAAAAATAAAAGAAAACTGGACACGCGAAACTATAATTATTTAATTTCTATACCACCAAAAAGGAAAAACAACTTACCCCTAAATATAGGGTTTTTTTTTATCACTCACAGATCGAATTTAACGCCCGTCGATTCGAAGCGAGCGGTGGTAACGCGCGGTCTCTTCAAGTAAGCCGTTTCTCTCTCCCTATATCAACCAGTACGCAATACCTCGCTGTGATTTCCAAGATAATCTCAGCAAATTAAAGAAGAAATTCCTATTCAGTCAATTCAACCTTTATGATAAACGAGAAAGGAAATCTAAATCCAGAAATATCCACAGTTTGAACTCCAAAAACCATAAAAGAAGAATATTAAACGCTGAACAAAATTATTAAACACTTGATGTTTATGAGAATAACCTGTAGCTGTAGCAGGTCTAAATTGTGTTTCATCTTGTAGCTCAATGAGTGATTTGTTTTTACAATATCTTGCCAGTGTGTGGTATTTTACATTAAAATCTTTGGTTTGTCTGATGGACTTAATGTTTAGTAAAACTTCCTTAACAATTCTCATTATTACTTTGTCTTCCATTTATCTTTTTGTAATGTGGGAATGACAACACTGTGTTACTTTCCGCTTTGTAAAGTAATTTTGAATTAAGCTTTTATAATTTAGCCAGTCAAGTTATCCAAAGAATGAACACTGCACACAAGACTCTAAAAATCAGAGTTCTTCGAGCACTTGTATACTGCACTAACAGACGTTGCTTATCTCGGGCTGGGAGCGTCACCTTGAGATGTGTAATGTTCATCGCAGCCCTGTAAATTCGGCTTTTGTTATTTTTAAAAAGATTTAAAAAACAAAAATAAGTTCCATTTGGCAATAAGTAGAAGTGTCCACAAAATAATATTTTTGCTCGTAGGGAGATTATGTTTTATGAACTCCATCCCATGAATTTCAGCCAAGAGCCTTCAGAATCTTAAGGCTGCAAACTATTATGTCTAAAATAAGAAAGTTCTTCTGTGGTTCTACGTTTTACAAAAAGTAGTTTTCTAAAAAAATTTAACTCTCGCGTGAACATTTTTGAGCAATAATTTTTTACGATTTTCAAAGCAATGCATCGAACTGCTTATAGTTAGTTTGCTGACTTCCACCGTGGACGTTCTTTTTTCAGTGATGAATTTGAAAAGGTGGTCCATCCACGTCTGTTGCCACTAACGTTAATGCTGTGCGTGGAATGATTAACCGAGATCAGCATGCGACATACCATGAAACAAGGGTCACCTTGGGCATTGACAAGAAAGCAATACACACGATCTTACAAGATCATTTGAACCTACGGAAGCTTTGCACTCGTTGGATTTCACATAATCTGAGTGAAGCTCGAAAGAGGGATCGTGTGAATTGAGGCAAAGAAATGCTAAAAAAATCCAACCGAGGTCATTCAAATTTAGAGTACGCCAAATGCTACCCAGAAAAATTACTGTCGCCTTGGCAGGCATTATTAACGCAATACTTCAATTCCACTACTTCCCAAAAAGTGGGAATCCGCAGGCGTTGTCGTCATCACAAAATTGAGGCAAGACCTTTTGTTTCCCCAGAGCTACCGACCCATCAGCCTGCTGTCCATGCTGAGAAAATAGCCGAGGGTGTAATACTTTCCCGACCCCACGAAGACTAGAAGAACACGAGGTACTCCCAAACGAGCAGTTCGGCTTCAGAAGAGGACACACCACCACTCACCAAATATTATGACTAGTGGAGCACATCACTAAGGGTTTCAACAATCGCGACCATACAGGCGCCATCTTCCTGGAGATCTCAAAAGCCTTAAACAAGGTATGGCACGCGGGTCTCCTCTATAAAGTGATTGACAAACACATCCACGATGGACTGGTCAAGCTAGTGGCATCCTATCTCCAAAACCAAACGTTTTACATAAAACTTCAAAACGTCCACTACAGAAGCTTTCACATAGCTCTGTACCCAGACGATACAGCCATTTGGATATTTTCCAGAAACCCCCAGCACATAGCCAGAAGACTAGAAGCTGCCATAGACGGCCTGAGTGATTAGTTCACGACCTGGAGAATACAGCCAAACGTGGAAAAAAGCGTCGCTGCTCTTTTTACGCGACGATTCCCTCCACCTCCACAACTCATCTACATCCATAATTATCCAATTCTCTGAAGCACAAAGGTTAAATACTTGAGTGTTACTCTCGACAGGCGTCTAAACTGGAAACAACACACCTCCATCTGTAAAAGAAAGGCGATGGCCTTCATTAGGAATCTGAACAAAAATAGCCACCTGAGGTCAGAAAACAAATTACTCCTATATAAGATCACCATCCGACCAATACTAACCTACGCCGCACCAACATGCAGCCAAATCATATTAAAAACCTACAAGTAATATAAAATAAAGCCCAGCACTTCACCTTCGACGCACCCTGGTTTGTCAGACTTATATCGAGTCGCTGGCATACCGAGAATCCCAGACACTATACGCACTGAAGCTGAACGGTTATACGCAACCATTCCGATGTCCCTCAACCCTCTCATCAACACCTAAGGAAACTAAAAAAAATAGAGAAGACCCAGAAACACAAACGCCCCAAACTCCTGTAGCTGCCCTAGTAAGCAACGGGCTATAAATAAATCCTCACAAACCCAACAACAAGAACCCCAGACCAGATGAAAGAGGTAAAGGCACACGCTAGGCACTCCAAAAACTGCCATGCAGCAAAAGAAAAAAGAGGAAAATTTAGTGCATGCCATTGTTACTTGTGACGAAAGTTGGATCTACTCGAGGTAAGTCGAAACCCACAAGAGTTGTTCGGGCATACGTCTTGCAAAGCAAATTTTATAGCATAGCTTTAGAGCATCAAAGAACTGTGAACACTGAATGGTACACAACAATTTGTTTGCCGGAAGTCATCGGTGAAATCCAAATCGACGTATCTTTCATCACTACAAGAGTGCAAGTGCCCACATAGCTTCACAAACTGCCGACTTTTTAACCAGGAAAAAAGTGAAATTGAAGCCGCATTGTCCGTATTCCCCTGATCTAGCCCCAAATGACTTCTTTCTGTTCCCGACAATCAAAACCAAAATGCGCGGTGAGTGTTATTGTTTGCCTGAGGCAACCGTTGAGGTATTTAGGTAACTGTATTGTGCAATATTTTGCGTTAGAAAGTTCTTTGCTTGATTCAGTTACAGGTAGCACTCGAGTTGACTGTGAACCGCTGTAAAGCAGCTGTACGAGCAAAAGATACCCAGCCTATGGTGTCTACTACTTCTAAATTCTATGACGCATTTAGTATTTAAAACAAAGCTTTAGTATACCGAAATAATTTAATAAGCAAAAACATCCTAATAATCTTATAAAGTCTCCGAGGTGCCAATAGATGGTTTTTATGACGGAATCTTCGCTATCTGGACTAAAATTTCTGTCATTGGCGCTCATTGATTCGATCAGTTTCTCTATTTATTTCTTTTGAGAGAGTAAGTCGACATCTAGTTACACTACCGAACTTACCCGTTTCTAACCCTCTGAGCTAGTCAAGTGGCACATGTTGATGATAAATCCGGCATTTCCCGTAACAAGTTTTAAACAACTAATTTATTTAACTTCATTAAGAATCTAATTTTTTAGCAAACATTTAAACTCATTTATAAAACAGGGCCGGTGATAGTCTTTTCAATTTTTTTTAAATAAAAGTTTTCAATACTGACTCTGTTAATTACCACGCGAAAGGACAGAATTGGAGATTAAAATGTACCAGTACGAAGGTGGTCTGAAAAGCTTCCGACCTCAATGTGAAGATGGCAGCACTCGTAAATAAAAGCTACTGAATTTCGTTGTTCATCTGTTGACAGTTACTCACCAAAGTTTCAGCCATTTTGGACGCGCAGTTTTTATGTAACAGTCGTTTGAGTGAGTTGATGTGAGTTTTTTTTGTGAAAATTGACAAAATCGAGTATCGAGCTGTCATTAAATATTTGTGTTTGAAAGGCAATACGTCTTCGCAAATAAAAGATGAGTTGGATTCTGTGTATGGGGACTCTGTACCATTATTTACCACAGTGAAATTTTGGGCTGCTGAATTTAAACGTGGCCGTAAGAGCTTGGGAGGCGATGAACGTTCGGGACGTCCAAAAACTGCTACTACCGACGAAAACATCGTCAAAGTTCACCAAATGGTGCTAGACGACCGCCGAATTAAAGTGAGAGAGATAGCAGAGGTTATGCACATGTCAAAAGAACGTGTTTGTCACATATTAAATCAACATTTAGGCATGAGAAAGCTGTCCGCGCGTTGGGTGCCGCGTTTGCTCGCGTTAGACCAAAAACGTGTTCGAATGAATATTTCCAACGCTCTTTTGGCGCAGTTTAGGCGAAATAAATCCGAGTTTTGGGCCGATTAATTACTGTAGATAAAACTTGGATACACCATTATACGCCCGAAACAAAAATACAGTCCAAACAGTGGACTGCAAAGGGGGAAGCGGCTCCAAAAAAAGCAAAAACTGTTTTTCGGCTGGGAAAGTGATGGCGACTGTTTTTTGGGATAGTCATGGAGTTATTTTAATCGATTATCTTTAAAAAGGAAAAACCATTACAGGAGCATACTATGCATCATTACTTGACAAGCTGAAGGCAGAACTTGCGAAAAAACGGCCACATTTGCAGAAAAAGAAAATCCTGTTTCACCAAGACAACGCACCGTCTCACACCTCAGAGGTTGCCATGGCGAAAATCCACGAATTACGATTTGAACTGCTTGACCATCTGCCTTACTCACCAGATCTAGCCCCAAGCGTTCGGAGAACAAAGATTTTCGTCAAATGAAGAGGCAATCACCTTCGTGAACAATTATTTTGCAGAGAAAAATGCCGAGTACTATTTAGACGGGTTACAGAGATGGGAGCATCGCTGGGAGAAGTGTGTAGAGTTACAAGGAGACTGTTGAAAAATAAAAAAAAATTTTCAGAAAAAATGTCTTGTATCTTTGTTAGGTCGGAAACTTTTCAGACCACCCTCGTACACTCAATCTTTTGCCAAGCCAACCTATCTCGGTCTAATCATAAGAAGACAAGAATTTCTTCGGGAAGTAATGTCAAGTTAGGAAGATTTATGGGAAACTCAATATGTTGTGTAAACTCAAATGTTAAATATAGAACAGATTGTTTTGCCAACTACCCAAATTTTGTACATAAAAACATTTGGTGATCTGATCGGTCAAGTGTTGATCATGGAAAGAAAACGTTAAATTTTGGTCGTTATCTCAAGCAAATGAGAGATTAATTAAATCAGTCAAAATAATCATGAAAACAATTTTATTCTATGCATGGCAACTGAAAGTGATCAGGTTAATCCAGATAAATTTTTATAAAGAAGCCTTTTATGAACTTTCACCTGTTATAGATGGTCGGAGGTTGATTATTAGAAAATGAGGAAGTTTACTTGCTTACCTACAACCATTGCTATGTACTGGAAAATAGGCCATCCATTAAAATACTTGTTAACAAATGAAGAATAATCTTTCATTGTTAAATCTCTTGGATTATCTTGTTTTTTTTTTATAAAATGAATTAGCTGTCAATGTACACTGCTTGTCACTTATACTAAGTCACTAAAATGAAACGTAAACATGTTTTACTCTCAAACTCGTTTCTAACATTTATAGTAAAATTCAGAAAATTTCTATTTAAATAAAAAAAATTATTGATTTAATACGCAAAATAGTTAACAACCAAAACTTAATTAATTTGTTTGCTTTTATTTTGAAAACCGTCTTTTCGATGTTACGAACATTAAAGAAGTAGATGCATGGATTTAGAAAACTTTTTCTGAAAGATTACTCAAGGCAAACAAGACAAATCTTTATATTAAATTTACATTTTATGTTATTTAAATCGTATTACGTAGTATTAACACATTGAACTGATATTAATATTCGAATTGTAATGGCTTGTTAATTTAAAATAATTCGTGATGCCTTCACAAAGTAGTACTTAACATTATAACAAATAAACTTCTAGAAAGAATTATTACTGAAGTACATTTTTTTAGTAGTATGTGCTTTCAGACAATTACAATTTATACAATTTAGAAGGCACATATTTTGCTATGGATTATACATTGTATAACTACATAAACTGATTAACAAATTTTAGCATTATCTAGCTTCTTAATGTTTTCAGCTCTTAACTTATGGTCCTTTCTACTTTTCCCCTCTTTTAATTCTTCTTGAATTTCTTCTAATGTTTTACCTTTAGTTTCAGAAAGAGAAAATATTACAAAAAGTAATCCTAAAACGCAACAACCTGCGAATGCAAAAACTAGTATGTGCATTCCAAAATTATCTTTAGTAACTTGAAAGAATTTTGATACTATTGTGATCACAGCAAAATAAATATCAGAAAAACTTATAGCAAAAGCTTTCACGTTCGTTGGAAATATCTCACCTAAAAGTATAACTGGTATAGTTTGTAAACCCAAAGCAAACATAAGCACGCAAGTAATTAACGCAACTACGGGTATTAAAGAATATCTGCTAACATCAATATCAGTTGTATTTTTAATGTCAAAATACACTCTTTCTGTGAGTAAAGCTATACCAGTACCTATTACAAAAATTATCATCAAAGGTTTTCTTCCTGTCTTATCTAGAATTACTGAGCAAACAGCAGATAGAACTAAACTGAACGCTGAAATAGATTATAGACGCAACTGTTGGTGAAACGCTATCTCCAGCTTCTTTAAAAATAATTTGAGCATAAAATATTATTGCTAATAGTACCACTAAATTGTTGAGCTCCTCTAGATCCCATCATAATATAAAGTGCTCTTCGATTACTCCTCACAGTAAATAAATCCAAATACTTTCCTGCATTTTTGTTTTGATCTTTAACCGCCTCTTTTAACCTGTTCAATTTATCTTCAACATTGTTGGTTCCTTTAAATACCATCAAGATATCTCTAGCGTCTTTTATCTTGCCTTTCATAAGTAAATAATACGAACTTTCAGGTATAAATGGTAACGTTAAAGGTAACAACATTGGAATAATCAACGATATCAAAGCTGTGTCAGCTATACTCAAATAAGAACCAAGTACATATGTTACTAGTATTCCCAAAATCCAAGCAACGAAAACGACCGAGGCCAAAAGTCCTGTTATGTTTGGATCTGCTATTTCACCAAATAAATTGGAACCGAACAACATATTAAACCATCGGATATTCCAGCTAAATATCTAGCTATCATCAATATGGCAACCGAGCGAGCATAAGCTGTCTAGATTCTGTCTAGAAGTAAGTCTCCTAATACTGAACCAGAGAAAGCGCCTGGTAGAAGCATTACAGCAATCCAAGAGCCTTCATCGCTTGTAATTGGTATGTGTAAATCGTTTTGGAGAAGTTTTGGTAGTGATGGTGAAGGCCAACCATAATGTATTCCGCTTGGTATCATTCTAAGATTTCCTGAAAAACAGTCTACATTTGCATTTTTGTGAAATGGAAACTTAAAAAATATTGACTTACCTGTAGTCATAGCTAGATACTAAAAAATAGGCCATCCATTAAAAATACTACTAACAGAAAGATAGTAATTTTTCATTTGTCATTATTTCACCCTCACCATTCCATCATACTACGTTCTCTTGGGTCTACATCTTTACCGTTTCCGTACCACTCCTGCCTTTCACAAATCTTTGACCTGTCTGTCATTCTTCATCCGCACCATGTGGCCGAACCAACCCATTTGTCCTTATTCAATTATGTCTGTCATCGAGGCCACTTAATAAGGGTTCATTTATTTCTCTCAGTCTTTTCTTTGGTTTAATTTCGTATATTTTGCTGGCTGTGGACAGTATTGAGATCGCCCTGTAATTGCCGCATTTCTCTTACCCCCTTTCTTATGTAGTGGTAGGATTATTGTTGTTGTCCAATCATCTGTAATTTTTCCCTTACTGGACGCCATGTTAATGATTTTATAAAATAAAGGGTTTTCCAATAAGAGGTGTTATTTTGAATAGCCCGCTATTTCGGTAGATGTCACTTTTGAAGCTATCATTTTTTTGACATTTGACAAGTAGAAACTACGCCATTAATAAATATGGAACGATACACGCTTCAACAACGCATTGAAATTATTAAAATTCACTATAAAAATAGTGAAAATTTGGCAGAGACGGTTCGTAAAACTCGAACATTTTTGGGTCACCGTGAAGCACCTTGTCGGACCGCAATACAGAAATTGGTGAAAAAATTCGAGCTCTTGGGACAAGTTAGTGATGTGAAGAATAAAACCCGTGCACGTCGCTCAAGAACAGCCGAGAATATTGCTGTTGTAGCCGAAAGTGTTAAAGAAAACCCAGGTTTGTCCATTCCTCGTCGTTCTTTGGAATTAGCCATTCCACAAACGTCATTACACCGAATTTTGCATAAAGATTTGGGTCTTAAAGCTTATAAAGTCCAGTTAACACAAGAACTCAAGCCGGCCGATCATCAACAACGTCGTGTCTTTGCCGATTGGGTCGTCGAAATGCATGAAAATGATCCAGAATTCCATCGAAAAATCATCTTGAGTGATGAGGCCCATTTCCACCTCGGTGGCTTCGTCAACAAGCAAAATTGTCGGATCTGGGGCTCAGAAAATCCAAGAGTTATTGTTGAAAAGTCTCTCTATCCTCAACGTGTGACTGTTTGGTGCGGTTTATGGTCCGGCGGAGTCATTGGACCTTACTTTTTCGAAAATGAGGCTGGAGCAACAGTTACGGTGACTGGATTGCGCTATCGAGAGATGATTAACGATTTTTTATGGCCGGAATTGGATGGTATTGATCTGGACAACGTTTACTTTCAACAAGACGGCGCTACGTGCCACACAAGCAACGAAACCATTGATCTTTTACGGAAAAAGTTTCCGGACCGTGTTATCTCTCGAAGAGGTGATCACAATTGGCCACCGAGATCTTGTGATTTAACACCTTGCGACTTCTTTCTTTGGGGCCACGTGAAAGAGAAGGTCTACGCCAACAGCCTAGCGTCGATTCAAGACCTCAAAGATGGAATTCGTGAGGCTATCGAGGACATAGGGCAGCCACTTTGCGATTTGGTTATGGAAAATTTCACGAAAAGGATATTGTCCTGTAAGCGTGGTCGTGGTGGTCATTTGCCTGATGTTATTTTCCACTATTAACGGCATACCTTCCTCTTTATAATGAAATAAACATCCGATCATTTATATTAAAAAATGGCACTTTTCTTTGAATATCAAAATAACACCTCTTATTGGAAAACCCTTTAGTTGTTTACAATGTTCATCTATACATTTCAACATTTCCGCTTTTGTGTTGTCGGTTCCGGCTGCTTTTTCGTTTCTCAGTTGGTTGATAGCCTTCTTCACTTCTTCCATAGTTATTACCATGTCCATCGAATTGTTTTCAATTTCTTCGTTTTCTTCATTGCCATTTCCAATTTCCTCTGCTTCCATGAAATATTCCTACCAGCTAGCTACTATTTCTGTATTTTTATTGAGTTGGTTCCAGGCTTGTCCTTTAGCCATTGTATCTTTTCTTTGTCATATTTTCTTATGTAACTTTGCGTTTCTTTGGCTATACTTTTGCATTTTATTCCTGAAATTTTTCCAAGCTTTTTTCTTTGCTCGAGCGACTTTTTGCTTTACTTTCTTCCTTTGCTTCTTATATTTACTGTAATTTTCCTCCCTCTTATCAGTTAGGTATGACTTCCAAAATTGCTTCGTGATTTTTATCTCTCGTGTTAATTCCTTGTTCCACCATACTATGCTTATATAACCCCGCCTACTCATCTTACCACACACATTTTCTGCAGCTTCTATAATTATAGTTTTGAAGTATTGCCATAATTTTTCTAAAACTGTAGTTTGTTGATTTTCTGTCTTTGCCAATTCTCTGTCCAGAGGTTTCTCAAATTTTCTTCTGTTACTTTTTTTCCAATGTCATTATGCTGACTTGCTCATATTTTGGAGAAGTTTTGGTAGTGATGGGGACGGCCAACCGTAATGCATTCCGCTTGTCATCAGGTTAAGAGTTCCTGAAAAACAAAAACCAGTTGGATTTTGTCTAAAGTGAAAATTTGAAGATTAGTTGAGTATTTGTTGTATTAGAAACAGTAGATGATGTTATGTTTATTTTGTTTACAATCTTCTTTCATCCCCAATGCTTCAAGTTTGAAATGTGGATTGAATGCATATGCAGTAATTTAATTTCTCTGGATCAACTGAATTTTATTTAGCTCCAAAGATTAATTACTAACAACTAAAAGATTGTAGGAAATAAAAAAATATCTTTTCTTCAAATTGTAGGTTATCATGTTCTAATTGTCTTTACAGCAAGAATAAAAGTCAAATATTAAAAATAATTAAATACTAACTTCTTTGTAAATATTAATATAAAAATTATTAATGAAACTTTTAAAGCCTTTAAAAAAATATTAACTTACCTGTAATCATAGCTACATACTGAAAAATAGGCCACCCATTAAAAATTTTATTAACAAATAAGTAATAATTCTTCATTTTTCGTCACTTAAATGAAACTAATCTGACCACTGCGTGTTGCAAACTAAAAACCAAAACTGCTTGTGATCGTAACTGAAACTTGATTAATGTTTCAAATTATACTACGAGGGCCGTTTGAAAAGTCCGTGCAAAGTCAGAGAGATGGCACTACTAGCACATATCGAGGTTATGTTTAGTTAGTAGCATCTCTTGGAAGAACACACACCAAGTTTCAGCCAGATCGGTCTATTTCTTTGTGTTTGGCATTCGTTTGAATCGAGGAAGTCGAGTGATTTTCAAAAAATGGACGAAAAAGAATTTCGTGTGTTGATTAAACATTACTTTATAAAAGGCAGAACGCCCCAGGAGACTAAAGAGAAGCTTGATAAACATTACGGTCACTCTGCACCTTCGCTTAGAACAGTTTATAAGTGGTTTCAAAATTTTCGAAGTGGCCATATGGGCACAAGTGACGCTGAACGTTCTGGACGCCCTGTTGAGGTTACTACTCCAGAAATCATTGATAAAATCCATGATATGGTGATGGATGACAGAAGAGTGAAGGTGCGTGAGATTGCTAGTGCTGTAGGCATCTCGAATGAACGGGTACATAATATTTTGCATTAACATTTGGACATGACAAAGCTATCCGCAAGATGGGTGCCGCGATTGCTCACGCTTGACCAAAAACGAAATTGTGTGAAGTGTTGCAAGGACGGTTTGCAGCTGTTCCAGAAGAATCGGCAAGACTTTAAACGTCGTTTCGTGACTGTGGATGAAACATGGATACATCACTACACTCCTGAGACCAAAGAACAATCTAAACAATGGGTTACCAAGGAGGAATCTGCGCCAAAAAAGGCGAAGACCGTTCCTTCGGCCGGAAAGATTATGGCGATTGTCTGTTGGGATTCGCAAGGAATAATCCTCATCGACTATCTGGAAAAGGGTAAAACTATTACAGGTGCATATTATTCATCGTTATTGGACCGTTTAGAAACCGAGCTGCAAGAAAAACGCCCACGATTGGTCCACAAAAAAGTCCTTTTCCATCACGACAACGCACCAGCTCACGCCTCAGCAGTGGTGGTCGCAAAATTAATGGAAATAGGGCTCCAACTCGTTTCACATCCCCCCTATTCTCCAGACTTGGCTCCCTCGGACTACTATTTGTTCCCCAATTTGAAGAAATATCTGGCGGGAAAAAGATTTTATTCAAACGAGGAGGTGATTGCAGAAACGAATGGCTATTTTTCAGACTTGGACAAATCCTATTATTCAGAAGGGATCAACAAACTAGAGCAGCGTTGGACGAAGTGTATAAGCCTAAAAGGAGACTATGTTGAAAAATAAAAAAGGTTTACCCCAAACAATTAAGTAGTTTTTATTTTTGCACGGACTTTTCAAACGACACTCGTAACTTGGTTTATATGAGTCAAATACAGTCTAAAACAGTGCGCAAGTCCAACTTAAACATTACAAAATGAGATATTATCATTACCCCCAAACCTTGAAAAGACAATATTGTCAACGAGATATTTAACACAAATATATCACAATCAAAAGAAACATGTAGTACATTACTATTAAAAATAAGATAGGCATTTCAATCTACGTAACAATGGTAAGTAAACATAAGTAATTAAGTTGTACAGAATGTAATTTAAACATAGCTGTTAAAACAATACTTTCTTCTAGGATTAAATCACTATCAATTAGCCAGTGGCAACGGACTAACTTTCACTATGGATCCTTTAAAAACACCTTTATTTGTTTTTACACTCACAACCCGAGTAATATCATCTGTCCCAGGATGCAGTTGCCCTACTTTACCGAGAGGCCAATAATCAGGGGGTAAAGGTTTAGATTTCAATAGTACCAGTGTTCCAATAATGATTTGGTGTTCTTGATACTTTCATTTATGTCTCTGTTGCAGGTTATTGAGGTAGTCTCGAACCCACCGTTTCCAGAAGCCTTGATTCAATTGCTGTAGTAGTTGGTAAAGAAGAAGTCTATTTATTGCCACATTCAGCAAATTTGGATCTGGTGGCATCACCAACGGTTTTCCAATAAGGAAATGTGATGGGATAAGTACTTCCAAGTTGTTAGGATCGGACGACATAGGATATAAAGTTCGGGAATTCACCACAGATTCAACTTGTATCAATACTGTTAAAAATTCTTCATAAGTCAGAACTGTGGTTCTAATTGTTTTAAATAAATGCCTTTTTACACTTTTAATATTTGACTCCCAGAGCCCCCAGAAATGTAGGGAATTTGGTGGGATAAAGTGCCACTTTACACCAGAATTTGAGCAAAAATCAACAATTGACTCTTTCAAAGAACGATTTGAGTTCAGTCAATGAGCTTACCGCTCCTACAAAATTAGTTCCGTTATCTGACCAAATTGATTCAATTTGAGCAATTTTTACTAAACGTTTCATTGCACATTCTAATTCCTCTACGGTTAAAGGGCCCGATATTCTAGAATCTTTAGCTTTTCTGAGATTTAAATAAAATCTAAAGCAATAAGCAACAACACGTTTTAACTTTAGTAACTTAAAATTTTTTTCAAATATATTTAATTCAGATTTAATGCTAGTAACAAAGGAGTTTATTAATGTTTCTCTCTTTAATTCGGGGATCTTATCCTTTGGCAAAGGAATTTCTCTAGACTGCTTACTTTTATCAAACGTCTTTAGCCAAGGTGGACGGTTCCACCATAAACCATTATTAATGATTTCATGAGACACAACACCTCTTGATACAAGGTTAACAGGATTCTCCTTCGTGGAAACATAACCCCACTTATAATTAGTAGTAATTTCTTGAATTTGATTAATCCTATTTTCCACAAAGGTTTGCAATTTATATGGTTCAGTGTTAATCCACTGGAAAACTACACTTAAATCAGACCATAAGAAACATTCAACTGATACATTAAATGAATTAGTAACCTTATTAATTAACTTTGCTAAAAGTAAAGCTTCACACAATTCTAAACTGGGAATAGTTGTGGTCTTCAAAGGTGCCACCTGTGATCCAGTATTATCTTCGGTACGCATATAAACACAAGTGTAAGATAATTTTGCTAATTCTTTAATGCAACGGATAGCAAGAAAGGGTGCACTAGCAGTGCCGTACGTCACTGTATTCAAATTAAAAGCTTGTAAATCATCATTGGGATTGTTTCTCCAAATGATTCGTTGAAGTTGTTGATTATCGGGATGAACTGAGATTTGTCTATACATTTTACTTATATCTGACGTAACAACATAATTATGCATACGAAATCTTAAAAGTATAGACACAATACAATTTTGAATGCCAGGACCTGTATATTGCAAATCATTTAATGAATAACCTGAAGTTGATGGAGCCGAGCCACTGAAAACTACCGTTATTTTCGATGTTAAGCTGTCTTCTTTAAATACTGCATGATGCGGAAGAAAATATGCAGGATTAGAAACATCCGCTTCTAAAGTAACAGACATATGCCCTAAATTCTGATATTCTTCCATAAAATTAATATAATCCGTTTTTAAATTTTCATTTTTATCAAACCGATTCTCCAGACTCAAAAATCGTTTAATAGCTAATTCTTTAGAATCACCCAATTTCTGAATACTTTCCTTGAACGAAACTCTAACTACAAAACGACCATCTTGATTTCTAGTCGTTGTGTGACAAAAATATTCTTCACATTGTTTGTCATCATTAGATAATAATGGACTTACATTAACCTCTTCTAACAACCAAAACTTTTGTAAATCAGTTTGGATTGAACATTTAAGATTATTAGTAAACTTTTCATTTGTACTAAGATGACAATATTGGCCCAAATTAGGTACATTAATTTGACCTGTAACTGTATATCCGAATTCGGTATTTTGAAGTACAGGCATTCCTTTTCCTAAATGAATTATTCCAGCCCTAACAATTCTCCAACAATGACTAGCCCCAATTAAAAGGTCTATTTGTTTTGGAATATTAAACTTTGGATCTGCAAGAGAAACATTATCCGGCAATTTCCAATCAGATATATTAACTTTGACATTTGGTAAGCACCCTACTATCGTAGGAAGAACATAACAAGATAATTTTAAATTAAAGTTGTTGTGCATGGAGACAAACCGAACATTACATTTAGACCTCACATTAGCAATAACATTACTGACCTCATTAATTGAAATATTAACTGGAATTTCATCAAGTTCTAAATTTCTTACTAAATTTGAAGTTACAAAATTCGGCTGAGAACCATTATCCAGCAAGCAATTGCAAATATGAGGGTTCCCTGCTTTATCATATATATATAACACCTCTAACGTTCTTAAATGTTTAAACAATGTATCTATCAAAGATCGGATTGATACCGCAGAATCTTTCACAACTGGTGATAGATTAAATAAAGCCTTTATATGAGTATTGATTAGTAATCTTTTGTTATTATATCTATTACACAATAGATCCCATGCAGTCTTATAATTTTCAGATGAAAATTCCAAAGATTGTATGATGTTAAGAGCATCAGCTTCCAATGAAGCTTTCAAATAATGGAGTTTCTGAATCGAATTTATAGAATCATTTAAATGAATCAGTGATTCAAATGTGTCTTTGAATGTAAGCCAGTTATCATAATTACCTTGGAATTTTGGGAGGACAGTTACTGGTAATTTAATATTATTTAGAAAGTTATTTGCAATGCCCCTAGAACTGTGTCTAGAACAACAATGAGATTTACTTGAACTAGAACATGAACGACTACGTGATTTATTATTTGATATTTGGTCTCCTGCATTTGCATCAAGCATTTTTTTTTGTAATTGCATAATACTTATTGTATTTATCAGTGAACTCATCACGTTCCTCATAATGACCCTCTAAAACATCATTTGGGAAGAAAGATTTAATTTCTAATTAAATTCCTTCAAACTCACTATAAATTATTTCTAATTTATTGAAATGTGAAGAGATTTTTCAGTTACCAAATACGTACCGATGGACAGCTCTTAACTTTATTTTCCATATTCTTCAAGCTTCGAAGACCATCAGCAACATTAAATGGAATCACCATCGACGTCCATTACAGCACACAAACAAGGTAGCATAACTACCAATATCTTCTTAACCATTTAAATAATCATCCGGGGAAGGACCAATGTTTTATTTAATTGTCAGGTAAATAAATAAATAAATGCATTTAAACATTTAAATTAACTTTATTTTCACACATCGTGAATTCAACAAAAATAGCAACCGAAGAGGACATTGAGATTGGTAGAATTTCTTTAGTTAACAAAAGTATAACTAATAAGCAAACTGCGGGAAACATTTTTTTCCGATGGATTATTGTTCATTCATGTATCCCAATGATACTTGAATTTTTTATTCCTTAATATTTATATTTAATAGGTAAAAACAATTTTTATTGTTAAAGAGAGCAAACTAAGGGGCGCGCAGCGGCCTGATCACGCGTTTTTAGCCCTATTTTCACCTCTAAATTAAAATTATAAATATTGGTGGTACAATTCCGGGAGTTAGGACTTTTTTGTAGGAAATTTCTTGCTCTTTAAGGATGTTTTTTTTTGATTTCGGATATTTGCAATATTCTCCGAGATATTTGTTTATAACTTTTGCAATTTTTGGTGAAGTCAGGCAAAAAATAGCCAAAGTGGAACTTTTGAACCATACTAGCAAGGTTCTATTTCGAATTACAATTTATTATTATCTTATGACCATATTCTACAATAATAATACTATCCAAGCAAACGCAGACAATTTCTTAATAGATTTTGCCACTAACCTTCACCTTGATCATACTGTTTTGTTTAAACAACATCCAAGGCCTTTTACAAAAATAACTATTGAACTATTAAATATCTTACCATTTGCACAATTTAAAAAACATATTACCTTGCTATTATACTAACAAAAATACACCAAATAAAAAAAAACGCAAAATTAAACATTATCTAGCGCCTTGAACCTTTCCGATAGTCTAAGGTCGTTCTTTTCATCTTTCTCTCTTTTTAATTCTTCTTGAATTTCTTCTAATGTTTTACCTTTAGTTTCAGGAAGATAAAATAATACAAAAAGCAATCCTAAAACGCAACACCCTGCAAATACAAAAAATGGTACGTGCATTCCAAATTTATCCTTAGTGACTTGATAGAATTTTGATACGATTGTTATGATAACAGCAAAATAAATATCAGAAAAGCTCACCGCAAAAGCTTTTACGTTCGTTGGGAAAATTTCACCTAAAAGTGTGACTGGTATTGTTTGTAAGCCCAAAGCAAACATAATCACCCAAGTAATTATAGAAAGTACGGGTATTAAAGAGTATTTGCTTACATCAATATCGGTCGTATTTTTAATGCACAGATATACGCCTTCTGTAAGTAGAGCTATACCCGTACCTATTATAGAAATCATCATTAACAACTTTCTTCCTGTCTTATCTACAATTACTGAACAAACACCTGATAGAACTAACTGAATACAACAATAAATTATAGATACAGTTACAGGTGAAACACTACCTCCAGCTTCCTTAAATATAGCTTGAGTGTGAAATATTAAAGCTATAATACCACTAAACTGTTGAACTCCTCTAGACCCCATCATTATATAAAGTGCTCTACGATTACTCTTCACGGTAAATAAATCAAGAAACTTTCCAGTATTGTTATTTTGTTCTTCAACAGTTTCTTTCAATCTATTTAATTCATCTTCAACATTGTTAATTCCTTTGAATATCATTAAATTGACTCTAGCATCATTTACCTTTCCTTTCATAATTAGATAATACGGACTTTCTGGTAGGAACGGAAATGCTAAAAGTAGCAATACTGGAAAGACCAGTGAAATCCAAGCTGTGTCATCTATACTTAAATATGAACCCAATACATTTATTACTAGCATTCCGAAATTCCAAGCAACGAAAGCAGCCGAAACTAAAAGCCCTCTTATTTTTGGATCTGCTATTTCACCATAGTAAATTGGAATCGAACACCATATCAAGCCATCGGATATTCCAGCTAAATATCTAGCTATCATAATTATGGTAACCGAGCGAGCATAAGCTATCATAATCCAAGATATTATAAACGGAATAGAAGTCAGTAATATTACATATTTTCTTCCAATTCTATCTAAAGCTAGGCCTCCTAATATTGAACCACATAAATCCCCTATTAGAAGCATTACAGCAATCCAAGAACCTTCTTCGTTTGTAATTGGTATGTGTGAATCGTTTTGGAGAAGTTTTGGTAGTGATGGTGAAGTCCATCCGTAATGCATTCCGCTTGTCACCAGGTTAAGGTTGCCTGAAACACAATACGATCAGAAAAATTTATTTCATATTTTTTGTTTGAGATTTAATCTCAGACATGAATTTTAATTTTTTGCCTTCTGTTGCAAGTTACTCTGTATATTAAATCTTTAAAATATAATATTTAAATAAATCCTTACTTATCCAATCAACACTAAGTCTGATTTTTAGTTCTACAATAAATTTTTTATAGGAATCATTAATTAAACTTTGAAATATTGGCTTACCTGCAATCATCGCTATATACTGAAAAATAGTCCATCCGTTGAAAAGGTTGTTAATGAACAAATAGAAATTTGTCATGTTTAAATTAACTTAACTATCACCACTTGAAGGAAAGCTCGCAAAACTAAAAATTAAACTGCTTGTGGTCTTATTTAGATCAGAATTTTTATAAACGTTCGAATTTATGTTGACTTGGCTTGTATTGTGTGAGATACCCTTTTCATCTCAAACTTGTATCAGGTAGATATATTGTTGATTAATGGAAATTTTGTAACTTGCTTTTTTTACTTACGTTAGTCTGTTTTGACAAAAGATTGGTTTCTACTTCACAATTGGTGTTTTTAAATTTTATTTATACCTACTTGACATTATCATTAATCTTTTGAGTTTTTAATTATTTCTTTATGTTTACGCAATAGTCGGTCAATGCTGCAATATTCATTTAATAATTTAAGTTCTCAAAAGTTTGCTTATTGCTTACATTAATGCAGTGGTTTGCAAACTTTTTGCGTATACGCCCCCCTTAATTAATTATCAGTTGCACAGTGCTACAAGTAATATATTTATGTTAATTTTAACACGTCTACTTAAGAGAGATTGAGAAGACTGCTCATCTTGACAACGCCGCAACACTATTTACTTGTCTTGTAGATTTTATTGACAAAACTGTAAGCCAACAGTTGCAATCAGCATTGTCAGAGCTGACCAGAGACCTCCAGATCTGACGATTTCACAACTTTCTGCTTTTGGCAACTACCATGACCAAATCATCTTACTGACAGATCTTTCTGTAAGAAAGATTGAGGAAACATGAAAGCTGGTTAGCGCAACTTACCAGAAATGGGCAAAGAAGGCCACAATACAGCATAGAAAGAAATCGCAGGGCAGGTTTATAAATATGAAGAAATTAGCACGAGAATCAGTTCTACAAAGCGAAGGAAGAGGTGGTTGCAATTCAAACTTATTTTACCGCTGTACTTTTGTGACGTCACGGAACGGATAAAACCTAACCATAGGTTGCCAAATTCGAGTGATTTTGCATAATTCAATTTTACTCGGAAATGATGCATTTTACGGGAAAACGTAAAAGGGACTTCTTTTGCGAAATTTGTTGTTGATTCCAAAAATAATTTTTTCTTCTTTTTTCTAGTGTGCCATCTCTGTAAAAGATATATATATATATATATAATCAAAAACCTTTTCTATCATACATCTGCTACTTCGTCGTTTCATATTCTATTTTGCTCTTCCTCCTGCCTGCCATTTTCATAATTGTATCCATGGCAATAATTTCCAAGACTTATCAACAATTGCAAAAGTGGGCCTATAGCTCAGGAACATTAGGCAAAAAGTAAGATAAATTGCGGAAAAGTTCCGGGCTAGATGAATTTTTGCGCGGACATTTGGCATTATAATCAACGTGGAGAAAGTACACATCAATATCGCGTACGTTTCAAAAGTCATTCAAGATCAAAGGTCACAAATATTGTTTTTTGCACATATCTCGTTTGCTATTGGTCGGACGCTAGTTATTCTTATTATAAAAGTTGCAGATCAGACAATTTTGATTTTGCACTTTAAATAAGAATAATTTTCCGTATAGCCAAATAAAGCAAAAATATCACCAAGTTAAGATGTCTAACAAAACTGAACTGCAAAATACTCGTATTTCTAACATTTTCTTAGAGTGTTATAATGGAACGCCAATGGCATTTTAAATAAAAAGCAAGAATTAGAGCTATTGTTAAACATTCGCAAAATTGAAGTGTGTTTGCTTTCTGAAACCCATTTAACAAAGGAATCGTATCTTAAAATCCACGGATATAAAATATATCATGTTATAAACCCTGATAATCGGGCGAAAGGAGATAGCGCAGTGCATCAAGACACCAAGAGATGTTAGAACAATCAGGGCATCGATAGCTGGCAATTTAAACACCAACCACACAGAGTGGGGATCAAGGCTGACTACTACTAAAGGCAAAGAACTATGCCAAGCAATCAGACAAACTGGGAGCAGTTTTCATTCAGGTAGCAAGCCAACAAATTGACCAA
Organism: Ignelater luminosus; assembly: GCA_011009095.1. Classification (NCBI taxonomy): domain Eukaryota; kingdom Metazoa; phylum Arthropoda; class Insecta; order Coleoptera; family Elateridae; genus Ignelater; species Ignelater luminosus. The sequence goes on from VTPC01090045.1 coordinate 113,675, forward strand.
CGGATCCGAATAGAATTCCAGATTTGCTAGACTTTTACATCACAAAGGAAGTAACATCTAATTTCATAGATATTCAGAATATGCTAGATCTGATAACTGAGAGAATTATCAAAAAAGAAGCCCGTCAATGCCTTGTAAAAATAACCACAAACTGGGTAGGATTCACATAATATTTACAGAACAACATAGATCTTTAAGTAAAACTAAAAACAATTTATGAGCTGAAAGAAGAAGCCGAAAAATTTACGCAACTTATACAAAAAGCTACATTCTGTAACACTAAGGAGATTACCCATCTAACCAAAGTGGTAAACTGTTCGATAGGAATAAAACAACTGGTAGCAGAACAACGAACTAGAAAAATGTTTGAGACAAAGCCATTCTAAACAGCAAAGTACAAGACCTTAAAAAAAATTCGAAAATTAAAGGAAGATTCAATTAAGGCTTATCTGACCAACTAGGCTCTAGATGATGATGCAGACTATTTGCTTTGGCGAGCTACTAGAAAGAATTAAAGATTGTTTACTTCAATTCCACCAATTACAAAAGACAAGGGCCTTTGGCCAGGCAGCTAGCATAAGAGCTTCAACCAAATACTACAATCCTGAGTGTATTCTAGATCTTCAAAATCAAATTTTTAAGGAAATCGCACTGGTAACGCCAAAAAAAGGTAGCCAAAGAATTAAAATAATATTAATCCAAATAAACCTCTAGATATTGACCTGATAACAGGCCAAGTCTTGAAAGAGTTACGCAGAAAAATCATAGTCGTGCTTACTTATTTGTTTAATGCAGCATTTAGACTAAAACATGTTCCAGCTGTCTGAAAAGTAGCAGAAATAACAATGCTGCCAAAACCAAGGGAATCTCCAAAACATGTCAAATCATATCGGCCGATTTTATTGCTCCCAGTGATTTCAAAACTGTTCGAGACGCTATTAGTAAAGAGCTTGTGTCCAATCATCGATAGAAATTGTCTGATTTCAAATTATCAGTTTGCGTTTAGACAGAAACACTCGACAATAGATCAGGTCCATCGGATCATAGATAGTATTGAGAAAGCGCTTGAAGAAAAATTGGTTTGTTTTGCTGTATTCTTGGACGCAGAGCAAGCTTGCGATGGCATAAGGGCCTAGTACATAAATTACACAAAACTTTACCCAATATGCGGACATCCGGCAGATTGTTTGGGGTTGAACAAGAAGATGATCTTAATGAAACTAAAGCAGGGGTGCCACAAAGTGGTGTTCTTAGAACCATCTTGTATCTCTTATATATATAAATGACCAGAAACAACGATAGCAAGTGTCATGGATGACACTGCATTTCTGACTGTAGGAAAAGAAGCAACGTCATCAACCGACAGATTTCAGATGGTGTGCAACAAAATTACAGTGTGGACTTACAGATGGAAAATTAAAATAAATAAATTAAAATCAGTACACATCAATGTCACGAATAAAAGAAATAACAAACAAGTACCATACGAAAACAATACCAAGTCAATGGGAACTTCTACTGAAACAATATTATTGGATGCTGTACAGACATTCACAATTATCCATCAATTGTAAACTTTTAATATACCAACAGGTGTTTAAACCTGAAGACTTAAACATCAAGAGCATACAAGTCGTCCAGAACAAAGTTCTCAATAGATTTGTTATTGCACCGTGGTATGCCAAAGATGAAAGAAAATCTTCACCGAGACCTTGTAATCCCCATGGTTAAGGATGAGATCAAAAGAATAGCTGGCAAACACGAAGCCAGAGTACATAGGCATGTCAACATAGAGGTATTTAGCCTGCTTGACCATCGACAGCTTAGAAGATTAAAAGGAACAAAGCCATTTTGTGCTTAAAAGTAGAGCATGTCCGTGCACGTAGACATGTTAGCGCTAAATGACAATGTTAAAGAAAACTAGAAGGACACCATTGGGAAAATTTTAGTCTGATGATAACCAATTTGTTCACTCTGTATACTACACTTTATTGTAGAAAAACGGTTCGAACTGCACTCACATCAAGCTTCTTGCACATGTCAACGTAATTGCTTTGTCTATATTAGGAATACGCATACCATCACGCACCAGAACATGGCAAAACACGACACATTTAGTATTCTTTTGGTTTCGCAAGATTGCGCTTTTGACCACTGAAAAGGGCAGTGTGTTATCAGCACAAGGCAATTTTAAGTTAGTCAAAAACCATTTACACAATTTTTGCAGTCAGTGTCTTGATTAGTTAAAAAACTACTTCCCAGTTGCCACAACTGGACCCACTGGACTTTGCACCTGCCAAATTTCAAACACTTTCGTGAGAATGTTATCAGAAGAATATCTATAGTGCCTTGGATTAATCTTAATATATGCCAAATTTCAAATAAAGACTTTTGGAAGGGTATTATCACCACAAAGCAATATTGTCTGGATCAGACTCTGCTAAAAGGGTTTGAGTTACAGTGTCTTAGTTAAAGACCTTCTGCCCAGTTTTTACAAAATGGACTAAACTTATTATGTCAAACCCCGTTCAAAGTGTTTCTACAGTGTCTTAATTAGTCAAAGACTAACCCCAGTTTTCACAAGATGTAACCCAACTGGACTTTGTATATGTTTGTTTAGATAAGATTTAAAAATTAAAGGGAAGCAAAGAATACAGACATCAACAGGAAAATTTATGGAACAGTATTTTGAGGTTGCAATAAAATTTTAACTTTTGAGTAGATACTTCAAAATTGCCTGCGACATAATTTTACAAAATACTCTCAGATTTATTATTATCTGAAGAAATTAGACATACAATGTTAAGATATTGTTGAACAAGGTTTAATAGTGCTAATTAATAATAAGAAGACTGTAGAAGTAAGTATGTAGGGGACTTAAAAATCCCCTACTTCTTAGTACATCTAATTTCCTCAAAAGACTACGTGGGCATCAAATAAAATATTAATGCGTTAATGCATTCCAGCAGCAAAGCTTCCTTAAACTGTATACAATAAATACAGGGACTAATTGAATATTAATGATTCTTCCAAAAAAGTTCTTTAACCAAATCACAAATAAGGATGTTCCATCTTTAGTTACAGTAATAATCTGATTGTTTATCATTTAGAACTTCAAGAAGGCACATTCGACTAATACCGCATTTAAATAAATTTAGAAATGTTACAAATTAAATGCTCATCAAAGCCAACGCTACTGACTTAACATCTGTTTTCCGAGAAATCGTCTTAAATTTCTAAAGAAACTTTAGCAAAATAAATTTGCATAAATTCAACGAACATTGAATTGTTATGTAATTGTTTATGTTGGAGTGTAAATTGTTTCTGTTAAAGGTAATCGACCTTATAAAATTCCAAATTGGTGTTTATTACTTTGTAATTATAGAAAAGACATTTGTTATCCAACTGGTAGTGTTTATATATTTATATTTATTTATTATCATTTTATCAAACAAAGACTTTTCCTAAATATGCCAAACGAATTTTCGACTTAATAGATATTGGATTTTGTAACCAATTGATTGTAAGAGTATTTATTATACAGGGAGATCTAAAAATACCTGATCCGTGGTAGACTTTTTTTTCAATTTCTAAATACGATCATTAAGGTAAGCTAGACGCTTACGATTTTGGTTTTTCTGCTACATGACTATTATCATTTATACCACATTTATTCTCTTGTCGATTTGGAGAGGGTGAACGAATTACATTTTGTGGATTACATAAATGTTGAACATTAGGTTCTAATGCATTTGATAATCCATTATCAGTTGATAGATGATTCAAATTAAATTCAGTATTTATTGAAGGAGTATTAGTAAAACAAATGTCATCTCATCATAAAGCAAAAAAGGTGTACAGTTAACATTATTTCTAGGGTTTTTATTCATAAACTTTCTATTCCGTCAATATGAATTACCAAAACTCATCTCACATTTTACTATGTATGAGCGTTCACTATAACTAGTTTTTACTTGCCTTTCTACCCAGGTTGCTTCTGAATCAATATATTTTCATTTTGCTTTAATTTAGGTAATAGAGATGCCTGTTTATCATACTGCTTTTTGAGTTTGTTAAATATTTTAATTTTTAAACATCTATTCGGGAAGAGCTGAGCTGGAAAGTAGTTCAAAGAAAAAAGTGAAGTATTGCTATATTCCATTAAGGATAATTGTAAATTTTCAGAATTTTTCTTTGGCATTGCTTTTAATATACTGACTTTTCTGCAAGGCCAAGGACTAGAGAATTCTAAATCAAAACTCCATCCTCTGGCAAATGAATTTATAGTCTTGTGCTATTAAACGGTACATTCTCTGCATAAAAAGTATCGGGAACTCCAAATTCATCATCATCAACAATTTTATTCTTTGTGTATGTGTTACCAGGAAAGCATGAAATCCGACATTGTATAGAATTTCTAAAATCATCAGGCAGTCTATGATATAAATCATATTATATGTATTTTCTAGGTATTACACAGAATGCCGATTTAATAACCGGCAATGTATAAAATATAAAATGGGGGTTTGCGACTCACGTGCTGTTTGTTCTCGTAACAAGAATCTTGTTCAGTATGGCATCATGAAAGATGTCAACAAAAACAGAAAGGCGTTAAAAAATTTATTGTTGTAGAGCCTATAATTTCTTCGGAATTTAACTCCCGTTGTCAAGTGGACTTGATCGATGGTGAATACAAGTTTATACTGGTTTACCAGGACCACCTGACTAAATTCGTTGTATTGAGAGGACTTAAATCGAATCTGGCAGAAGTCTTATTAGATATTTTTACTCTATTTGGCTCCCCTGCTATTCTCCAATCAGCTAATGGCAAGGAACTTGCTAATCAGATTATTTATAACTTAAAGCAGTACTGGCCTTCATTAACTATTGGGCATGACAAACCGAGGCACTTGCAGATCGAAGGTAGTGTTGAGAGGGCGAACCAGCATATCAAAAACATGTTAACTACATGGCTGCAAGATAATGCTACTGGACACTGGAATGAAAGTTTAAAATTTGTACAGCTCATGAAAAATAGAGCCTTTGAAATAACTTTACGTTCAGTTGCAACTTTGAAATCTACCGAAACGGGTCAAGGATTTGTCAGAAGCAGTTGCACAAAGCGCTGTGAAACATGTTTGATGTTTGTTAAGTTCCTGTTTAGTTTCTTAAGCACAATATTCTTTTAATTAGAATAAGAGTTTGATTTATATTTTTCATTTCATACCTTTCCCGAAGTATTATAGGCATTCTATAGAATTCCCAGGCATTCTATAAAATGACTAGGTAAAGTATATAAAAATATTTAAATTAAAAAAGATTTCATACATTGCCTGAAATCGTTAGTCATTCTATAGAATACCTAAGTTTTCTATAGAATGCCTGAATTATATACTTTGCCGGTAACATATGCACATTCAATCTAATTTGTGTAGTCAAGTTCTTCTTGGAATGGGATGATTTATTAAAGGTTTCTCAGAGTTACTTTTCTAATATGTTTGGCATATATTACAATAAGCTGCTATGTCTGCTACCAGTTTTCACATTTTTGGTCAGTATAATGCTTATTCACTTCAACATATTTCTTCTTAATGAATTTAGAACTATAACCTTATTATTCAAGAATAGATCATTTAACAGAGAGATATTATGTTTTAGTCTGAAATAATGTTTTGTGTCAGAATCTAAGTTTTTATCTGTATGAAACCAATTTGTTTTACAAAATTCTTTTATCTTTGAAAGAACGGGATTAGTATCAGTTTCTTTTGCAAAAATCATTTTTTATAATGTACTTCATTTCTGAATCATCCTTTATACTTATTTGTTTTTATACAGTGTGTCCGAAAAGTAAGGAATATCCTATATATCTCAGTAAATATGCATTTTATGGAGAAATGTTTTCTATAAAAGTTGTTTAGTGTTTAGTTATACATTACAGGGCAATACCAAATAACTATTTTTTAAAAAAACAAAAGCGCAACAAATAATGCTTTAATTTTTTTTAATGGGAAGGTATCTCATTATTGTACTCATTTGATAGAGAATGTTTTTCTCTTTTCAATGATGTAAAACTTTGATACACTTGCATAAGTAAATTTTGATTAAAACGCAAAAAATTGTTATTTAATAATTATTTCATAATTTAGACACGAAACTTGTAAAAGGCAAAAGATCAAATTTGGAGTTTCGCAAGGAAGGCTGGTGAAAGATAAAACCCGATATTGGACTACCGTAGGTGGACTGATAAAGGCAAAATCAAATTTCTGGTTTGTTTAGATGGTCTAATGCAGGGTAAAACCAATCATGAAGCACTGCAAATGGCCAGATGGAGAGCTAAACCTGATTTTGATCCAACGCAGGTTGCCTGCTGCCGGTTTAAAGTCGAATTTTTCTGTCGCTGCAGGTGGCCTGCCCAAGACCACTGTAAAGCAAAATCCAATTGTGAGCTACCATAGTGCAGGGTGGAATCCTGCGGTGTCCTAACTGCAGGTACTGTTGTAAAGGGCAATGCTCAAAGGCGGGCCAAATATTAAGCTATCGTTGGTGACCTGATAAAGAATAAAAATATAATCCAGGCCACCACAGGTAACCTGTTGAACACTAAAATTCGAGTTTAGGCTTCCGCAAGTGACTTACTGCAGGGCAAAACTGATCATGGCCCACCGCAGGTACCAGGTAAAGCAAAGCCTGATCTTCAGCCAAAGCATTTTGCTTATTGCAGGACAAAGTCCGATTTCGGACCGCTGCAGATGGCCCTGTAAAGGGTAACGCTCGAGTTAGAACTACTCCAGGACAAACTGATTTTGAGTCATTGCGGGTGGAGCTCTGTGATGTCCTACCCTAGGCACCCTGATGAAAAACAGAGCTTGATAATAGATCAATTTTGGGACAACCACCTACATGAGATATAAAGCTTTTATGTACTAATTGAACTGTTTTCACGTTGATGTCTTTTAAATTTTGCACACGGTCGGATGTGCTACTAACGACACTACTGCCTATTGGTGAATGATATTATTGTGGTCTTTTCTGAATTTACGCTAAGGCTTCCCTTGGAAAATCAAAATTTTACTAAATCTTAAACTCTCTCCAGGAACTTTAAAGCAGTGGCGATGTATTTGTTCAAATTAAAACTGTCTTGCTTATTTAATTTGAACAAGGACTTGTCAACGGTAATAGTGACATAAATCCAATTTGGGAACGTTTTGTTACTTTCTCCAATCTTTCGTCTAATGATGTTGGTTGTACCTGCTCTTCTATCAACTATGCCATCTCACCACACCTACATTAGATTAGAAGGAAATATAATCGAAAGCTCCTTTAACATCACTAATTGGTAAAAGACTGCATGGTTACATTTCAATCTATTTTTTGATAAACTTGCACGTGATAGATGCTAGAACAATAGGCCTAAATGTCTTTGACAATGCTTACATTGTTAAACAATTTTGATTAAATTTTAAATAAATTTAAACTTTTATTTTACAAAACTACCTTTGTCGGTCTTTGTATCGTTTTGCAATAGTAATAGTCTACAGTTAGGAACAAAATATATCCACAAAAAACTTTTATATTTTAGTTGTGTTTACATATTAGATATGTGTACATGGCAGTTACAACAAGAATTAAATTATGATATTTGCCTACATTAAACTGGAAAAAGATTACAAACCAGTTTAGATTTTCTACTTAACCATGAACTAAACAATGTTTAACTTCTTAAATTTCTCCGCAAATATATGATCGTTTTCCTTGCGTTACAAAGGGTTTATGAATATCTTTATTTTTAAACTAAGATCAGGGTCCTAGGCCAGACTAGCTCAGGAGGTTGCCCTAGGTGAAGGTTCTCATTTACACATATAATAAAACACAGAAATGCATTTTATAAATATATATAATTCTATTAATTCGAAAGATAAACAAAGATTACACAAAATATAACAGAGCGCCAAAAAAATGTATAAGAGATAATTTATCTGAATTAATATTATAAAAGAACAACCCATTTTTTTGAGTGAACATAAATTAAGAAAACAATTAAGGGAAACGACATTGAAGTATGCTGTTGGTAATTAAGTAACTCACCACATTTACTTCCGGATGATGTCAAGTAGCGCTACAGGACTTATCCACACATCTGAAAATTAATCATTGCAACAAGCAAAACAATTATACATATCAATATCGCTCCCTTTATATACTTGCCAAAACCTAAATGTGACCCCAAAATAATTAAGGAGCTTCACAAGAAAGCATAATTTTATTTTATTGAATAAAACAAACCACGCGGGTTTTATTGTAGTATGTAGTCATGTTATGTACCCAGCTCATTATCTTAAAAGTACCAAAAATTATTTAGAGTTTTTTTGAATATACGTGTTACAATTATAAAATGCAAATCTGGACTCCACTAATGATGGCAAATTTGGAAGCCATTTTCCAGTTGGAAGTTCATACGCCTCTTCTCGAAGTTTCAATCAATCGGCATTCGGACAAAGTTCATGGATGAGAAATTCCACCAGAAGCACTCCTAAAGATTCCTCCGCCAGAGGTTACTGAATGCTGCCTCCAGAAGGCTAATTTGAGATTCCTCCGTAAAAAAAAAGATTTAGTAAGAAAGAAATATTCAACTTGAAATTGATTAAGAAATGAATAAGATTAAAGGAAATTATAAACCAGCGCTTCAAGGGTAGTTAACAACAATTTTGTAACAGGAATTGATGAAATTACTTAGATCAATCAGGTAAAAATATATACCTTCTATGAGCAGAGCTGTCCCGATACCTACTAAGGAAGTTATCATCAGAGGTTTCCTTCCAGTGTTATCTGCAACTACTGAACAAATCACTGAAAAAACTAATTGTACACTAAAATAAATTATAGACGCAACTGCTGGTGAGACACTATCTCCAGCCTCTTTGAATATTGTTTGAGCATGAAATATTATAGCTACAGTACTACTAAACTGCTGAGCTCCTCTAGTTTCCATCATAATATAAAGCGCTCTTCGATTACTCTTTACGGTAAATAAATCCAAAAATCTTCCTGCGTTTCTATTTTGTTCTTCAATAACTTCTTGTATCCGTTTTAATTCGTTATCAACATCATTAGCGGCAGTTCGTGACTCCTCCACACCAAATTCTTGTAAAATCTTGTTGATATAGGCGCATTGAAAAACCTTTACTGAACCAACTTCAACTTGTTGAATTTCTAGTCCGAGATAGCAAGAGGCTAGCCTAGAAGTTAAATCAAACTCTTCTTTTAGATCCTTGATAATCTTTTGTCTGGTATAGCTTCACTTGTTGGAGCTGCCAGGCCATCATCAACATACATTGATAAAATGATATTATGTCTGCCGTTCTACATTATGTTTGAGCAAGGATCAGCCTCATTGCGATGAAATCCCAATTTGATTAAGTAATTTTCAAATCGCTGAAGAATTTCTTTAATCCATACAGGCTTCTTTTTGAAGAACAAATTAAACCTGAATTATCATCGTAAACCTCAGGTTGACTCATAAAAATCTGCTCGTGTAAATGTCTGTAAAGGAAAGCTTTCTTTAGTTAACAAAAGCATAACTAATAAACAAATTGTGAGAAAAATTTTTTTCCGATCGATTATTGTTCATTCATATATCCCAATGATACCTGAATTTTGTTATTCCTTAATATTTATATTTAATAAGTAAAAAAAAACTTTTTGTTAAAGAGAGCAAACTAAGCGGCGCGCGCAGCGGCGAGATCACGCGTTTTTAGCCCTATTTTCACCTCTTAATTAAAATTATAAATATTGGTGGTACAATTCCGGGAGTTAGGACTTTTTTTTGATTTCGGATATTTGCAATATTCTACATGATATTTGCAAAAAACGAAGCCCCTTTTTTACGAATTTGTTTATGGCTTTTGCAATTTTTTTGCGCGGGACCTCGAAATGTTCGAAAAGTTTCTAAATGCCATTCCGAATCGAATGACACCTCAATCATAATTTTTGGTGAAGTCAGACAAAAAATAGTCAAAATGGAACTTGTGAACCACACTATACGATTAGGCGATTAAATTAATGAAATCCGTTAAAAATAATTAAAAGTATTTTGTGTTCAGCTATTTATTTAAATTTTGCAATCAGAATAGTACTATTGCATCAATCCGTATTTACAGGTGCAATAAAGTTTCATTGTTACAGAGATATATTCATTGCATGTAAACATATTCTCATGACTTAAAAAAACTACAAGAAAAATAAAATAGTAAAATGACAATGACACATTATTTATTTACTTTAACAATCTGTAAAGCATTAGAATGTATAAAAAAGTTGTCCATAGTCGGAGACGTTACAATTCTATTTTTATTGTTAATTAATTAATTTCTTTATCTATCGTAGCAAATTTAATTCTTAACAATTGGGAATATTAATCTCTACAAAATTTTTACTATGCTAATTAAAAAGTTCAACTGACTTTCTCTGAAAACGTTTTTAATTAAGATGCAAGCTGAATCGGAACAAAGGCAGCAAATCAACTATTTAATAAGAGAAATTAGGCGACGCCAATGCATTTCAACCATCAAAACAATTTCAAACTTAACTTAGATCAAGATGTCACGCAGCTTAAGTAGTTACTCAAATGTTCAGTAGTTGAACTGAATTCTATACAACTAAAGTATGTGAAACTTGCATGATAAAAATGGAAAGTTTGAAATGCCTTAGTAAGTTATGCTGTGGACCGCGTCTTCTACATTGTTTGTGTCTAATTGCAGGTGTGTAACAAACAAAATTCAAAATTTTTTCTTTAATTTTTATTCATACATACATTTTGTTTTGCAGCTGCATTTAATATAATATGCAGTGGATTATTCATCGGTTGGCCAACATCATCTCTACCTAAAATACTCAACAAAAACTCTACAATACCAACAACAGATGACGAAGGTTCCTGGATAGCAACGATGCTTCTTGTAGGAGGCGTCTGCGGGTCCCTCACGGCTGCAATAATTCTAGATCGATTAGGAAGAAAATTAATCATCCTTTTCACTTCGATACCTTTTTTCATATCATGGATAATTATAGCATTTGCTAATTCTGCAAGTCTAATAATGGTAGCAAGATTCATAGCGGGAATCTCAGATGGATTGGTATTTTGTAGTGTACCTGTTTATCTTGCTGAAATCGCAGAACCTAAACTACGTGGTTTTATTGGATCAAGCATAACAGTTGCCTGTTTATTTGGAATGCTCCTAGTGAATATTATTGCAACGCATTTAAGTATAAAAATGACAGCATTGGTTTGTTCCGTTTTTCCACTGTTGTTGCTCGTGACATTTATTTGGATGCCTGAAAGTCCATATTATTTGATCATGAAGGGAAAATTTGCTCAAGCTAGACACAGTTTGACTTTCTTTAGGAGACAAGAAGAAGTGGATGATGAATTGAAAAGATTAACTACAGCTGTGGGAGAGCAAAATAGAAATACAGGGAGGTATTTAGATTTATTTACTGTAAAAAGTAATAGAAAGGCTGTTTATATAGTGATGGGTACTAGATTTGGTCAACAATTTAGTGGTGCTATTGCGATAATGCTGTATGTTCAAATGATATTTAAAGAGATTGGAGATGATATATCACCTATAACAGCATCGATAGTTTATCTAGGTGTTCAATTATTGATATCGTTTATCTGTACTATGTTTATAGATAGAATAGGAAGACGACCTTTATTGATAGCTTCTTTAATTGGAACTATCATTACTTTGTTTATAGAAGGTTGTTACTTTTATATAAAAGATAAGACTAATATTGATGTAAGAAGTTTTAGCCTAATTCCTGTAATAACTCTAATCCTTTTTGAAATAATGTTTAGCTTAGGACTGCATACAATTCCTCTCCTTTTGACTGGCGAAATGTTTCCTACTAATGTAAAAGCATTTGCTGTAAGTTTTTTGGATATTTACTTTTGTATAATCTCAACGATTGCTATCAAGTTATTTCAATTAACGAAAGATTATTTTGGTTTGTATATTCCATTTTTCGTTTCTTGTGTTTGTGATATTTTAACTCTCATTTTTGTAATGACATTTGTACCTGAAACCAAAGGTAAGACTTTGGAAGAAGTACAAGAAGAATTGAAAGGAAATGGAAAACAAAACTGTAAGCGCTCTGTTGTGTAGATATCTATAATGCTGTAATATTATTTATTTATAAATGAGTTTTTATGTATTTTTTTCGGAATATAATAAACGTACTTTGCAACATATTGAATTTTTCATTTCTGTATCAGAGTAAAGCATTCAAAAAATTTCATAAAAATACTCAAAACTCATCAAACAAAGACTTAAACATCAATACAATCTTGGTTGTTACCGTTGCTAAATAGTTGCAATAAAAACAATTTAATTTAATCGTTCTATAAAAAACCTGCTCTTGTAAGAATTTTCCCAAAATAACATTGGAAGCATCAAAAAGAGCAGTGATATTGGGTCACAGATTCTAGCACAAGTCGATGAAATAAATTTAATACAAATGGAGACATAAAAGTTTGTAAATCACAACTAGACCCAAATGCAAAAAACATATCGAGACCCTAAAATAGAAATTATTAGAGGAGAAGGTCCAAACATGGGTTACCATTTACTTCTTTTGACCACAAGCACAACCCTTTAAAGATTTCTAACATATCAAATACACCTTTATCCACCCCTACACACTCTAAGTGTGCCCACATTTTGCAGCTAAAACACAATACCCACCTTTCTCTTCTCGAATCCTGCGAAAACAGCCCTTCACAAAATAGACGGGCGGCATCCTTATCTTCGGGGGCTCCAGGTGATCGGTTTCAAGGTCTGTATCGTCATCGTTTCCCAAGACAAGTTCTGCGGAAGCTGCACCTTCTTCAGATTCAAACGATTCTGGAGGTTTTTATGCCCTTTTCGGCTTTTGCGTCCTTGCTTTTTTTCTGCACCATGTTTATCACTTTCATCAGGGAAGTTCAGTCTTTTTCTGCTCTCCCCACTTTTGCTTTTATCAATGGTAGATTTATTAAGAGACTGAGTTAGCTGTTCTTTGTAAAGATCTTGTAATCAAGCAAGACTTTGCAGCTTTTCGACCCCGAGTAGATGTTTTCTTCTTGATAGAAAGACCTGGTGCAAGTTGGAAAGGACTGACTTGTTTGGGGGGCTATTAAGTCCGCCTTGGAAAAAATGTGTCTGTTCAGCGGAAATATTCTTGTTTTGAAGAAGCCATTTACAGCAATCTCTCCAGTCTGAACCTTGTGGTAGGCTTTTCCAAATAACTCCATAATGTCAAGTGCCGAGACGAGACGGTTGCTGTGCCTCATTCATTGTCCCACCTCTTCACTGTAATAACTCTTCAATGGGCCCATGAAAGTTTTATCAAGCGGCTGCAGCTTTTGGGTGGAATGGAGAGGAAGAAATATGATGGTAACATGGTTCTCTCTTGCCTTGTCTATTACATCTTAATTCCTCACATGGCTGTAATACCCATGAGCAGCACCGGTGACTTTTCAGTCAGACGGATTTGCTCAATAAAGTGGATGAACCATTGCGTAAAGAGGTTGGTCTGAACCAGAAAGTGCACTTTGCCGATTGATCCAGGTGGAGCGCCCTTCATCAGTGTTTGGACCATGCGATTATGGTTATCGTTGCATCCCTCTTCGCGGAATTCAAAGCGGAAGTCTGGATTTTACCTTTTCTACCGATCACGTAAGGGATTTTACTCTGAACAATAGACGGTCCAGTTTCATTGTAGACCATATTAGCCGCAAATTTTGGCTTATCATAAGCTTTTATGAACAAACCGAAAAAATGAGCCACGTTCTACTTGTTTAAGCCCAAAGCCTTAGCGAAGGATGTTCCGCGCGGTTTTCTGAGAGATAAACATTCTATATACGGTTCAGAAACAAGTCCACCCATGCTCTTCCGGCTTCTACATTTTCAAAAGGTGCTGGTATGCCATTACGAACGGATAGCTGATAAGCCATTAGTCGTAGACCAGAGCGGCGAGTGCAACCATAGAATTTCTGTTCCATTATCAGCAAATAATGAACCAACTCTGTTTCCAGTTCTTCACCCAACTAAGGTTTCCTTCCTAGTTTCTTCTGAACTGCTACAGCCAAATTGAAAGTGAATTCTTTGCTTACAGTTTGAAGAGTTGTGCGATCTCATTTTTTCCCTCCCAGCAACGATGGCTCTTTCCGCCCCACTGTTTCCTTGTCTGCTTTGGGACGTACTTTGGAGTCTTTCTGGGCATTCTGAAATCAAAAGCACGGTATCTACACATACAAAATGTCATTTATGACAAACATTCAAATGCTTATCAGTTAAACCTACTGCAGAAGAAAAAACCAAGCTTTTGAACTTATGGGCCGGCTCATATTTAGATCACCTGCAAAATGACGCTAATTCAACATTTCACGATAGTCTATTCGTCAATGCACCACCAACGAAGTTTTGGTATCGACAACAAAGTACTACTAGTATAGGAACACTAAATTCAAAGGATTAGTACAAAAAAATAAATATAAACTAATCTGCAAAAACTTTGATGGCACCTTTTGAGTAAAACTGAGACGCAAACAAACATCGAGCTCAAACGCGCAGGCAGAACTGGGCACACTAATCCCCCTCCACCTTCTTGCACTTCCAGACAGAGTTTCTTGACATATTCGATAGTTTGCAGCATTACACAAACCATTTTTTATGATTAGCCCATATTTGTTCCTCCTCCTCTACACTTATCGCAGGAATTGGTTTTTTATAAGATTCGAGAATGTGCAAATATTAGACAGAAGATTGTTTGAAATAAGACTCGTAAAACGCATTACATCATACTTTAGCCAAACACACTTCATTTTGCTGCAACGGTGGAGATTTTATTGTTGTGGCGCTCATTAACAATTTCTCAGTTTTGTAGAATAGGTCAGTTGGTCTACTTCAGAATCAATATAAATACATTTCCTTCATATTTATCAATTTTCTTAAGAAGATTATGACATTCTATTCCTAGATTTCTAAGGAAACAGCAATTTCTCCGATAAATGCTACGTTACATGGAATCTGATGATCATGTCACGATCACGATCACCACAGACCTATATCCACCTACTGTCAAGTAAAGGTCTTTCTCATTTCGGTTCATTCCTTTCTGTTCTTGGTCTCCCGTATCCCGGGTTTTCTTGCTGCTTTTATTATTTTGTCTAGACGTCTGATGTTTGGTCTTCCGATGTTTCACTTTGATTTTCTGAGTCTCTATTCTATAATTCTGTTTGGTTCATCTTTCATATCTTCTTTGTCCTATATTTTCATTCATGTTTGACATTATTTATAATTTTTTGCAACTATCTAATAATATTGAAGGTAAGATATTTCATCCAAGAGAAATGTAGAAGGAACAGTACTTAGAATGCTGGCTGCATTTGCATGATAGATCTCCAGACTGATAAGTTGAATCAGATAAGATTTTGCTCGAGGATCATCAAAGATGTTTGCCAAAGCAACTAGCTTCATCACCAAAAGGGCCAAAGTTTTCCACATCAATGATATTGTTATATTTTCTCCTTTTGTTCTTTTCGGTGGTGTTGGCAGCACTTCCGGTTTCATTGCATATTGTCAAAATGTACTAAGTTGCTAGAACGTTCACGCATATATCATCCCAGACTAAGGCTCGTCCATTTTTCCAGGAGATTATGGTCATTCCATCTGGTCGTTTCCCATCATCTTGCATAAGTCCAGTGGGTTCCAAGATTGAAGTAAACAAGAGTGGTCGTTTCATAATACCGTTTAAAGCTGGGTGCATGCTGTTTTTTTCTGCACTTTTGTTGCAAGACAAACCGTGAACTCCGGAACTGTCAACCGCTTTCTCACAGGCACATGTGTAGGGTTTGCAAATATTAATACCTAGTCGTGAAGAGATTGCAACTGTGGGAGAGTTTTTATCAAGTAAGGTTCCTAGCTGGAACGAAGGAAGAGCAGATTCCGACCTAAGCTGTAGGGGATTGGTCCAGTTTTGACTTAATAATGGGAAGATTCCAGTTCATTTGAATTTTGACATCTGAGAGAAAGATTCTATTTGTTTCATTCAGCCAAGCATTTGTCGCCTCTTCAAAGTATATGATCTCGTCATCGCAAAATAATGGAAAGAGAATAGTTCCAATGAGATCAACAGCACTGTTAACAGAAGCTAGAAATGTTGGAAGGGCGAGGTCAGTAACACTACGGATTCCAAGTTTTCGAAGTTTTACTGGTAGAGTAGCTTGCATTGATATTTAGAATTTTTTGCAAATATTCCGAAATTTTGTTTAGCATCGGCTCCAATCGATCTTGAAATTTATAAAGTGGAGAACAGCCTAACAGGTATATGAGCCTTGATATCCATATAAACTGTTGAAGCAAATGAAACCTCAAGTGCGGGTGAATGATTTCTAAGTTCGTCAAAAAGCGTGAAAGATTTATTTCTTTCTCTCTTTGCTCTTTTAAATCATCTTTATCCCATCACCTTCATCATACGTATCCCTGGCATAATAGAATTCAAGACTGCGAAAATCTCCTGTCTTTGTTGAGGGTTGACATAATGTAGAAAACATACTTACTTGCCTTTTTGTGAATTCAGTGTAAGCCCTACTTCCCTGCAGACTTCAATAATTGAGTTCAGATCACTTGCTACTTGATCTCATTTTCCTCGAATTGAACCATTATCAAGGTACCATATATTCAGTACTGAAATCAAAGAATCAATAGTGTCGTGGATGCCGAGGCTAAAAATTTCTGGTCCAACCAGATCTCATTGCTGCCAACCGACACGAGTGATGAAAACAGATTGCTCAGTTTACAGTAACATTGTAATATTTTGTATGGATAGATCTGCGAAATTTTCTCATTCAGTTTTTTTAACATGACCTCTCTGTCAATCAACATCTACTCTGACTATTACTTTGCCGTCAGACGAGCTGTTCATATAAGTTCTGTGTACTGCTGCCTCCGTACCTCCTTTTACTAAAAATCCCAACTGTCTTGGCTTGAAGCTAAGAATGAAAACTCCAGCAGCTTCTTTACAACATAACTTTGAGATCAGTCTGCAAATAGTAGAGCCAACGGCGATGGGGCGGCCTCCACCATTTTTCCTACCCAATGCGATTAAGTAAGCTCCATAAACGATAGGCAAAAAACTCAGTTGTAACTCTGAGATTGCATTAGTTAGTTGGGCTGACCAAAAGCTTATTTCCAGCTTCACCCATAGTCTTTACCAAGAAACCCTTGAGATGTTGTGGTCTCAGCCCATCGATGCCGCCGGCTAAGCCACAAGGAAAAAAGAAATTAATTAATTAATTAATAGTCTTGTTCTTTTGTAATCCTAAAAATCCTACTAAGCTTCACATTTTTACAGATCAGCGACCAAAGTGATTTCTATGACTCGGATGCAGACCCAGAGTATGTTTTTTCCAGAAACGCTGCATCATCATCTAATGAATTTTCCTTTACAGTTCTTAAAGGAAATCATGATACTAATATTTCAGAAGATCAAACTAAGAGAGGAAAGAAGAGAAAGACCAAGCCGGAAAATTGGAGCATAAAAAAATCTAAACTGAATAGAAAGTTAGGTTTAAGTTATATATCTGCTTCCAAAAGCAAGAAAGAAGAAATACAAACCAAGAAAATTGCGTCTTCCTTGATATTAATGATCGTCCGATATTAATATGTATTTCCATGCTCATGTATGGTCTGTTGGCAATGACCGACTTAATTACCCGCAACGAATAGGGGATACTGGAAACATTCTTAAATTAATATTTAGGGTCAAGTCAGTCGAAGTTAGAAGTAAAGATGAATAAACGTGTAGAATTAACATCGTTTCTTGGTTAATTCTGTAAAATAAAATAATGAATCTTACACTATCCAGCAATATTTTCTGAGACATCTGTTTTATTCTTATTATCCATTATTTTCTATTGCAGGCAACACTTATTTTATTGCTGCTAATAAAACTACATTAATTTGGGATACTCAGTGGTAATAGATTTTATACAAAGTAAAAGATATTTACGTTAAAGATATTCAAGTTAATACCTTTCTTCAAAGAATAATTTTGTTGTTCTACAGATTAAATAAGAAATAATAAATATTAACTTCCCAAATCCTTTTTACATCTAAAGTTAATATTTTCACATCGAAAAAAAGATTTTTGTGTTCTTATTCTTTAATATAATAGAAAAAATAACATCACATCACGTCATCCTATGTTTACAATAACATTGCAATTTATCACGGTGTAATTTCATTTGTTTTGATTCGTTTTGATAAACACAAAAAACGTCTACCTCAGAATGTGTTTTAGATGCATGAAATGATTGTCTACTTTCTAAGAATATTCTCAGCTATACAGGCTGCTTCGTTAGAGAGTGTCATATAAAGTCTAAACATTTTAACATTAACTTGGGTGATGGATACTTACGTTAAATAACATCCTTTTTGGTCTTAGCCCAGCTAAACTCATACAGTGGCCTTGAGCGCGCAATAAGTAGGTTATGTACATAATAATACCCAGGAGTTCTCTGTCAGTTTCCATCATTCCTAACACCCGTCGTTGGTTATGTGTTCTGTTCAAAAGACCTTTAGTATTCTTCGAAATACCCACATCTCGTTTCATGCTGTTCACTCTCAGGGTTCAAGTTTCAACTTCAAATAGTAGTATGGAGTATATGAATGTTTTTATAAATCGATATCGCAGTAGAATTTGTAAGGAGTTTCTTCATTGTTTGAATCGCTGCTCTGGCTTTTTCTATTCGGGCTCGTAATTCAGCCTCATGGTCCAGATTATTTGTTATCCAGCAGCCCAGGCACTCGAACCTTTGCACAAATTCTATCTGCTTGTTGTATATGTGGATATTATTGCCGCAGTTTGGAGTACTCATGACAGCCATTACTTTTGATTTTTCTGTATTTATTTTCAATCCTAAAGTATCGCCTCCTCGTGTTATGGCATTTACGAGTCGTTGCAAACCAACAGCACTGTCCGCGATGACGACTGTACCGTCTCCGTTGACTTTGATTTCTTCTTCCATGTTTTCAAGGGCTTTTTGGAATATTTGTTCAGAATATTTATATTAAATAGTAGCGGAGAGAGTATGCAGCCCTGGCGTACACCTCCTTTTATCGGCATGTCTGTTATCAATAGTTCATTTATGTTAATCGATGCAGTTTGCTCCCAATATAGATTCTTGATCAGAGTAGCATTATGATGCATGTCGTGTCGTGTTAGCGTTTCTATCAGTTCTGTGTGTTTTACTCAATCGAACGCTTTTACGTAGTCGATAAAACATAGGAATGCGTCTTTACGTTGGTGCCAACACTTTTGCAGCAATACCTGGAGGCTAAATAGTGCTTCCCTCGTTCCAAGTCCCCTGCGGAATCCAAACTGGTTGTTACTTAGATTTTTCTCGCATTCTCTGTATATACCTTGATGTATGATTTTTAGCAAGGCTTTCAGGACTTGACTCATTAGACTAATTAATCAAAATTGAGAGCATTTATTTGCTTTAATCTTTTTGAGTTTAGGTATAAAAGTGGATTTCAACCAGTCTTCTGGGAAAGTTCCTGTACTGTATATTTTGTTCATTAGTAGAGTTAGGATTTGCAGGTTTTCTTCATTGATTAGCTTTAACATTTCTACACAGGGGCCTTTCGTGTCTTTGCCATTTTAATGGCTTTTGCAACTTCCGATGTCAGGTATGTCAAATATTGTTTTTTAAGTTTCATTTATTTGGGGCTCTGTTCTTTCATCATCAAAGAGATCTTCAATATATTCTTTCTAGATGCTTCCTAGTTTCTCTGGATTTGTTACAATTTTCAAGTGATCATGTTTTCTTAGCAATTCCTCCAATTCCTGACACTCTTCCTTAGCTTTCCTAATGTGTCTTCGTATAACTCTTTGCGTTTCCTTGTTCTTGTTTCGTTTTGATTTTTGTAGTCTTCGCATATCCATCAGTTCTAAAATTTTACTTGTCATCCATGGATTTTTAATATTTCTTGTGCTGTCTTGTAGTTTCAATTGTTCTCTTGAAGGTATGTCATGTTTTCTGCTGCCTCTTCTGATTGTGTTGTTATGTCACTAAATTGTTTATTAAGGGTATCATTGAGTACTTTCTCTGTTTCTGCGTATACTTCTGGTAGTTTGAGTTTTTCGGGGTTGGGTTTCTTCTTCTTGTCGTGTTTGATTTTCTTCAGTTTGATTGAGATTTTGCCAACAACAGGATTGTGGTCGGACTCAATATCAGCACCGGGATAGGTCCTAACACCACGGATGTCGTTTCTGTATCACTTATCAATTAGTATATAATCAATTGATTTCTGATTAAGTTTTTTAGGTTGTCTCCGGGCGTTTTCCATGTGTAGAGCCTTCTCTGTGGCAACTGGAACAAAGTGTTTGCAATCATTAGCTCTTCGTCTTGGCAGAATGGAACTAGTGTTTCTCCTCTGCCGTTTCTCTAACCCAGGTCAAAGTTTCCAACAATATGTTCTGTCCTTCCGTTCCCCACTTTAGCATTGAAGTCGCCCATGACAATATCTACATCATGCTTGTTTGTTATCTTAATTAGCTGTTTGATCTCTTGATAGAATTATTGTATTTCGTTTCCTGGTTTCTCTGCAGTAGGGGCATAGACATAAGATTGATATTTCTAGGTTTGGTGTTGATTTGTAACATAGCCACCCTATCAGATAAGGGTATAAAATTTTTTATAGATTCCTTCCTTTCTCTGTTGACTATAAATGCCATTCCATTATAGTAATACGGGTCGTCGTTACCGACATAGTAGATTGTGTGCTCGTCGATATTTGTTTGTTCTATTCCAGACCATCTCACTTAGGTAACTCCTAGAATGTTGATTCTCATTCTTTTCATTTTTTTCACGTTGTTATAAGCTTTTCCTGGCATGAAAAATGATTAGCGTTCCAGGTTCCAATTTTCAGTTTGTGAGTTTTATTCTTTTCTACTATCGGGTAGTTCCTAACATTTATCGTGGGGATTCTTAGCACCGTTTGACCATTTAAGGTCTGCCACGGACTGGAAGCCTTCAGATTTATAAAACTTGCCATAATTATATCATCTTGAGAAGGCTTAGTGTATTGGTTTCTCCTTGCCTTACATACCGCAGTGTTATAGCCGATTAAAATAAATATAATTGCCGCCTGTAAGTATCTGGTTCCAAACCTATTAGGAAGTTATTTTTCATTTAGCTTTGGATCATATCTCATTAACGGTTAAAAATATCAAAAACAATCAAAAATTGAAGAATTCAATTTAGAAACAGTAAAAAATTAGAATTGTAGAAAGGGTGAAGGTAAGAATTGAGTTAAGAGGTAATCAGATTTGCAATTTGGAGAAATACAGTTCCGATCTTCATTCAAATCCTACTACGGAAAAGCACGAAAGAAGAAGAAAACGGTGTGTAAGTTTCTCATGAAATGCATTTTTAATTTACCCTTTTTAGAAGATCTTTAGTTAGTTATTTTCTTGGGAAGGAGATTTGAAAATCTTAAAGATTTAGTAACAATAGAATAACTTTTTTGTAGATATGATTAAAATCAGTAGACGTTCCAAAAAATCTGTACACCTGGCAACACTGACTGGCCGCTCAGTTAATAGAACGCGGTTGGCAGTGTCTGTGTCACGGATGCGGTATTGTTTTTGGCAACAGATTTTGGAAAGAAGTGTGATCAGTATCATGCGTAGTTTGG
Organism: Ignelater luminosus; assembly: GCA_011009095.1. Taxonomy (NCBI): domain Eukaryota; kingdom Metazoa; phylum Arthropoda; class Insecta; order Coleoptera; family Elateridae; genus Ignelater; species Ignelater luminosus. Next base: position 135,418 of record VTPC01090045.1, read on the forward strand.
TATGTTTACAAGAACAAACGGTTACGTCTATGCTTAAACTTTTTAGAACTTTTCAATATCTTTAAAATGAGATATTAAATAATGGAATACATTGAGTTGGTCCTGAGAAAATGCTAATTATTTAAATATAGAGGCCGCCATTTTAATGACGTCACCACTGCTATACGCTCCCGAGCCAAAACTAAAACCATTGAACAGCACCTTCCCCACCATTCTATCATTAATCTTGTTGGGGACATATGCTCATGCTCAAATATTAAATACGCAAGTCATCCAGTAAGTAACTCAAAGAAGAAGACGTCAGAGTTTAGAGGAGGAAGATAAAGAATATACTATCAAACGAAACACTGATCATTTTTTTTAGAATTGTCGGACTGTTGAAATTTTTCTAACCTATTGTGGTTTATTTTACAGAACTATCTAAAGAACAGCAATCAGAATTAGCTTCTTATTGCGCGACTTTCTTTTCATCAAAGAAAAGAATGATACCAACATGTCGCAGAGAATAGCTAAATCTACCACACAATACTACACAAAAGGAAATAGCCGCACAGGGTCGCGCACTGCAATACGTAATGCCGGAAGAAAGATGGGCTGTTCGCTGGTCGTCCACGACCCGCCAATACAGACAATAGTTTTGAAATTTGGATTTTATTACAAATGAGTTTGGTCTCGTATTTAAAGTCTGATAGAGTGTCTTCTATACCTAAACTAAAATTTTCTAATGCAGTTCTTCTCTCAAGACTTTCTTATCAAATTCCTACAATTCTCGCTCTTTTATTTTCTAAATCTTCTTTCTCGAGAAATAAGAATAAGAAAAATACGGATATGGGACCGTTGTGATGACTCTTGAGTAACAATAAGATCGACACCAGTAAGACGGCAGCTCAGGATAATTTAGATTTTATTTTAAAGGCATCTGCTGTGTGGGCGCCATCTAATGAATTGGCAGAAAGGAACAAGAATTCATGCACACAATAAAACAGTGAATAATAGTAACAGACATAATGAAAATTAAAAATGTATAATAGCTAGAACAGTTACAATCAGTAAACTGCATAATCTGTGGTAGGTCTAAGGTTAATCATAACAATTCAAAACAAGGAGAGTTAACAAATAACACTGTACGGTAAGCCAAAGATAAATCGTTTAGAATTGTCATATAAACAATTTAAATTCGAATGGTATCAGCAGTGGTTGCAATATGGGAAAGAGGTGCAACACCATAAGTATTTATTAATTATTACTGATACTCCAGCAGGCCAAAATTTCAATGCTATTAAACTGTGAATGAAAGCAATGTTGCTGGCTAAGAAGCCATAAAACAGTGCCAAATTAAGGTAAGTAGGTACTAAATAATCTCAGAATAGAATTTAGCTGTAAATTTGTAATGTCATTCTAAAATATTTATTGTTATATCCGTGTGATACTTAGAATTACGTCGACTAGGAATGCTGTCCCAGGCCAAGCTCGTTTTAATATAAATCAATCTACATTAAAATTCTCCACCGCGCATAGGGAATGTGAATGTCCATACATGATTCTTCTTTACTTTATTGTTTGGCGAGTTTCAAGACGCGACAAGTTAGAATGTTCTATTGTTACGAGTGAGGATGCTTGTTCTTTTGTCTCTATCTTATTCACGTTAGTACGGTCTCGCCTAGTTGAGCGTAGTGGGAAGTTGAATCGTCGTGACGCAAATTCAGACATGCAGTCTTTAGAGGGTTTTTGGTCGAGCTAAGGAAAGGTTCACTTGGAGTGGGTGGTCGCGCCGTAAATTCACTTTTGAACGTATCAAACTCTCTTGTTTGTGGACAATCGTTATTAGAACCATCGTTTTGTTTGGGAAACTCGTTTAATGGCATTGAACATCCGCCCTTCATGTAAAGTTGTGTTGAATTACGCTCCGATGCTTCAATGTTTAAACAATGTCTCGTGTGTGAATAAAGTACTTCCCTTTGTGTGCATTGCCGTTAAAGCACGTGGGGATTACTGATTATCTCACAATTCGCGTCCTGTAGATCAAGAAACAATATCCGCCGTGCTAAGTCCAGGTTTGACAGAGGTTTCTGTTCAGGTCGGATGACAATCAAGAGTATTGAGTATCAATGTAACTTCTCTTACTAGGTTTGAAGAGAGTTTGAGTGTAGAGTGTTCACGGTCATAAGAGTGTGTCCTATATAATTATATACAGAGTGTTTCTGATGTGAAGCCACACCAGCGGACGTACTGAGCTTGACTTGGCTTTTGGAATAACTGAGGTCTTTTAGCGAGTTTCTATTTCAATTTAGGGTAAATTATTTGTGAACTACTCCAATCTCTGAAGTTCGAGCTGCTGTCAGCATTACATTCTTAGATTGCACGGGTAAAAGCCATTTTTCCGGATTTTGCCCGTGACAAATTATAAGAATACCTCAAGCCAATGTGCTGAATTTCTGCACATAGATCTAATCTAATTTGTCATTTCCAGTACACTATCTCGATCATAGTGGCTTACAAAAGACACTTATTGCGTCGAGATGCCGTTCCAACAAAGTATTGATTGTAGCTGAAGTTGAACAATTTCTCATTCAAAAGGTCTCTTACCACTATGAACTCACATGTGTATTTCTAGACTTATCTTTCGTCGTACACGTAAAGAAAGAAAGTAAGACTCTATAGAGTTCTCAATATCTATCTTGTATTTTGAGTTCAGACACTATTTTTTAGATTTTAAGTTAGAAAAAATCTGAAATCTAAGGCAATTTTTACTACAAACAGATTTACTTAGTAGTTACTTCTTTTTAGCTTGCAAAACTGTGATACATTTTCGGAAAACAACCTTTTAAAATTAAATAAAATTAGATTTATTTAAAAAACACTTTGTTCCTGTGTATATATCATAGCTAACGTATTACTCTGCTTTAAGAGCTATTAAGAACCTGAATTGACAGAAACTTAAATAACATTTGTACAGAAATGTATGAATTGGCAACAATGTCAATGTGCACTTTTGTATCAAAATGTACTAAATTGATTCGTTCTGATCGTTTCAATTTAGGAATTCAATTCAGGAATCATTTTGAGTTTTTCACTCAATTTTATATTATCTTCACTACTGTCTTTAACACTGTAACCCCTTAATTCATCTTGTATTTCTTCTAACGTTTTACCCTTCGTCTCAGGAACAAACAACATTATAAAAACTAATCCTATGACACAAACCATAAAGAAACCATAAAATGATACATGTAAACCAAAACTATCTTTGGTAATTTGAAAACATTTTGATACAATCGTTACAATTATACTGAAATAAATATCGATCAAACCTAATGCAAACGCTTTTACATTAATTGGGAAAATTTCCCCTAACATCATTGCAGGTATGGTTAGCATGCCTAAACTAAAAGATATCACATAACAAACTAGAGCAGTCAGTGGTATCCATGTAAAGTTGTCTAAGTTCATACCAAATTTGTTCAGAGCGTAAAAATAGGATCCTTCTGCAAAAAGTGCAAAACCAGCCCCAACTATTGATACGATTAATAAAGGCCTACGTCCTGCTCTATCCACAATGGTTGAACAGCATACGCACAACACAAATTGAACAGTAAAATAAATTATGGATGCTTCACTAGCTGAGATTTTGCTTGAATTTCCAGCTTCTTGGAAGATAATCTGGGCATAAAACGTAATTGCAGAAGTACCACTTAATTGTTGGGCTGCACGAAGTAGTAACGCAATACCAAGAGCCTTTCTATTACTTTTAACAGTGAATAAATCTAAGTATCTACCAGTATTTTCGTATTGTTCCTTAATAGCTTTAGATATTCTTTCTAAATCCAATCCTACATTATCGGTACATTTTAATGTCTGTAAGTTCTTTCTAGCTTGCTCACTGTTTCCTTTCATAATCAAATAATATGGGCTTTCGGGCATCCACACAAAAGTAAGTAAACCTAAAACTGGTACTACTGAAGATACCAAAGCGGTTGTTTTTATGGTTAGGTATGATCCAATAATATTAATCAGAAGTGTTCCAAAAATCCATGTTACTACTACACTAGAACCCAACGCTCCTCTGACTTTTGAATCGGCTATCTCTCCAAAATACATTGGAAGTGCACAAAATGTGAGTCCGTCTGATATTCCAGCGAGAAAACGTGCCGAGATTATAATCGCAACTGATCTTGTGTACGCTATAACAATCCATGCAATGAGGTACGGAATGCAAGACAGAAGTATAACTGTCTTTCTTCCGATAAGGTCTAATATAAGGGCACCTAATATAGAGCCGCAGAGATTTCCTAGAAGAGGCATAACTGCTATCCATGATCCTTCTTCACTGGTTATTGGGATTGTAGAATTCTTATCTAGCAACTGTGGTAAAGATGGGGACGGCCAACCAAAATGCATTCCACTGCATATTGAGCATAAGGTGCCTGAAAACAAAATAGTTACTATTATAGGTTATTTGTTTCTCAATGTTTAATATTGTGCAAGTACATAAAAACTATTAAGAAGTTTTATTGCCAAAATAGAAAAATATTATTTTAAATGCATACCAGCCGTTAGGTCAGTTGTTTAAGTAATGACTATAAAACAAGAAATATCGAGTTCGAGCCCAAGTGGATGCGTCTAAATAAAGAAAGATATGGTAGGCAACTATCATGTTATTTTTTTTATAAATTAAATAAATACTCCTATAAAATATTCGTACATAAATAACTAAGAATGTCTACCCAGCATCCAATAATATATTTTAGTCGAAGTTCCAATTGACGTCTTTTCTTTTTGACATTCGTCTTTCAACGCAATCTAGCGTCCAATGTTATTCCAAGGTCCAATTTTGTACTAGGCCTTCATGCCATCGAAGAGTTGCTCTGCGTTCAGGAATGTCGCAGAACAAGTCAATTTTACTTTAAGAGGTTTTTCAATAATATCTGTGATCCGATAGACCTGATCTATTGTCGAATGCTTTTGTTTGAACTCAAACCGATAGTTTGGAATCAGACGATTTTTGACGATGATAGGACACAGTCTTTCTACTTATAGCTTCTCGAACAACAATGAAATCGGCCGATATGATTTGACATCATTTGGAGATTTTCCTGGTTTCGGCAGCATTGTTATTTCTTCTACTTTCCAGACAGCTGGAACATGTTTTAGTCTAAATGCTGCATTAAACAAATAAGTAAGCATGACTATGCCTTTTCTGGGCAACTGTTTCAAAACTTGTCCGTGTGGAGTTGCCTGTCTCCAATCGGACGTGTCCCCAGGTTGGGGGTTTTGCAAAAGGACAACCTACTCAAGTAAAAAAAAATTATCGCTACGGAACCTCAACAAAATTTAAAATAAATAAAAACAAATTGCAACTGTATAGATCTCTGATAAGGCCCGAATGCAAAACGTGGACGTTACTCAGAAAGGATGAAGATGCCTTTAGATGATTTGAAAGGAAAATACTGAAGAAAATATTCGGGCCAGTGAGAAATCAAGATGGAACATACAGAATACTAACGAACCATGAACGTAACTGACTGTGCTGATATTGTTAGATTTATCAAATCTCAAAGAATAAGGTGGCTAGGTCTTGTTCATAGAATGAATGACCAGAAAAACACAAAAACCATCACACAATGGAAATTCGCCAAAATAAGACCTAGAGGAAGACCCAGAAGCGATGGTTAACAAGTGTTAAGGAAGATCTGACAACTATAGAAATCCGAAACTGGAAGAGAGCTGACGTAAGCAAAAGTAACTGGTGTAAAATTTTAGAGGAGGCTAAAACCCACAAAGGGCTGTAGACCCAAAAGAAGAAGTTTCAAGACTTGACCTGTTATCATATCTAAGACTGGAGTTTATTTGGATTAATATTATTCTCAATTTTTTTGGTTGCCTCTTTTGTCGTTACCAGTGGAATTTCTTCAAAAATGTAATTTTGAAGATCTTCTAGACTATCCTCGGAATTGCCAGTATTTGGTTGGAACGTTTCTGCTAGCTTTCTGGCAAACAAGTAAGCTTTTTCTATATTGTTTCTAGCCCAGGGCCCTTAGTCTTTTCTAATTGGCAGAATTGAAGTAATCGGTCTTTTATTTTTTTTAGTAGCTCGCCAAAACAAATAGTCCGCGTCTTCATCTAAAGACAGATTGATCAGATAAGCGTTAATTGAATCTTCCTATAGTTTTCAAATTTCTCTTTTAAGGTCTTTTGTTTTGTTGTTTAAAATGGTTTTGTCTTGAAGATCTCGAGACTGATGCCACCTTCTGCTAGCCCTTGGTTTTTCTGCTACCACTTGTTTTATTTCTATTGGATAGTTTTACTTCTTTGATCAGATGGGTAATCTCTTTGGTGTTACAGAATGCAGCTTTTTGTGTAATTTGCATAAATTTCTCGGCTTCAACTTTCAGCTGATACTAGTTTTTAGTTTTACTTAAAGATCTGTGTTGTTCTGTAAATATTGTGTGAATCCTACCCAGTTCGTGGTTATGTTTACAAGGCACGGACGGGCTTCTTTTTTGATAATTCACTTACTGAGTATTAGCAGGACTGCAGAATAATTAGAGTGAACATCTAGTATAATTATTCTGAATATCAGTGAGATTAGATGTTGCCTGCTTTGTGATGTAGAAGTCTAGCAAGTCTGAGATTTCATTCGGATTCGTTGGCCGATATGTTGGCTTGCCACCTAAATGAAGATTACTCCCAGTTTCTCTGATTGCTTGGTGTAGTTTTTTGCCTTGACTCTCCATTAAGTGCGCCACCTATTATAAGTTAATGCCCTGACTGTTCTAACGTCGCCTTATAATCTACGTTTTTAAGGTTATAACGCGGTAGACAATAATTTGCTCTAACAATTAAATTTTGTTTATCAGTTGTTATCCTTACAAGAGTTAGCTGCGTTTCAGATTTCTGTAGATGGCATTCTTTATAATGTTTGATATTTTCTTTGACTAGCACTGTACTTCCTTTTGGCCTGATTATCAGGGTGTATGACATGATATATTTTATATCCCTGGATTTTAAGATACGCTTCCTTTGTTAAATGCGTTCCATGTTAGCACTCTAAGTTGTTTGGAGCCCATTTGGTCTTCTAGGAACGGCTCTCATTTGCTTTTGCTTGAATCGCATCGATTCTTTCATTAATGCGAGTTATCATCTGCAACACGTTTTGCATCGTCTGCATAAGTTCGTCATCTTGATTCTTTGGCATTTGCAATGTTTTGATTTATTTGCTACTTTCGCATAGATGACACCATCTAGTCTTTCGTTGGAGTTGAAATTCTTTGGTGTTTGTTCTCTGGATTTAATCTTTTTTTGTTTCCTCTCTCATTTTTTGAGTCTTCTTAGTTTTTATGCATTTCCTGTAATTCGCAGGGTGTGATTCGGCTCAGTTAAAGCATGTAAGTGGTTCAATGACCAAAAAATGCTAAAAATAAGGGCGAAAAATAAAAATAGCAACTTGGAATGTCCAAAGGCTACATCAGGCAGGAAGAATTGACAATGCGATCGTAGAAATGGAAAGATTGAAGATGAACTTCTTAGGAATAAGTGAGGTTAGATGGTCAGACAATGGCACATGCTTGACAAAGAATAAAAGAGAGTTCTTCTCAGGATCAGATGACTCAAATCAGTCATAAACTTTGTACCATTCTCTGACCGCGTTATTATGTTACAACTAAAAACTAGTCCTGGCAAAATGAATGTTATAGAAGTTTATGCTCCAACTGCTGATAAAGAACTGCGTAAAATCAGAACTTCTGAATATAGGGAAAAAGCAACTATAACCGGATAAGCTGGAGAGGAGAAAAGAATGGATGACGGACAGTATATTGGGATTAATGGAGGAAAGGAGAAAATATAAAGCTCAAGACGGAACAAACAAACAACTACAAAGCAAAGTCAGACGAAGGATACGAGATGGGAAAGAGCAATGAATGAAATCAAGATGTAAAGAAATAGAAAAACTTTCGAAACTCCACGATTCTTTCAATGTACACAAGAAAATTAAAGCAATAGCTGATCGATACGTAAGACCTCAAGACTACTGTATAATAAATGATTCCAACGCCCCTGTAATGGACACCGAAGAAAAACTGAATACTTGGAAGGAATATATTCGACAACTTTTTTTTGAGAACAAACGACAGAGGGAGAATACACCAGAAATAACAAACGAAAAAATCGAACACGTCTTGAGAAACACACGAAACGGAAGAACTACAGGACCAGACGAGATTTCTGACAAACTGCTGAAACTAATTCACGATAATAGTGTTGAAGTGCTTAAGAACTATTCAACACCATTTATGCAACAGGACTTATGCCGGCAGAATAGTTAACATCAACATTTGTCATGATACCCAAAAGAACCAAACGGTAAATAGTGTGTAGACCAGAACCATTAGCTTAATGAGTCACGTATTGAAATTATTTCTCAAGATAATTCTTAGGAGAATATATTGGTAAACTTGACGAGGATATCAGTGAAATGGAGGGTTCAGGAATGGTGTTGGTACGAGAGAGGCTTTTTTTGGTTTTAATGTTTTAAAGCAACACTGTCTAGATATAAATAAAGAAGTGTGTGCCTGCTTCATGAACTATAGAAAAGATTTCTATAAGGTACGCCATAACAAACTATTCGAACTGTTAAAGATCAAGGCAATTGACTCGAATAATATTTCTACTTCCACCAATCAACCAATATAATACTAGAAGGAGAAACCTCAGAAATATAAACATAAAAAAAGGCATACTGCAGGGATGCATATTGTCACCGTTACTACTCAACCTCTACTCGGCCGCAATCATGACAGAAGTCTTGAACGACGAAGAGGCGGGAATAGTGATAGTGCCATGTTATGTTTTTCCAGTACTATTGTATGGTGTAGAAGCAGCCACACTTAAAAAAGAACATATACAGAGGTTAGAAGCTTTCGAGATGTGAGAAAGAAACAGAAATAGTAACTATAATCAAAATAAGAGATACTGGGAAGAAGTATTAGAAGGAGAAGAATATCGTGACTCAGGAACCTACGTGAATGGTTTAAATATTCAGAGCCGCTGTGAATAAAACTAGAATTTGCATGATTTGCCAACCTTCGTAAGGAGAAGGCACAAGAAGAAGAAGAAGAAGAAGAAGAAGAAGAAGAAGAAAAAGAAGAAGAAGACTGTTCATTTGGAAGACTTTCTTGTCATCTTTATCTTTATCAATGGTCAGGCTGAAAAGCGACGTTTTTAGTAGCACTTCTTTTGTTTTTTCTCATCTATAGACTTACTTCAGTTGCAACCTTGTCCTTTCAAGTCTCCCTCAATGTCTTCGGAGCTACATGAATGGTGTAAAGGTGTAGACTATTCTAGATCTTCTTGGACCCTTATGTATAGCATTCTAATTAACTGCTCTTGATGGTTTTGACTAATTCCCTATGATCTTAGTAGCTAAGATTTCGATAGTGTTATTGACATTGCTGACTCTTATTGGTGGTCTCTTTTTCTTTTTCTTTGATAACTGATTTCGTTTTTTTTTGTGGAGGTGAATTAGACGCCTTTCTTTTATTTCGATTTTGGAAGAAGCCAGGCTGTCTTGTTTACAATTTCTTCCTTTTAGTTTCTTGGTTGATCCAGTACCTACCTATATTTGTCTGTTTGTTTGTTTCTTCAGTTTTTTGTTTTCTTAATATCTCAATTTTTTTAGCTCTTCGTTCAGTTTTCTTTCGAATTCTAAACAAAATTAAATATTTGGTGGAGTTAACTGAACTGGTAATAAGGTGGTCACACAATAGATATTTAGCTAAAGAAGAAGTAAAAAAACTGAAATTCTTAATTTAATTGAATCTGAACTTAATTATCATTTAATTGTACATATTATGTTATTAATCTAACTTTTCAAATTTTGAAGATAAGACTGACATTGTCTAAAAATTAGATAGTTCTAGCTTTGGATATTATCAGATTAGATATTATAGAAGTTCATTACAAAAATTCTTTTTGAATTCCTTATCTAATATTTACATATGCAACTTTAGAAATATTAAATTATTATCTAATGATTGACTTTAATACACAATAAAATGAAATTAAATGCTTACCAGTAAACATAGCTAAGTACTGAAGATAACAATTTCCTTCGGCACCTTTCTTAAAACTATTAACAGGATTCTGCATCATCACTATCTTGATAGTTTCAAAAAATAGAATTTAAAATAATAACGAATAATTAATTAAAATTTTCTATATCAAGTTTTATGCATCAAACAAGTTGTGTTTACACTTTGAAGATTACAAAAATTAAATAAACTTGTTGGTCGTTACCATTATCTGTATGAGTAGTCAAATAATGGCATTAGTAAAACTTTGAGGAGCCTTGCGTACGTACATATTTAAGAATCATATCTACTGATATCTTTGTATTATTTAACCTTGAATAAATTTTTGCTTTGTTGTCATTTGTTTTAGTAAAATTAGCTGTGTCTCCTTCTTGGCCTTTATTTCTATAGTTCGCGTTCACAATTTGTGGATGGCATCATTTTTTGAACAAAATCGGTTATCAATGTCGTCAGGTAAAAAACTAATAATCGTTTTGGCCTTCAAAAATTGTTTGATAACAATAGTATATTTGTGTTAAAAAATACGACCAATGGAATAACAAATGTGTAATTTATTTTAAGACATCTGAACTCATTAAAAACCAAAATTATAATTCAGCTGCAATATTGTGATCTAACATAATTCCGCTAATGTATTATCTCTGTTAGATAATATTGCAGTTTTACACCTATTATGATACTTTAATAGATCCATAATTTACTTCAGCATAAAGGATTACATTAATTAAACAAGAAGTTAAGTCAAGTCTGACTTTGATGAACATTTATTAAATATTCACTTTATGCACATCACGTTCCTATTATGATACTTGCATAACGCACGTGTACCCAAATTCCTGATAAGATTCTGGGACAAAAACTATTATTGCAGCATACAAATTAGACCCGTATAGTAATTTTAAACGTCTATAAAGCATCAGATAATACCACAACTAGTTTAGCTATTGTGAGAATTTTAAAATCAAAATCAAAAATGACAAATTATTATTTGTTTGTTAACAAATCTTGTAATGGATGGCTCATTTTCCAGTACATAGCTATGATTATAGGTAAGTCAATAGTATAAATTACTTAACCCATTCACACTAATTTTGTTAATTTTCAAAAATTAGAAATGCGAACTGTTTTTCAGGAACCCTCAATTTGATGACAAGTGGAATGCATTATGGTTGGCCTTCACCATCACTACCAAAACTTCTCCAGAACGATTCACACATACCAATTACAAGCGATGAAGGTTCTTGGATTGCTGTTATCCTCCTACCAGGCTGTTTTTCCGGATCAGTATTAGGAGGCTTACTGTTAGATAGAATTGGAAGGAAATATGTGATACTATTGAGTTCTATTCCTTTTATAATATCTTGGATTATGATAGCTTACGCTCGCTCGTTTACTATATTAGTAACAGCTAGATATCTAGCAGGAATATCGGATGGCCTAATATGTTGTTCGGTTCCTATTTATTTGGGTGAAATAGCAGATCCAAAAATAAGAGGACTTTTGGGCTCGGCTGTTTCTGTTGCTTGGCTTTTCGGAATATTAGTAATAAATGTACTTGGTTCGTATTTGAGTATAGCAGACGCGGCTTTGATATCATTGATCGTTCCAATGTTGTTACTTTTAACGTTTCCATTCATACCTGAAAGTCCGTATTATTTACTCATGAAAGGAAATGTAGAAAAGGCTAAAAACAGTTTGATGGTATTTAAAGGAACTAACAATGTTGAAGATGAATTAAGCAGATTAAAAGTGGCCGTTGAAGAACAAAGTAGAAATGCAGGAAAGTTTCTTGATTTATTCACTGTGAAGAGTACTCGAAGAGCACTTTACATAACGATGGGATCTAGAGGAGCTCAACAATTTAGTGGTACCGTGGCAATAGTATTTTATGCTCAAATTATTTTTAAGGAAGCTGGAGATAGCGTTTCACCTGAAATTGGATCTATAATTTATTTCAGCGTTCAATTAATTCTATCAGGAATTTGTTCAATAATTGTAGATAAGACAGGAAGAAGACCTTTGATGATAATTTCTGTAACAGGTGCCGGTATAGCTTTACTTATAGAAGGCATGTATTTTTACATTAAAAGTGCAACAGATATTGATGTTAGTAGATACTCTTTAATACCAGTAGTTGCTTTAATTATTTACGTGATTATGTTTGCTTTGGGTTTACAAACAATACCAGTTATACTTTTAGGCGAAATTTTTCCAACGAACGTGAAAGCTTTTGCTATAAGCTTTTCTGATATTTATTTTGCTGTGATCACAACAACCGTATCAAAATTCTTTCAAGTTACTAAAGACAATTTTGGAATGCACGTGCCATTTTTTGCATTCACAGGTTGTTGCGTTCTAGGATTACTTTTTGTATTATTTTATCTTCCTGAAACTAAAGGTAAAACATTAGAAGAAATACAAGAAGAACTAAAAAGTGAAGAAGGTGAAGCTATCTCTAAAATTGAAAATTACCAAAAGCATTTAAAAAGTTAGTTTGATTTTGTATTAGGTAACATTTTTGTATTACGGCAGTAAAATAAAAACATGAAGTATGATACGTGTTAGTATTAGTGATATAGGATCCATAAGGTTCTGCTCCAAACAGCTTGGTTGTACCCAGTCTCTTAAGAGTTTTACCACAATCTTGCTATGGTCATGGGTGAATCCATGCTTTATGCACCATACTTTAGCGTTTGCAATTTTCAAAACGTCCACACTAGAAGGAGAGCGATGCCGTAGGTATCTTTCCTTTCTTAAAATAATTCCTGTTGAATTCATTGTACTTCTGAAACTGTTACGTTACCTCAAAAGCTTTATTACAGAATTATATTTTATATCCAAAAACTGCACGCTGGCATTTATATTCAAAAGTTTAATTCATTACTAATTACCAGCCATCAAAGCAAATATTTTTTAGCTATAGACAGGTATAACAACTAAATTAATTTCTGTCTTTTATTAAATTGCACTTTTCAGAGATACACTTAAGTAATTAAGATGAGTAGTGATAAAGTGCGCGGAAAGAATGAAGTAACGGATTCAGATTTCATACAACTACAAGAAAGATGAAATAAAATAAAAACGTTACTTAACGAATTTGATGAAATACAATGCCAAATCAAAAGCGCTTTTGAAGCTAGAGGAAACGAGCTTCACGAGCGGGAAGAATTTGAAAACAATTTCTTTATACAAATCTTTATAGCTAAAAAAATCATAAAAGACACTGAAGCGCAATTAGTGTCTCCTATACCCTCGTCACAGGGCAGAATCACAAGTAATCGGCTAGCGGGCCACTTTATCAAATTACCCACGATCCAATTACCTAAATTTGATGGATCGTATTCCAATTGGCTGGAATTCCGCGAAATACGAATTCCGCATACCCGACAATGAAGGTATTAGCGAAATATAAAAATTTCACTATTTTCGAGCGGTTTTCGAAGGAAGTGCGTCTCAGGCAATACGGTCATTAGAATTCACCTCGAGAAATTACTCTGTCGCATGGAGCGCGCTGCTTGATCGGAAACTGTTAATACATAATCACGTCAAAAGTGTTCACAACAAATAGTCATGCTGATAGGAGCGCAAATATTCTAGAACGTGATCTCTATAGATCAAATTAATCTCAGTCCCAACAAACCTATTCTACAAAAAAACGCGTTTGGGGTGGGTCATATCCGGTTCCATTTGAAAAACACAAAACTCACTAGTGTCGTGCAATTTGCAATCTTGACATCCAAAACCAGTTAGCGCGATTTTAGAAAATTGAGGAGTGTTCGCTCCTCTGCCAAACCGCTCTCCGAAGAAGAGATAGCTTGCGAGGCACACTTCGTAATTGTGATTCCGTTCAAAGACAAGCTAGAAAAACTCAAGCAGTACGTAAATTCTTATCTCTTGAAAGAAAGTTACAAAATAGACCGAAAGTGAAAGAGCAATATATTTAATTCATGCGAGAATACCAATCATTAGGTCATATGAGCAAAGTCGAAACTCAAAATCTCGAATCTTGCATGTTGAAAAACGAGAGTCTCATTACAAAATTGCAAGTTGTATTGGATGCGTCTGCTTCATCAAGCACCGGATATTCACTAAACAATTTACAAATGACCAGGCCGACCATTTAAAATAAGTTATTCTCAATTCTTCTAATATTCAGACAGCATCGTTACGTAACAGCGGGTGAAGTTGCCAAAATGTATAGGCAAGTGCAAATAGCGATAGAACAAAGATGCTTGCAAACAATACGAGGGCGGTTCAGTAAGTACCCGTGTTTGACGACAGAAGGCGTTCCTGAGGGAAGTTGGTGTTATCATCGTGTGCTGCCATCTATCAAACGACGGTATAACAAATTGCAGACTGATTGATAGGTTAGTTTGGATTTGACAGCCATTTGAGTAAGACGTGTTTCGTGATTTTAGCTAAGATGGAAAAAGAGCAGTATCGTTCGGTAATTCGCTTTCTGTTTTTAGATGGGAAAAAATGCGAGGAGATAAAAGCAAAGTTGGATGCTGTTTATGGGGACACTTCGCCATCTATGACCACAGTTAGATATTGGTTCAACGAATTTAAACGTGGGCAAACATCCGTTTTTGATGAGGAGCGACCAGGACGCCCGGCAGACGTGGTTACCGAGGAAATCATTCAAAAAGTCCACCACATGATTCTCGCTGATCGACGAACGAAAGTGCGTGAAGTAGCAGAGGCCGTAGGTGTGTCGACCGGAACGGCAATTAATATTTTACATGATAAGTTGGCGATGGAAAAATTGTCGGCGCGATGGGTGCCGCGATTGCTAACGGTGGACAACAAGCGGATGCGGCTGTTAACTTCGAAGCAGTGTTTGCTTCAAAGAAGGCGAAGATGGTTCCATCGGCCGGAAAGGTCATGGCGACGATTTTTTGGGATGCGAACGGCGTCATCCTCATGGATTTTTTAGAAAAAGGAAGAACGATCACTGGACAATACTACAGTGAGTTATTAGACAGCTTCGACAAAAAATTGAAGGAGACAAGGCGAAAAAGAAGGTGCTGTTTCACCACGATAACGCACCAGCACATTCATCCGGAGTTGTCGCCGCCAAACTGCATGAATTGCGTTATGAATTGCTGCCGCACCCCCCGTATTAACCCGATCTGGCTCCCCGCGACTTTTTCTTGTTTCCTAACATGAAGAAATGGCTCGCGGGAAAAAAATTTAGCTCAAACGAGGAAGTCATCGCCCAGATAGAGGCGTATTTTGGAGAGTTCGACAAATCCTATTTTTTGGAGGGGTTAAAAAAATGGCAGGAACGTTGGGAGAAGTGTATATTTCTAAAAGGAGACTATGTTGAAAAATAAAAAAAAAATTTTTTTTTAAAATTGTGTCTTCATTTCTAACACGGGTACTTATTGAACCGCCCTCGTACTGCGGCGCGAAAGTCCGCATGAGCCGCAACAAACATTTAAACTCAATACTGTAACATACGGAACAACCGCAGGGTCCGTTTTGGCAGTGCGTTGCCTGTTTCAATTAGTCGAAGAGAATGCAACTAAACACCCAGAACTATCCGAAATAATTAAAAACGACTTATACGTTATTGACATGCTAACTGGTTCGGACTTCGTGAAAGAAGCCGCGTCTTTAGCAAAGGGTGTTTCCGAAATCTTAAAGCAGGGTCACTTTGAGTTACGCAAATTTTAGTCAAATGACTGCGAAACCTTAAAATACGTAGTCGAAAATAATTCGCCAATAAGAATTTTAGATTTCGGCGCAAACGAAAACGCAAAAACATTAGGTCTAACGTAGTGCCCCACAACAGACACGTTGAGGTACAATATAAGTGAGGCGCCGCTTGCAAGCAAAGTGAATAAACGCACAATATTCTCCAGTATTTCGCAAGTCTGATTCTTTCGGCTTGTTAAGCCCATGCATTATAAGAGCCATGATATTAATGCAATACTTGTGGCTTGAGAAGGTATACTGGAATGAAGGATTGCCTTCCCAAATTAACTCGACTTGGTGCGACATAAGGCGGGAGCTCCCTGCGCTAAATGATCTACGAATAAAGCGCCACGCAGTTTGTGCAGATCCCAAATCAATTGAATTACACGGATTCGCCGACGCCTCCAAAAGAGCATACGACGGATGTATCTTCTTAAGAGTTGTAGATCAACCCGATAACGTCTTTGTCAATCTTCTATGTGCCAAGACAAAAGTGGCACTATTAAAAACCATAACATTACCTCGGTTAGAACTTTCCGGCGCTACAGTCCTAGACAGATTAACGGACAAAGCAGTCAAATCGCTAAAAGTAAGGATTGACAACTGTGTGTTTTTGGATAGATTCCACGATCGTGCTAGGTTGGTTAAAACTTCCACCAAATAAACTCAAAACCTTTGTGAGCAATAGAGTAACTGAGATTCAACATGGCATGGCATCACGTACCAAGTAGGGATAATCCTGCAGACTTACTTCGTGTGGAGTTAGTTACAGTTATGGTAGCACGGGCTCCAATGGTTTCCCAAAATTTGCCAAAAACTGTAATCGCGAAAAGCAGCAATCTCGGATTACCCGACATTTGAAAGGGAACTCACGTCTTCCTTTCTCAACAAACTGAGGCATTTCCAATAAAAAAACTTCTCTAAAATCTAAAGATTAAAGCGTGTTGTAGCATGAATGTTGAGATTCAAAACCAATAGCCTCTCCAAAAATGCACCTGCAAAACGTTAGGTCGGTCCATCGGCTTTAAAAAAATCAATAGTCAAGTGATTCATTCTACCAAGAAATTTGAGACTCAAATCTGAACAAGGAATGTAACCGTAAAAGTCGAATTTTATCTCTAAACCCGTTTATAGACGAGCATAGCGTGCTCAAAGCTGGAGGGCGCCTTCAAAATTCCGATATTTCAATGAATAGAAAACATCCAATCATTTTATGTGCTAAGCACCACTTAACGCGCCTCATTTTTGAAGAGGCACACATTCGTTTGTTCCACACCGGCCCACAACAAATGCTGGTGTCCTTAAGAGAGCGGTTTTGGCCTGTGTTGGATCGCAATCTTGCAAAAAAAGTGTTTAGTAGGTAATGCGTTCCATTCTTCAAAGTCAATTCAAAAACTGCCCAAGTTATAAAAAGCCAGTTGCCGGAAGCCCGCTTACAACCGAGTCCACTTTCCTTTACAACTGGCATTGATTATGCCGGTGCACTTCTAATAAAAGATTGTAAGGGTCGTGGAGAAAAAATAAATAAATGTTATTTGGGAGTTTTTGTATGCTCTACTACAAAGACGGTTTACTTAGGACTCATTTCGGATTTAACGGAAGACGCGTTTATCATGGTGCTAAAGCCCTTATTTTCTCTGATAATGGCATTACATTTGTGGCAGCAAATTCAGAATTAAAACAGTTACAAATACCAATGCATTAAAAACAGTTAATGGTATTCTTCGGTGTGAAGATAAGTAGATAGACTTTTCCCAAGAGTTGGTTAACTTCGAAAATGTCAAGTGGTTTTTGCAAGATTGGTTATCATAAATTCGTTACATGCGACACTAAAATTATTTTTTAGAGATTTGAGAAAGGTCTTGTCCAGTGGTTATAGTTTGCCACTAGTATACGGTGGCAGTGTTAGTAATAATGTATAAAACCATTAGTTTTGCAAAATTCAAAGAAGGTTATTGTTATATGTGACTCATGGTTGTCAAGGATTAATAGAACTGGCGATTCTTTTAAGCTTTTAACAAAATGCTGAAAGTGATTCAAGATTTCGATGAAAACGTCACCATTAACCCCGACACTTTTTACAGCAGTTGCTGTCGTTCCAGGCGGAGCATCAATTAACATTCTAGTTTTGAAATGCACCCAGGGAAAAACTAAAAAACCCGTCGCGTTGATGAAACAGCAGGCAGTGACCAACACACCTCATTCCCCTGAATGATTTGCCCTATTTGTTTTAAACCTTACAGTCCTATAATTTTTGAGGGGTTGAGTACCGTTTTTAAGGTCGTTTCATCAAGATTATAGATATTTTCAGGCTTTGGGCCTGCTGGAAATTTCATGTAGTATGCTCTGGTTAGATTTTAAAAAAATGTATGAACATTGGTACGATTGAAACTTCTGGTTTACAAATTGATAGGCACGGATGTTTGCTCAAGAAACAGCTCAACCAGTCCTTACCAGCCTGTTCATTTCGATCCCAAGGTAAAGGATATTCCTCCTGTTCATCTTCTCAAGACCTTTAGGAAAAACTTGATTTACCACATAATTTGGGGCAAATCTTCAAGCTTCACGTTCTTCTTCACACGTATTTTTATATTTGTCTACATATCGTTTTGAAGTCATCGAAATAAGTTTTGCATCTCGGAGGCTCTCCCAATTGGGATATTTTCATTTACAGCTTTCAGAACTGTCTGTTTCTTAATCTCTTCATCAAAGGTTCCAATTCTTCTACAGCCTTTCCTGTTTCGTGCCATATTGCCTGTAAAAATATAAAATTGTGGTTCAATAAACATATATGGAGTACAGCGTTACGTGTAACAGTAAGCCTCAGCAGCCAATGTAAGACTGTTCTCCCACAGCGTCTTTCCATAAACATAAGCGAATTAAGGAAAACCGGAAATGTTGAGTTAGTTTAACTAATATGAAACCTACAAAAAAAGTACCACAGAGTACCGTTTATTATTTTTGTGTTTACGTGTCATTGTTGGTCATTATGAGTGTATTTACAAAAAACCAGATACCACAAACGATCACTTGTCAAATAGAGCCTATTGTTCACAGGTAGCCACATGGACGCTGATTCGGGGAATTCAGATAACAAGATTGTTGTTACCAGAAATGAACTATTTTTAGTATTAAGACAGGACAAATTTTTTGGTTTATCATAACCTAAGTGCAATGCAAGATTATGTACATATATTTTGAACAAATATAATATTAGTGACTGCTCTAATGATACTGAAAAACGTTTAAAGACTATAGTGAAAGTGGCGGTTTCAAAATTAAATTCAAAGTGGAGAATTAGCAGACAAATATATGACAGATTCGTGCAAAAGA
>VTPC01090045.1:167957-223225 GCA_011009095.1 Ignelater luminosus
ACTGTTTGTATTTAAATGTATTGGCGCCAACAGCTATTCATACAATTTAGTTGGTTTTATTGCTTCTGTATTTTATAATTACAACCAACTTTACTAACAGTATCGTTATTTTATGGCATTAATTAGAATATAATTTTTTTTTAAATCTTTAGTTTAAATTGTTATTTGTATTTGTTTCTGATCGCACAGGGGGCCCCTTGATTAAACGGGACCCTGGGCTGCAGCCCATAAAGACCATGCCTAAATCCGCCCCTGACGTCTGTGACTAGTTTTTGTTCTTTTTTATCTTTTAGTATTATATGTAACATTTTTCGTTCCATTGCTCTTTGTGTTTTTATTAGTCTGTCTGTGTTTTTCATTGTCATTGTCCATGTTTGGGAGCCGTATGTAATCACTGGTAAGACGCACGTGTCGAATTCTTCTGTTTTATGATTTTGGGCAATTCTTTCGTTTCGTTTCGCCGAGCTTTCCAAATGCTGCCGAGCTCAATTTAATTCTTCTTGTTATTTCTGGGCCTTGATTTTCCTTATTTAATTTAATTCTTTGACCGAGATATATACACTGCTCCAAGAAATTAACGCACCACTTAGAAAATTTAAAAATTCTTCACAGCTGTGAACTGTTATTGGAGTATAGCATGTTATTCGAAAGTATATTGTTTAATGTGTTTCGAAACCATGAATGCATCTTGACTGCAGCTGTTTTGTTGTCCTATCGAATTTGTTTCTAAAAGGTACAAAATTCTAAAATTAAAAATTTGTACTCATTTTAAGTTAATTTATTTATTATCATGCCTTGTGATTCAAAGAATTTAACACGGGATGAATGTGTTCAAGCAGTTGTGTTGATGGAAGAAGAGTGGAGTTACCGCAGAATCGCAGAGAAGTTTGGTGTGGCTCACACTTCAGTGTCTCGAATGTTTCAGAGATTCAGGGAGCTGGAAGCCACTTGAGCAGACCAGGTGCTAGCAAAAATCGGGCGACAACATTGGTGCAAGATCGTTTTTTAAGGCTTTCCGCTTTAAGGCAACGTTTTGTAACTCTTCGTAGCTTACTAATTTGAGACCTCGGATTACAGTGCAAAGTCCACTCTTAACTGCAGCTCATCGTAGAGCTCGTTTAAATTTCGTTAGGAAGCACTTAGATTAGTTGGAAGCTGATTGGGCTGTTTTCAGACGAATCCAGAGTTTGTCTGTATAATTGAGATAGACGCGTTCGCACATATCGCCGACCAAATAAACGATATGCGTGGTGTAATGTGATGAATACTACCTTATTTGGTGGCGGTTCGGTTATGGTTTAGAGAGACCTCACGGACTTAGTGGTCTTAAACAATGGAAACCTCAACGCTGAACGTTACATAGTGAACATTCTAGAAGACCATGTGATGCCATTTGGACCGTATATTGGGCAAAACGTTTTGTTTATGCATGATAATGTCCGACCGCACACCGCTGTAGTAGTCAGAAATTTTTTACAGCAAGTTCAAGTTCAAGTCATGGAGTGACCAGCACGTAGCCTCTGACCTTTCTAAGGCTGTCACGAATAGTTTGGGTGACAGAGAATCGTCTTGACGGATACCTTTGTGTATTTTTATAGGTTGTGTTTCTTGTTGTAATTAAAATGTCGTCTGTATCTCTTCATAAATGTGTTGTATCAGAGCCATATTCTCCAGTTCCATAGTGCCTTTCTGGTTGCCTACGTTTCAATAGAGTCAAAAGCGTTTTCGTAGTCTACCAGTGTTATATACAGGGGAAGATGATATTCGGTTGCTTTTTCTATGAGCACTTTAACAGTTAGTAAGTTCACGAATTACATTTCCATTTTATTGTTTAGTCTTTTCACTAATATTCTGGACAGTAATTTATAATTTTGTGGCAGTAATGTTATTGGTCTGTAATTCTGAAAGTCTTGTTTATCTCCCTTCTTGTATAGTAACACTGTAATAGCTTTTTTCCAGTCAGATAACTATCTTTCCCGTATCTAAACATTTGTTGAATAGAGTCTGTAGAATTTGCAGAATTTCTTTTCCCCCTTCTTTTAAAAGTTCTTTTGTGATGTTATCTTCTGAATTTATATTTAATATTTTCTTTTCCAATTTGACTTTTGTTTCTTTTGAAGGATGTTGTCTGGCTTGATACAGTTCACTGTAAAACTCTTGAACTTTTTTTCTATTTTAGATTCATCTTTTATTTCGTCTCCATTTTTGTCTTTTAGGGTTATAATAATGTTTTTACCCAGATTGGATCTGAGTACTTTCATGCTTTGGTTTCTCTCTATTACTTTGTTTATCGTTTTGTCATGTTTTCTTTTATTGGCCTTCTTATCAGTTTGTTGAGTTTCCCAAACTCTATGGTTTTTTGTTTTTCCTGTTGTAATAGCTTTCTTCTTACTTTCACCATTTGTTTTATTTCGTCCGTCAGCTTTTCTCTTTTTTGTTTCTGCTTTAGTATTACTTTTTGGGCTGCTTCATTAATTAGTTCTATTAACATGTTATTTATTTGCTCTGTGTTCATGTATGATGAGTCTTTATTTTGTAATTGTTTTCTTATTTCTTCTTGGTATGCGTTTTTATTGTTTGAGGTTTCTTGATCTTTAGTTTTGTTTTTTTCTGTTGGTAATTTTTCTCAATCTTTGCTTTTTGAATTTATTGTTAATTGGCTTTGACTAGCTTATGGCCGCTTCCTGCTGAGAAACTATTATTGACATTTGTATCTTTTATTATTTCTTTGTTGTTGGAAATAATAAAATCTATTTCTACTCTTTATTTATTGTCATCTTGTTTTGATAAATATATTTCCTAATTTTTAAATTATTATTGCACAAATTTTATAAAGTCGTAACAAATATACCTTCTACATGGTAATGCAAAAAAGTCAAAATGCTTCAGACTATACTGCTATACACCTAGTGAATTTAACACTTAAACTTTTAATTTGATAAAACTAAAACACATACGTGATACATAACATGTAGTATACATAACAAGCTATTTGCGTGACAATTAAACTTGATATGTACTTAGATACCAAGTAATAACTGATACTGTAAACTATAATTAGCCTTCACATTTTCTTCAAAGCTAATTAGTCAAACTAGTTTAACAGTATGCTTATTTGTTTAGAAAAGCAAAATTATAATAAGAATGCAGAATCCTTTTGCCAAATGTTGTGTGAAGAGTACAGAAGGAAACAATTCTCTTCAGTTTCTAGCTATGTTTACAGGTTTGTTCATTTAGCAGCATTAATATGATTTTATAAATTCTTTTCATTTTAGGCACACTTAGCCTAGTATGCAGTGGAATGCACTATGGTTGGCCATCACCATCTTTGCCACAGTTATTAAATAACAGTTCGACAATTCTAATAACGAGCGAAGAGGGATCATGGATAGCTGTCATGCCCCTTATAGGTAGCATATGTGGTTCTCTAATAAGCGTACTCATCTTAGATGTTATAGGAAGAAAGAGAGCTATACTATTATCTTGCATCCCTCATCTAGTTGCTTGGATTATGATAGCTTATGCAAAATCAGTAGCAGTTATTATTTCGGCACGTTTTATTGCTGGAATATCAGATGGATTGGTACTTTGTGCACTTCCAATGTATCTGGGAGAAATAGCTAATGCAAGAGTCAGAGGTGCACTTGGTTCAAGTGTATCAGTAATGAGGATCTTTGGAACATTTCTGATTAATATAATTGGGTCATATTTAAGTATTAGTACAACTGCTATTGTATCCTCAATATTACCACTATTATGTTTATTCACTTTTGCGTGGATGCCTGAAAGTCCCTATTATTTAATTATGAAAGAAAATGTTCAACAAGCCGGCAGAAATTTAAAAATGCTTAGATGTACTGATAATGTAGAAGCAGATTTAGAAAGGATGGCTAAAGCAGTTAAAGAACAAAATGAAAATACCAAAAGATACTTAGATTTGTTTACTGTTAAAGCGAACAGAAAAGCTCTTGGTATAGCATTAGTACTTCGTGGAGCACAACAAATAAGTGGTATCTCCGCAATTACATTTTATGCTCAAATTATTTTTGCACAAGCTGGAAATATAAGCATATTATCAGCTAGACACGCATCTATGATTTATTTTGCAGTTCAGGTAATCCTGTGTGCATGCTGTTCAATGATTGTAGACAAAGTTGGACGCAGGCCCCTACTGATTATATCTATAGTAGGAGCTGGCCTTGCTCTTTTTACAGGCGGAACTTACTTTTATGTACTAAACAAATCTAATGCAAACTTAAATAATTTTGCTTGGATACCCCTAGTTGCTTTAGTTGGTTATGTGGTATTTTTTAGTTTAGGTATGCAAACCATACCTATAACCATATTAGGTGAAATGTTTCCCACTAATGTGAAAGCATTTGCGCTTTCTTTAATGGCTGTGTATTTTTGTATTACAGCGACAATTGTATCAAAATTCTTTCAAATTACTAAGGATAATTTTGGTTTACACGTGCCATTTTATACTTTCTTTATGGTTTGTGTACTAGGATTAATTTTTATAATTCTCTTTGTGCCTGAAACCAAAGGTAAAACATTGGAAGAAATACAAGACGAATTAAAACAGTGTGATGTTAAAGGAAATAAAACATGTACAGAACCAGCAGAAGAATGTAGGATGTTGCCAGATTCATACACACGGGAATACTGACAACTCCCAATTATGAGATTTAAATTGGATTATGTGTACTACAAATGCCTACTGATTATCAATAAAGTAATTCTTATGCACACAAATGCAAATTTGTTAATTTCAGTATACTACAAAAAAGTATGTATCAAATTACCTACATCTTACATAAAATCGAAACTTAATCGGTGTAACCAAACAATTTTTATTTTCTAACTCTTAAAATTCTGCTACACCCTGTCTACTTTATGAATAAAAATACATTACATACTACATTCTGATGATTTCATATCACTACTATGACTACGCACAAGATGCTTTTGTAAAATTCGTTTTTTTTGTGCACTCATAACTACACAGGTTACATTTGTAAGGCTTCTCTCCACTATGAGAACGAACATGTCTTTGCAAATTACTCTTTGTTAATCCTTTATAACCACATATATTACACTCAAATGGTTTCTCCCCATTGTGAAAACGAATATGTCTATCTAAAGTATCTTTTCTCGCACTTTTATAATTACACACGTTACACTTGTAAGGTTTCTCGCCACTATGAACACGAAGATGTGCTTGTAAATTTCCTCTCGCTGTAAACCTAAAATCACATAATTTACACATAAATGGCTTTTCACCACTGTGGACGAGCATGTGTGTTCGTAAATTCCCTTTCGTTGTACCTTTATAACTGCATATTTTACACTCGAAAGGTTTCTCATTGTTGTGAACGCGCGTATGTATTCGTAAACCGCCTTTCGTTGTGCAACTATAAGTGCATATTTTACACTCAAAAGGTTTCTCACCACTATGAGCTCTCATATGTATTTGTAGATTCCCTTTTTGCATAAATTTGTAGCCGCATATTTTACATTCAAAAGGTTTCTCACCACTATGAACGCGCATATGCATCTTTAAACTGTGCCCTCTTGTAAATTTGCTACTGCATATTTTGCACTGAAAAGGTGTATTATCATTATGTTTGTACATATGCGTTTGCAAGCTGCTTTTCCTTATGCATTTATAGTCACATAATGCACAACCAAAAGGCATTTCACCACTATGGATTCGCATATGTATTTGTAAAGTGCCTTTCTGGGTGAATTTATGATTGCATACTTCACATTCAAAAGGTTTCTCGCCACTATGGATGCGCATATGTATTCGTAAATTGTTTTTCAGTTTAAATTTATGATTACATATGCTACACTGAAATTTCTTCTTTACTGCTACTTCAAGTTGATCAAAACCATTTTTTGCACCTGTAATGAATATAATTATATAGTTATAAGCATAATAGAACTATGTTGACGTGTTTACCATCTGACGAAGAATCCACTTTGTAATTATTGGCAGTAGGTATCTGCTGCTTTATAAAAACTTTATTTTCTTCGATTTTAAGTTCAGACTCCATTTTGAGATCTGTTTTATTCCATAACGAGTTCTCAATGGTGAGGTGTATTGTCAAAATATTTATTTGTGTGAAATGTAAATCGTATGCATAGCAGAGTTTGCAACAGTGGCGCCATCTAATTGCAGAGACGGGCTTAGCCATTTAGCGTAGTATTTAGTGAAGATTTTAAAGTACTATGATTACATAATACAATCGACTGTATCGATAATAAATTGCATTGTTGTACAGATATCTTAAAAATAAATTATGCTACAGTTGTATTGTTAATTGAACCGTTTGGTGCAAAGAAATGTCGTGCGAAATTTAAAACTAAATACACGCCTGTGAACGCATCACGAAAGGCAATGAACTTCAAATGATTGAGGAAGAGCAGGCAGCAGCACAGATTATATAAAGGTCAGATATCTTACTTCAACAAATTTGTGGATTCTATTGCTTTCTCTCTCAAAGCAACTCTCAGAGCTTGCTATTTTGACATGTACTGCGCAAGCAGCACAGCTTGGTAGCGCTTTTCATAAAACGCGCGTAAAAGAGTAGGCGTAGTAAACTCCCAGAGCTGCAAATGCAAATGTGCAAAGACAAAAAATGGGAAGATTGGTGGAATAGGGAGTGAAATATCTGACCTTTATTTAATCTGTGAGAGCAGTACGCACGGTTGCCATTTATCCATAATTATTCCAACTTGTGATGTGCAATTGCACGTCATAATTTGAAAAATCAAGAATTCTACAAAAATTCCTCTTTATTAAAAAATTGTCAAGCTTCAACATAAAACAGAACATACAATATTGTTCAAGGATTCTTTTATTATTTCGAAGTCTTACCAGAAAGATCATGCAAGCAATAAACATTCACAATCATTCGAGCAGCATCAAATAACTTTAGTGATACAGAGTGTCCACTTTTCAAAGTTTGGTAATTAATCTGCGTGATAACTCGTGATGACTGCGTTTTTTGAAAGATCCATTATGTTTTGTTCTATTTGCTGATGGCATACCTTGAAGTCTAACACTATCAAGTGTTCCGTGGACAGTAAACATTATTTGCTTTTCGATCTAAAATGGGCTAATAAATTTGTTGTCGGATGCTGAAGGTGGTTTCTTTGATCCTTGCCAGGCCTGAGTGGGAGGCATCGTAGTGTTCGTAAAATACTCGAACTCCTATTTCCACAAGAACGTGTAACTGTTCTCAGTGTTGTAGTTCTACAAGAAGCTTCTTTTGGCCGATAGCTTTTGCTGGGTGAAAACACGATCTTATCGCTGGACGTTGCGTTGGGTGGTTGTTGTTCTTCGGCTGGCTCTGATGTGAAGACGTCCTCTGTGTCATCAGGGCGTCGATCTCTTGATAGCAAGTTGCGCAGGTAGTTATGCTTCCCTGGATAGTTTTTGATGTCGAAAGTATACCTCTACAGCTCCAGACATCATTTTGCTAACTTCGCGTTTTTTTCTTTCATGTGAAGCCATGGCGATGTCTTGTTGTCGATTCAGAGAAGAAACGACCCACATTGCAGCGGCGCATTCTTCTTCTTTCTTTCTTTTCTCTTAATTTCTCAAAGGCTGTTTCTTGATGTGGACTTCTGCGAACGTAGGAAAGTTTTCAAAATAGTTTTGCAAGTATTAACAAGAATTAAAGAAGAATTAGAGGTTTTTCCTGCTTGAAGGCTTTTTGACTGATAATGGTATCTTTCTTCACTATTACTAAATTTCTTTATTCACAAGTTCACAAATTAATTTATAATCTCTTCAGGACCAAGCGGAGGTCCTAAAGTGATTTTGTGATTAAGCGATGTCGTCCAAAGAGGTCAGGACAAATTTATGCAGATATCCCGGCAGAATTTTTTCTGCCACAAGGCGTCTAAACATCACTGGAGTGTCCTTAAGGCCAAAGAGCATCACATTATACGGTTTGCTGTTTTCCTTCGCAGGTTTATTATAAAAAACGCCTTGGCTTGCGGAACGTTTTGTGGATGTCTGTCGTTTGCTGGTTTAGATGACAGCAGTCGATGCAGAAGTAGGATTGACTATTCTTCTTCTGGGCCATAATTTGTTGTGATAACAAGGATTCTGGTATTTAAAAAAGGGCTTCTGTTACTTACCACAGCGCGGTGGAATATCACGCGTTTTTCTTTTCCCAAGTGGAGTCCAGAAAGTTGTAACTCAAAATTGCAATACTGTTGGTTGCAAAAAAGTCGGCTTTGGCTTCCCATAGATCAATGCGGGATTGAAGGGCTTGGATGCCAAAGCCAAACGGGACTTGATTCGGCAGCGGTTGCTTGCTTGCATTTGCTACTAGGTTTATGGGCGGCTTTGGTGTGTATCAACAGCCCAGCTGGATAACTTTGGATGCTCGTAGTGAGTCGACGCAGTTTGGTTGATGATTGTGAACACTAATAGAAGGTCGTTGTTTACTAGCTTTACCTTGATTGTTTTCGTTGTTACCAAGTTGTTGAGGTCTTTGTTGCTTTCGTTACAGGACAAGACTATCTCGTTGATGCATTCTTGCATTGATGTCGGTTGCTCCTGCAATCAAGGCTGCATGGTTGGACGACGTGCTCAAGACGCAATGGATGGTCAACTCGCTCTTCATTAAGGCTTTGCACAAGGTGACGGGCTCGGTTTTGTTGAGGTTTGGGCTTTAAGTACCGAAAAACCAAATCAAGGTTGACACTACGGCAAAAAGTGGAATATTCCATTTTGGCCTGATTCTGCACATTTCTTAATACGATGCAGTAAAATAGCAAATGTGAAATACCACTTGTTTTAAATTGAAAACTCTTTCACAGTTTTATGTAAAATTGGCCATAAAATGATTGATAACATGAAGTTATGAGTACCCTCTTGAATTTTCGCATATTCATCTGATAATTTCTTTTCAATAGATAGTATTAATAGAAGTAATTTGTCCATGAGACCGCAATATTGTTTTGAATTCAATTATTACGTATAATTACAAACGTACACTCCAATTGGTGTTATCAGGAAAGATACCGTTTTAAGTTTTATTTTTTAAATTGGTCTGGTTGGTATGCGGAATAAACAATGTTAAAAAATTTATTTCATGATCAGTTCTGAAAGGCGTTACTTTAATGAAGATCACTGTTAATTTTTTTAAGAGAAATGCAGCAGGGAATAACATTTTTCAATATGTCGCCATGCTAACGGGTGAGTTCCTAAAAGTATCTCTTAGAAGTTATATTTAAAGTAAAATTGCTGACCTGAAGCAAAAAGTTACAAGTTTCTTAATTTTACTTTTTATGTAAAACCAGTAAACTCGTTTTAAGAAAAATTATTTTTAGCGACCCTAAGTGCAATATCCAGTGGAATGCACTATGGTTGGCCTTCTCCGTCACTACCACAATTGCTGGCTGATGATTCTGAAATTCCAGTAACAGATGATGAAGGATCATGGGTAGCTGTCATGCCCCTTTTGGGAGCTATAGTTGGTGCAATAATAAGTGGAATCATTTTAGATATTTTAGGCAGAAAAAACGTGATACTAATTTCTTGTATTCCCTATATTACCGCTTGGCTTATGATAGCATTTACAAAATCAGTGGTAGTTATACTTTCGGCACGTTTTATTGCTGGGATATCGGATGGATTTGCTTTTTGTGCCCTTCCGATGTATTTGGGAGAAATAGCTGCTCCAAAAGTGAGAGGAGCACTTGGTTCAAGTGTATCTGTAACATGGATTTTTGGAATACTCTTGATCAATATCATTGGATCATATTTAAGTATAAAAGTGACAGCTCTAGTATCTTTGGCGCTACCAGTTTTATGTTTAGTTACTTTTATATGGATGCCTGAAAGTCCTTATTACCTAATTATGAAGGGAAACATTGAACAGGCCAGAAAGAATTTGAAAACATTTAGGTGTGCTGATGATGTAGAATCAGATTTAGAAAGAATGAGTCGAGGAGTTAAGGAACAACACGACAATACTGGAAAGTACTTAGATTTGTTTACTGTTAAAAGTAACAGAAAGGCGCTTGGTATTGCTTTGGTACTTCGTGGAGCCCAACAGCTTAGCGGAACAGCAGCAATTACATTTTATGCTCAAGTTATCTTTGAAGAAGCTGGAAGTTCAGGTGCAATCTCAGCTAGTGAAGCGTCTATGATTTTTTTTGCCGTACAGTTAAGCTTGTGTGTGTTAACCTCAACGATAGTAGACAAAGCAGGACGCAGGCCTCTACTGATTATATCAATAATTGGAGCTAGCCTTGCTCTTTTTGTGGAAGGATCTTATTTTTTAGTATTAAATGAATTTGATGTAAACTTAGATAGTTTTACATGGATACCTTTAGTTGCTTTGGTTGGTTATGTTGTAGCTTTCAGTTTAGGTATGCAAACTATACCTATCATGATGCTAGGTGAAATGTTTCCCACTAATGTTAAAGCGTTTGCTTTATGCGTGGTAGATATTTATTTTGGTATAATTGCAACGATTGTATCAAAATTCTTTCAAATTACTAAAGATAATTTTGGATTACACGTGCCATTTTACTCTTTTGTTTTGTGTTGTATATTAGGATTGATTTTTATAATTTTCTTTGTTTTGGAAACCAAAGGTAAGACATTAGAACAAATACAGAAAGAATTGAAAGGCGGTGATAGTGAAGATGACAATCGTATAGAGGAACAGAGAGAAGAGTATTGAATTTCTAATTATCGAATTTCTTGATTTTGATTTTGTAGGAGACTTTGATTGTTATAACTCAATAGCAAGATTCATGTGAACTGGTTAGTGTTAGTAATATAGAATCGATAAGGCTGTAACATAATAAAGAGTTGCATAAAATTATTTATTATTTATACTATCTATAATCGACTTGAGGTAATTTTAAAAATTTGTAAACTGGCGCGACACTGATCAGTTTGATGTTTAAGTAAACTCCTAAGTTATTTGCTTGGTTCACTGTGGTAAGCTTGGTTGTAGCCAGTCTCTTAAGAGTCTTACCACGAGTATCACAATCTTGCTAGGGCAACTGTGAATATACGCTTTACGCCCGATACTTGGACATTTTTAATTTTTAAAATTTCTCTAGGATAAGCACCAAAAGAGTAGAAGATTCTATTTTTGAACATAAAGGCTATATTGCCAAAAATTCCTTTTATACCAAGAAGAATGCTAAAGAAGTAAGCTTATACTTACTGATATAGAATGTGCTGGTCTACACAAAGCATAGGACAGTAGTTTAATCGACGCTTGTAATTTGGTGATACTAATACTTACGTTTTTATAATTAGCAGTCTATCTAATTCATGATAAGGTGTCATGCACTAGTCAATGACTACAGTTAAAGATAAGATATAATTATTATTGTTTTGAATTATTTTCATTCAGTGACGTTCCGTTTTTTCAATTTAATTCATCGCAATAGAAAAACCAAGACATTGCAATATTTATATGGTTTAGACTTCAACTGATAAGGGCTTAATTAATAAAATGTGCAAAATAAAGTAACAGAAATAAAAAAAATATGTCGAAGACTTTTCCTGCAGCTTTAAAACATTTGTACGTCTATGGACGATTCTTTTTGTATTTATTCTGTTACCACTATTTCAAAATGCAGTAGACGTGTAGTAGATACCAAACAGTAATCGACATTATAAAAGGTGATTGCTCTTTAGAAATGGTCTAAACCAGTTTAACATTGTTACTGTTGCAGATTTTTAATTATTTATAAAAGCAAATTAGGTTATAGTACATACACAAATTAGTTCTTTCAGAAAACATGTTTTGGCTTTGCTAAGATAGTTCGTCTGAATTTATCAATACATTTCCAGCAAACACTGGATCTCGAGCCATTCCGAGCTGGTACTGGTCATTGTTACCAGCAGCTACTCTTCGCAAGTCTGCAGTTGGTTTGCAGCTAGCGGTATAGTGTTAGTTCACCTAACATTGCACCATAACCATTGCATCGATAAAACACCGGCTAAAATTAGCATAAGCAGTCTTTTTACACCAAGTTGTAGGTTTCGACCTCCTCAATGTATTTCCCATACGCCGGAAACGCAAAAAAGCGTGGAAGTTATTGTATCCTGTAAAGATAATGAGCAAATTATTCTACATTTCTGGAAGGTGCATCGTAGATTACACTTTCTAAATGTCTCCAAAGGAAGTAGTCTAAAGGAGTTAAATCCGGAGAACGAACTGGCCATCTTATAGAACCATTAGTACCTATCCATCGTCTCGGAAATACTCCGTTCAGATGGTCTCTTAAGGTCTATTCACACACAACAGTGACGTTCTGTTGGCAGAAAATCGTTAACGTAGTTTTAAGTGAGCGTGTTCATACTTGTCCGTCTCAGTGCCGTAGTTGTTGATTCAGTATCAGTGTCGTAATCGTACCGTCAAAAACAGATTTCTTCTGAACGATATTTTTAGGTTTTCCCTGGCAGTCATCTTTGTGTTTTTTTTTAAATTTTTGTGTTTATTTTCCAATGGATGACGAACAATTAATTGAAATGGTGCGTCAACACCCTGTTCTATTTGATTTGTCCAACTCAAAACACATGGACATTGTATATAAAATGAACATTTGGAACGAAATCGGCAAGGAATTCTTTATAAAGAGTATGAAACTCCCCTTCTGTGGATCTTCTTGTCCATGCTTGATGTACCCACTTGCGGCGCTTTTTTGAATGTGTTTCTTCTTCATCCAAACTTACAGCTATCATAACCAATTCTTCACCAGAAAAATCCATGACCAATTCACCAAGAGCACGGAAAAGACACGGACGTGTGTGAATACTTGTCACTGTGCCGTGCCACACGTCATTGTCACGGAATGGTCACTGTGACGGCACGTCACGGTTGTGTGTGAATAGACCTTTACTATGTTACTGTTATGAGCAGGGACGCCCTCTTGTTGAAAATACATCACCTACCGCAAATTTAAATTAAGATTCTCAAGCAAAAGAGATAGCTGATGTATTAGGGTATTTCCGAGACGATGGATAGGTACTAATGGTTCTGTAAGAGGGTGTAGTGTAGTCCACGATACACTGAACACACTGTATATCTTAATATTTTTTAGGCTGTTTGACGATTTGGGTAAGCGAATAAAAATACCTTTGATATCAATGACATTTTCGTTTTGGAAAACATAACAGGCAATTAACAGGAATTAACCTTATCCTTTTGTTTTAATTCTAAATTTTTAAATTTCTTTTCTGTTACATCTTAAAGACTTTGTAACCCAATTTCAATAGCATCAAAGCAATTGACACTTTTATCTCCTTTGCAATAACATCTGGTATATTTAGAAAAGGTGTACGATCCAAAAAATAATTTCTTATTTTTCTTCCTTATGGGCATACGTCGAGTCAACCGGGCTACCCGAGCTTCTCCGGCTGTTTGAGCTTGTCAGACCGTTCGAGCCCCTTCGATCGCGCTTTTTGGCCCTGTCGGGCTTGTCAGGTACCTTGGACTAGTCAAACCTGTCAAGCTTATCAAGTCGATAGAGCTTTACAGACTATTATATATCTCTGTAGTGATCCGAAACAAACCAAAATGTTTTTCGTACTGACTCGGACAAGCATTACTTTCATACTGAACCGAAAAAGAGGATCACGAACTTTTCCTTACTGAGTGATACAAGAGTTATTTTTGTACGAACTGGGACGGTCAATAGTTCTATACTGAACTGAAACGAGAAGTTTCGCACTGTACCATAGAAGCCTGCACGGGCTGGTTTTCTTGGTAGGGCCTACCTCGGTCAACCAGGCTCTATCGGGCTTGTCAAGCTGTTCGAACGTGTCAAAACCGTTAAGCTTATCGAGTCATCAGTATTATCTTTGTATTGATCCGAAACAAACAGAGATCTTTTTTGTACTGACTCGGATAAACGTTATTTTCTTACCGAACCGAAGAGGAGGATATTTCGCATACAACCTGATCGAAAACTTTTCCTTATTGGGTCGTACAGGCGATGTTTTTGTAGGAACTGGGACGGAAATTAGTTTTATACTGAACTGGAGCGGAAGAGATTCGGATTATAGCGTAGAAGCTTGCACGGGCCTGACCTCAATTTAAAAATCAGTAGGGCTTTCGGGATCTATGTTGGCACATTTGGGCCTGTCAAGTCAGTCGGTCGTATCAGGCCTGTCGGGCCTCTACAACCTGTCGGGCCTCTCAAGCCTGGCAAGCGGTTTGGCCCTTTCGGGCTTTTCGAGTCAATCAAGGATTTTTTCAGGCCGCGTAAAGTTTACTCTTAG
Source organism: Ignelater luminosus (assembly GCA_011009095.1). Taxonomy (NCBI): domain Eukaryota; kingdom Metazoa; phylum Arthropoda; class Insecta; order Coleoptera; family Elateridae; genus Ignelater; species Ignelater luminosus. Next base: position 182,236 of record VTPC01090045.1, read on the forward strand.
TCGGGCAGGACTGAGCCAGGCCTGAGCCAGGCCTGAGATTTCGGCCCGTGTAGGACTCTACGCCCTGATACGTCTATAACGATTTATTTTTCCGTTCAGGTATTTGCTGTTCAATGGTCATGGATAAAGCTGGGCGTAAACCTCTGCTAATTATATCGCTAGTTGGAGCCGACCTTGCTCTTTTTACAGAATGATCTTACTTTTATCTACTGAACAGATTTAATACAAACTTAAATAGTTTTACTTCGGTACCATTGGTTGCTCTAATTGGTTATGTGGTATCTTTTAGTTTAGGCATGCAAACTATACCTATAATGATATTAGGTGAAATGTTTCCCACTAATGTTAAAGCCTTTGCTTTATGTCTAGTAGATATTTATTTTGGTATAATTGCGACGACTGTATCAAAACTTTTTCAAATTACTAAGGACAGTTTTGGTTTGCATGTACCATATTACACTTTCTTTGTGGTATGTGTGCTAGGATTAATTTTTATTAATTTTTTTGTACCTGAAACCAAAGGTAAGACATTAGAAGAAATACAAGATAAATTAAGAGGGTGTGATGTCAAAGATAGTAAAACATGTACAGAGCTAACTGAAAAATGTAAAATGTTGCCAGATTCCTAAATTTCTATTGTTTTTTTGTGTCTTTAGGAATGTCTTATCACTATTGGAATTCTTACCAGAAACCATGCAGCAGACTTGGTAGATTTGTTATCGTTTTTAGATAGAATTATACGTAACCCTGATGCAAATATTGTTAACTACAACCTGTATAATGAATAGCCGAGGTAGAAATAAATAATTTGAATTTAAATTTGATCAATTATTTAATTATACTGGAATTATCATCCTAACCATTTTCCACATCCTTTCCCGTGGATGGATCAACTTCTAAAAGATACAAAATCTAAATGATTTTTTACTTTTTAGACAACATCTACGAATTTAGATATTTGTGATCCAACCCAACTTCTTAGGAAGTTTTGATAAATTCTGGTCATGAATGACTACAGCGCTTCATTTCTTAGGTCTAAGAGAAGGTTTTCAAAAATATGATACGCAGGTAGACTACTGTGGGAACGGCTGGAGACGGCTGTCTTATTATTCTTGAAAAGGCTTACTCTGGTTGACTCTTTCAAATCTGAGTGTTTTTGGAATTGGCTCTGATCCTCAATCGCTAGAGCTAGGTCTTCAATCACGTGAGACCGCACGACAGTATCATAAAAGCGGCGACAGAGGAAACTGATGTTGCTCAAAGCTTAGTGTTGTTGAGGAATTGTGCTAGGATAGCAGAACTGTGTTGAAGGCGTAGAGTATCGTGATAATAAGATATGAATAGAAGTAAATATAAGTTTGATCCTTGTTGGACAACAGCCCATGAGATGTTAATCCAGGAGAGCTATTATCGTACCCGGTGTTGGGGATGGGTGAAGAAGCAGCAGATTACTCGCACTCAGAAAACATTTCAAGGGCGTGACGGTAAGAAACCTTTGAAGAAGTTCTTCGTGCCTTACGTTGTAGAATGCGCGCTTTATGTCAAGGAAGGCGGCAAGTATTCATCTTCCTGTATTTAAAGCTGCACTAGCAACAGCTTGGGATTTCAGCAGTAGATTCCTAGTGGAAATGCTGAGCATAAATCCGCACTGAAACGGAAGAAGGGTGGCGTAACGCAGTGAGACGATAGTAAGAAAAATAGTGCGGTTTTTATAAAGTTTTGAAAGCATGCCCACGCGTGCTGTTGAAAAAAAAGGTTGAAAGTGACCGCAGCAAAAACAGCTCTTAAAAATGGTGGTAGTTAGCTTGAGGACTTTAGAAATGGGAATGACAAATTGCTATGCCTAATTTTTGCCCCTATCTCGGTTTAAAAGAATATGGGACGCCATGCTTTCAGCAGAGCAGTTCGTGCACACTTGCTCATTTACTGTGTTTTGACTTCCATAATTTTGAACAACTGTGACAATACAGAAGAGGAGAAAAATAGTGCAAGCTACTTGATATCAGATTTTCATACAGAGATATTAAGTTATGTAACAATTGAAAGAAATGAGACCTTGGTTAGCCCGCAGTTGAAGGTAGCTAAAAAACTGAAAAGATTAGAAAAGAAAGGTCCTACTTTTGTACTGTGGGTGCAATATTATCACATGGTAACAATAATGAAGAACCGAACGTTCAGGAGACTGGGAGGGCCATCTAACATGTGTACAGAGAATGATTCTTTTCTTTTATGCATGCAGTCGTTTCCAGTACGCCAAATCTGCTTATTTATACCTTGTTTATATGCTTCGCCTTGAATTTAAAATAGTTTCGTATGAATTTACACAATTTGTAAATAAGGGGTACTTTGCTATAAGACGAAGTGACTGTTTCAGTTAAGCAAACATTAATGAGCTAGATGAAAATTACTGGAGGGCTAACTAGGGGAAGAGGAATAAGTAATTCACTAGTAGCGACGTGGTTAAGTGCGGCTTGAACAAGCTCTGCAATTTAGCGGAGTAGTTTTTACATCAGGAGAGCAGCCTGTAGATCTACGTTCCTCACGCCAACGTCGAGATGATACAACTGCAGCCATATTCAGAAAGGGCAAAACCTCAGTCATTAAGTTGTGTAACCAAGATCCAACCATTGCAGCAATAGCAGGTACTTTCTATGACCCTTCATCAACAACTGAGGTTGTTATGAGTGCAGGAGAAAAGATGTAGGTATCTGGCAGTTTACCGTGCTTTCCCAGAAGAGGCTAATCTGCACCAACTCTAGTTACTTGAGCCTCACCTGTCGTCCCTCCCTCCAACCAGAACTGCTGCAAAGCTACATTCATTTAGAGTGTACTTACAAGTGCAGAGATGGCTGGGCAACAATTTGCCTCCTGAGAATTGGGGATGGAAAAGAGGAATAGATGGAAACCTTGTCAGCAATTAGGACTGAAGACATGTTTTGTGACCTTTGACAATCCGCTTTTCTTCAAGGCAAAAGAAATGGGAATGAAATAAATACAGATCCTCCTGCACCGGATTCAGTACTTAGTACAATTTTCTGCAGATGTGTAACTGGCTGCTCAACCGAATCTGGATGCCAGAAAGCAGAACTTACGTGCAGCCAAGCTTGCACTGGTTGTCGAGGAGTGTGCTTCCGTGGACCTTGTCGAACAACATGAAGACGACCCATTCGACATCGTAGAAAGTGAAACAGTATATAAAGGTGGACCTTGCTTAGCTTCCTGTAATCTGTCATGACTCATATTTTTTCCAGAAGAGGTTTCCCTCTCTATGGTTGAGAGTTAATATCAATTTTTAATTTTTAAATACATACACGACCTTTGGTTAATTAAACCAAAAATCTACCAACTAACCTAAAAGGACAATCACTACGCTCTAGTTTGTATAACTATCTGATTTCTCAGACATGTCTGTTTTGATCAGGGTGTGAAACCTTAGCCAATTGCAGGCCACCATGTTTAACAATTCTGACAACTATTAATAAACATATTACTTGATTGGCCTCACAGCTTTGATCTGGTTAACCAAAGGTAGCAGGTTTGAATCCGTGGCCAAAATTTTTCTATAGGTATTTAAAAACTAAAAATTAATATTCAATCTAATAATAATACAATGCCATGCTAAAACATTATATCACCTCTTACCAGCGTGCCTCTCGCCCTCGAAAGAATCGACTGGAAAAGAATCGTCTAGGGGGAGTGCATGTACAAGGAGAATATGTGTACGAAACCGATGAAAGTCATAAGAAGGTCATTTCGGATTGCGAGAGCGACACCAACGCTCCTGGAGGTTATAGGTGGGGAGGGGAGAACCTCTTCCTGGAAATATGCAATCTGAAGAGAGTGAATCTCTAAGTGGATTTAAAATGAAATTCTGTGACAAAGAGGATGTAGATGTTATCGTTTTTTAAGGAATTCAACTTTACAGTTGCGAGGTGGAAAATTTAGGTAAAGGTGACATTCTTCTAAATTTTGACGTAGAATGGAGAAACGCGCAGAGAAAAAAACTGTCAGATAATAGCAATTAGGATGATGTGGACGTACTGCCTTCACAGTTCACGCACCTGTAAGCGGTTTTGGGCTTGGAATGGTCAGATTTTAAACAGCGATCGCACTGCATGGATTGTGATTTGGGGGGCGTGCACAGGTTCCGCATTCTAGATATGATGGAACATTCTCAGTTCGTCGCTGAGAAGTCCGTCGAGAATCTCATGTAACATCACATGCAAGTGAAAAGAAAGTTGCTGTACTCAAAAAGCTTAGTACTATGTATGTAGATGTTGTCATGGGGATGTGGAACTCGAAACTCAAAAGAACGTAAGATAATAAGGATGTTTTGAAGAGACGTGACTTGGGTGGAAGGCAAAGTTTTGAATTTTCTTAAGAACAGTGCAGAAGGCACTGGACGTAAATAAGGATTTGAGAATATTACTGAGGACGTAGGTGTGGCAAAATCTGAGTGGTAGCTGGCAGTGAAGCTTTGCCTAGTATAGTGTTTTTTGTTCGCAGCTGTAATCCATTCGGGACTGGATTCAAGGAATGATAAAAAGTGGTTGGTCTGTGGAAGTGGAGGATTCGATTATTGTGTTTTTGATACCGGAGGCGTTGAATTTCCAGTGAAAGAGTTAAGCACGTAACTGATAATGGCCAGTGAGGTGAGTTCGATAAAAGGATTATCATTGATTTTAACACCACTCATGCTGTTGATGGAACTACTCGCTATTAGACTTCTTGTGGGGTTTGATGTTTCAAGCTTTGACTTTTGAGTCTGAGCTTTCAAACGATTATTTCTCTTCTTCTTTCCTCTAATAATTGGTATATCAGTACTCGTATATTTCTTGCAAATTCAAAATCTTCATTTTCTCAGAAATAATTTTTATAGCATAGATAAATCATTATTCTTCTGATTTACAACGCTAAGAGTACTGATGCACGGATTCAATAATTCCAGATCTTCATAATATGTTCCTGTTTGACCTCCAGGCATTTTATTATTTTGATCTTCATAACTTTTCCTTTGTCCTGTCTTCTTCCCAATAATGTCTTTGCTTTTTCCAAGTCATAATGAGCTATACGCTGCATCGTGTGACATTGTAACCGTAAAAATTAGCGCGTATAGATAGTGACCGCTTGCATGGTAGGTATGCAATAATTACCAGGTACTAACTATAAACGATAATGAGAATTATGCTTAAAATACATTTTTTAAATTAGTTCCTTAAATTAGCTGAACATTACTATTTTTGTAGGAAAGCAAAATAAATAATGATGACGCAAAGCACCAATACTAAATATCGTGAGAATGGTACCAGAGGAAATTATTATTTTCAATTTTTGGTTATGTTAACAGGTACATTTTACTCAAACCTATTTTATTATAATTAGTATTACTAGTTAAAACACAATTTGTAAATAATTTTTCTTGTAGCTACTCTAAGCTCAATATGTGGTGGAATGCAACATGGTTGGTCGTCACCATCCTTACCACAATTGCTAAGTAATACTTCTACAATTCAAGTAACAAGCGAAGAGGGATCTTGGGCAGCCGTTATGTCTCTTATAGGAGCCGTAGGTGGTTCTCCGGTCGCTGTACTCATTTTAGATGTTATAGGGAGAAAGAAAGTTATACTTCTCTCTTGCATGCCACATATTATTGCTTGGATAATGATAGCCTACGCTAAATCAATAGAAACTATATTTTCAGCACGTTTTATTGCTGGAATATCGAATGGATTGATAGTTACCACACTTATAATGTATCTGGGAGAAATAGCTGATCCAAAAGTGAGAGGAGCACTTTGTTCAAGCGTACCAGTGACGTGGATTTTTGGGATTTTTTTGATTAATTTAATTGGATCATATTTAAGTATAAAAACAACGGCTCTAATATCTTTAGCATTACCACTTTTATGCTTAATTACTTTTGTGTGGATGCCTGAAAGTCCCTATTATTTGATCATGAAGGGAAATATTCAACAAGCAAGTGCAAATTTAAAAACGCTCAAGCGTATGGATAACGTAAGACCAGATTTGGAAAAAATGATTACCGCAGTTAAAAAGCAGAAAGAAAATAGTGGAAGATACTTAGATTTGTTTACCGTTGAAAGCCATAGAAAAGCTTTTGTTATAGCCATAATACTTCGTCTAACACAACAGTTTAGTGGTATATCAGCTATTACGTTTTACGCCCAAATCATTTTTGAAGAAGCTGGAAGTTTGAGCATACTATCGGCTAGAGAAGCATCTTTAGTTTATTTTGCCATTGAGATAATCCTGTGTGTCTGCTGTTCAATGACTGTAGACAGAGTTGGCCGTAGACCCCTGCTTGTTATATCATTAATTGGAGTTGGTTTCTCTCTCTTAATAGAAGGCTCTTACTTCTATTTATTAGACGAATGTAATATAGATTTAAACAACTTTAAGTGGGTACCTCTAGTTGCATTAATCGGTTATGTAATTTTTTTTAGCTTAGGTATGGAACCCGTTCTGGCAGCCATATTAAGTGAGATTTTTCCCATTAATGTAAAACCTTTTGCTTTATGTCTAGTAGAAATTTGCTGCTGTCTAAGTGCGACGGGTGCATCAAAATTCTTTCAAATCACCAAAGACAGCTTTGGTTTATACGTACCATTTTTTAGCTTCTCTGTAGTTGCCGTACTGGCATTAATTTTTATAATTCTTTTTGTACCTGAAACCAAAGGTAAAACATTAGAAGAAATACAGGATGAATTAAAAGGCTTGAAAGTGAAAAGTGATAAAGAATGCACTGAAATGTTAGAAAGCTTTAAGATATTCCCAGACTTATAAATAGCGTGAAACCTTTCGTATTGTATATAACAGAATTACCTATCATACGAACCTCAAGAAACAAGGACACTAAATGTTTTCGATATATACAGCTTAGTTTCTTAAAGAAATTTATTTCTTAACAAGGAACATTCAAGAACAGTTACAATGTTGGGATTCTTAACCCAATACAAACTAGTTGTGCATGTCAAAAACAACAACTAGACAATACAAAAACAAAATTAGATAAATTTAAATATTTTTTATACTTTAAAACTAGGTGATGCAATTCCCTTGTTAAGAGAACTAAACGTGAGTCTTCCAAAATTGGATAAAACTTGGAGACATAAGTTTGCTCCTAATATTATGCAGCTCTTCTTCCCAGGATATTTTAACTTTTTAGCTGTGTTCTAATCCCTTTTAAAGAAATAATTCACGAGAAAGTCAGCTATCATTAAATACTTAGGTCGTTGTAAAATTAATTTTTAACAGATTCTTAGAAAAGTTAGAATACATTAAATTTACTTCTAACTGTTTTAAATTAAATGATACCTTGTTGTTATAATTGCAGAGTAATTAAAACATACTTGAAGAAGAGTTCACATTTCTTTTTATTTCATGTGTCTGATGGCAAAACATCTTTTCCTACTTGGTATCCGCACATCCTCTATTAAAATTTCGTATAATTAATTTTTTATCTACAAATAATTCTAGTGTTTTTATTAGAATGTTTCTCCAATACCTTATGCTCAAAAAACTGGAAACGGCTCTGCGATGTCTGGCGCAGGCTCCCGGAGCCGGTGTCCTTCTTTCACCCGTTTCCACCGTTGTCTTGGGGGAGAAACTCGACTAAGTTCTCTGTTCCCACTGCCACCGTTTGCGCTTAGCGGTCATTACGCTTAGGTAGAAGTGACTCTCGTAAACCATTTGTGTGCCGCATCATTTACCATCCAGTGCGAGAGTTCAAGTTCTTCTCCTCCTTCTTCACCATCACCATCACCATCCTGGATCCACATCGCCCGCGACAGCCGATCAATATCTAACCATATCCATCGCCCCTGTCGCGGTCCCAACATCGGCCTTCTTCATCTCCAACTTGACAACTACCTACTCGCTACATTAACATCAACATGTTTGGGTCAATGACCCCCCAACACCAACTCTCGCGAAGGCGCCATAACGGACTTGCGCAAGATCTGGCAAGATTTTATCACCTCCAACAGAACATTGTAGCTTCCTTCCTTTCGACGCTCCATCTAACATGAACTAACATCATTAAACAGAGGGAAAGAGAGAGAAAGAGAGAGAAAGAGAGAGAAAGAGAGAGAGAGAGAGAGAGAGAGAGAGAGAGAAATCATCAAATTTGCCACGCCGAAGGCGCAGCGGCTTTACAGGTCATTGGACCTCTTTTCAGCCCGTGGAGTGGTGATTGGTGGATGCTGGTGATCGACGCTTTAATTTGATGGATGTTGTTCTTGGAGTCGTCGACGTTGGCAGGGTAGTAAAGTTGGCTTGAGAGGCTCGTGTATTTCTAAGATGATGATTTCGTTGGCGTCGCGGCGGTTATAGGTAGTTGGTTGAGACTGGAATCCTGATTCCTCCGATTACTGGTATTTGTTGAGTTGTAGATTTCTTGCTTGCTGTTGACGGCAGCGGTGATTGACGAAGCGGTATGCTCAATTTGAGCTGGTGGTAGAAGAGGGCTTTGGAGAAATTAAATTATTGGAATTGGAGTTATAGATGGATTATAATCGATTGGAAGTTGAGTTGATTGAGAATAATGATGGATTTTGGAGAGGATTTAGCGGGAAAAAATGGGAGGGGAATGGGAATTATCCATGCGTGACGGACTGAAGTTGCTTTCAGCAGCTAAGGAGTGGTTGCATGCGAGCAGCTTCAAGCTCGAATAACAACAATAGCGTGTGGAGTTGCTTGGTACCTGCCTCCCTCAGAGCAGGCCTTGCGGACGAAACTGATGAACTGGAACTCTGCCGGCCCTACGCTCCGACCCTAAGCGCAGGGTACCGGTAGATGGAGTGGTGGCAACTTACCAGTGATCCCCATCTGGGTGTTGAGTTACCAATCGGAGTAATGCTGCTTACTATTCAACTTCAGCCCATCACCGCACAGATGGAGACCGGATCGACTACCTCGCTCCACACTCGAAGCCGGACTGTCATTAAACAGCTTTCCAACAAAACATAAAGAAACCATGCCCACTAAAGACCGCGTACCAACACCAAATGCCGCTCTGCTCTAAAACATAATATCGATTCGCCTTCAAAACCGGATGCCATTCATCATCCATGCCGCCACGAATGTCTTTCCACCTGCTGTCGCACCCCAAGTCTACCTTACAAGTCCAGAGCTACCTTTCCAACCACCAACGCGAACGAAGAACGTTATCTGCCTCGCTATCCATCTAACCTATTCCATATCGGCTGAAAAAGCATAGTAGTGCTTATAACGGCTTCCCGCCTTCAGCTGGGAAATAACCTTGACTTGCTTTGCCTGCTTGCTTTGCCCACGCGATTACCAAGAAAATAATAATTAAGCTAACACCATGGTGGCATGTAAATACGTATAGAGAGAACAATTGAAAACAACCTTAAATCAAAGCCACTATATGATACTGTCTTGCTTGGTTGTAAGATTATATATTATACAGTGTATTTTGTATTTCCTTCTTCAAAAGCTATAATGATAATATCATGAGGGTAAATTGACGGCGATTGGTATAAAATTTCCTTTTCTACGGCAACTCGTTAGATATTCCTAGTGCTAGGCTCCAGAAGTAAGAGAAAATCAGTAAAAGCAAAATCGCGAAAAATAAAGTCGGCAAGTGGCTTAGAAGTGAGTAAAACTATCAGGGGCCAAGGAATCGCAAAAAATCAAGTCGTAGAGCTGGTTAGAAGCGAACAGAGTTAGAAGACCTCCAAATCGTTAGTAACTAATTGTAAGTCCAAAAAATGGGTGGAAAAGAGCGGAAAATCGGGAACCACAAAATCGCATACAACTAAATCACACAGCAGGCTAGAAAGAGGCAAAAATGTTTAGGACCGCAAAACTGTAAGAAAATCACACGGCAGTTTAAAATCGAGCAAAAACGTAAGAGTACGAAATTATAAATAGCATAAACATAGTCCAAGTTAGAGAACACTAGAAAAATAAAGGACCATGGAATCGAGAATACAAGTCATAGAGTAAGTTGGAAACGAGCAGAAAAAATCGAGGACAGAGGAATTGTGAAAATCAAGCCAATAGAACAGTTTAAAAACAAGCGGAAGATTGAGAATACAGTAATCGTGGGTAGCTAAGTCACAGAGTAGGTTAGAAGGAAGCAGAGAAATCACGGAATCGCAAGTAGCAAAGTCAGAAAGCAGGTTAGAAGCAATCAAAAGAACCGGAGACTAAAGGTAGCGGATAGCTAAGTCACAGAGCAGTTCAGAAATGAGCAAAAAATCGAGGGCTAAGGAATTGTGGGTAACCAAGCCGCAAAGTAGGTTAGAAAAAAGCAAAGAATATGAAGGTTGTAGCTGCCAACAGTGTGACTTTTGAGGAGGCTTGTACGGTCTATAAAATCTCGAAAAGGACACAGGCATGTTCAGGAGTTCAAGGCTTCAGGAAGAGAAGTATTAATTTATTAAAAATAAGTGCAAGGTAAAACAAGTATTTAGTGAAGAGAAAGAAAACCTGACAGTAGACTATGTCGAAGCTCGGATCCGTCTGCACCATGGACTGACAAAAGAGGAATTCGGAAAGTTGCTTATTTATTTGCTAAGGCAAACAAGTTGGTGCAGGGGTTTTATGAAGAGGTTTGGCTCTGCTATTGTATTGATGAAACCTGAAAAAGCTACTTTATCTCGTGGTACAAATTTTGACAGCTTCAATGAAAATGCAGGCGAGCCTTTTTTAGCCAACAGAATTTACAATTCGGATGAAAGCGGCCTTAGTACTGTAGAGAATCCTGGGAAGATATTTGCTCCCAAAAGAGAAAAACAAGCAGGTACAGTTACGTCAGGAGAAAGAGCTGTCACAGTAACAATAATTTGTGCACTGAATGCTATTGGCAATCATGTGCCATAGATTTTTGTGTTTTCTCTATGACGCTATTTTTATTGAGTATTTGGACCACTTTATCCATTACGTAAGACCAACTGCTGAAGATCCAGTGATCTTGATATTGGACAACCACAGTGGCCACTGCACAATTGAGGCAATAACAAAGGCAAAGGCGAATAATATTTGACTTTCTCACCTCACACTTCACATAAGTTGCAGCCCTTGGACAGGACGGTTTTCTGACCCTTAAAAACCTATTACACTCGTGCTGTAGGCGATTGGATGGCAACACACCCTGGAAGACCATTAGATACTTTTCATCTAGCTTCCTTACTAGGAAGTGTCTTCGCAAAAGCAACTACGACGCATTACATTTTAAGTGGTTTTGAGGTGTACGATGAACAGAAATATTTTTAAAAATAAAGACTGACAGGAAACAGGCTGCTCCAAACGAAGATCCGAATGTTCCGCCCTCTGGTCATAAACTCCTTGAATGCCAAGCAGTAGGGTCGTTACTCCAGAGGAAATTCTCCCTTCCCAAAAGATTTACCACAGAAAACAGGTAGACGTGGAAAGAAACAAAAAAAAAACAAGAATTCTAACAGTCAACCCTCAGAGGGAAGAATTTATTGACTTTAAAAAAAAATACATAACATGACAGCAAACTGTTTACAAATAAAAATAACCAGAGTGCTATTAGAAAATTAGATTTTGTTAAAGAGGCAGAACATGAAAGTAATACTTCAGTGGACGTTGATGATAGGTCAGATATGGAGAGCAATCCGGAAGAAGAAAAATCAGAAAGTTACTATTTGGAGGACTTTGTCGCTGTGAAATTTACAGGAATTATAAATTTGGTTCTTTCTTCACTTATATAGAAGCCCATTTCTTTGGAATTGTTTTTAATCTTCTTTGCTATGCTTTTTATTTTCTTCTTTGGTTCTTCTCAAAATGACAATATCAGCTGCACAAGCAGGCAGTTGGTACGAGGAGTTAAGAACTGTATTGTTTGCAGTGGTGTTATTTCTACTGAGTATGTAGTCCAGGGACAACTAGATATATCATTCATGATAGTAGATTACCTTGGTTATTGATGTCTGCTCTCGGAAATAAACTTCATTTTATTTATTGTCTAGTATCATTTTGACAGATACGCCTTCAATATTGGCGAAGCCTCAAGATTCCTTCTTATGCCTTGTTATTTTAAACTTTTCATTTGCATGCAGCGTACCTGGTAAGTGCAAAATCTCATAGAGATTCGTCAAAACTAAAACTTTATACTCGTTTTTGGTATTAGATCAAGGTAGGAATGTTTATTTTAAAGTCTTCGGGCAAAAAGATGTTACTGTAACTAGCGACTTTGGATTCTGTTTTATCTATTAAGGATTTCTCATTTATTGCCAAAACCCGGATAAAACCATTTTCTCTCTGTTACAACATGGGCTTGGGGTATCCGAAATGATAAACTTCGCTCAAAAAAAACTTGACATTCTAAGAATAAGTAAACTTAGACCAACGTTTTTTGACAACAGTTGTAAATACTAACCTACGTGATATTGACAGAATAATTATGACGTCAGTAACTTATAATTGCGCTCCGGAACTGGTCTACCAGGCGGTGTACTTAGTTGGATGGGACGCAGTAGCTTGACGGAGTGCTCTGCTGACTGATGGATCTCGAGAATGTACCTTGTTTCTAAGGTTAGTGCTCCCGGACGATGTAGTGGAAAACGACACCCAATCTTCAGGCTTTACTTTTTCGGCCATTTCTCGATAGGCTGAGTCTTGTAGGTGACTGGTCTTCAGTTGCGAAATATGCACGTTTCGCGATGTATATTACATTTCCTTTTTTCTTGGCTCTTGCAGGGAACTACTTGAGCGGATCCCTGATATAATACAAATTGATAAAAACTTCATCATTTAAAAAAATGGCCGCCGTTCAAACCTTACACTCTCATTTAACTTTCCAGAACTTGACTTATAGGACTTCAAAATGGATTGTGGCTTTGACTTTGGATTTGTTAAAGATATAGAAGTTTTGGCCTCATATTGTAGCATAAATTACATAGGGAATACTCCCGTGGTTGATGAGCAAGTGGAGCATATAGAATACAAGCACTGCTCTAATCTTGTAGCAAGAGGTGCATCTGACTTGGAAACTGCTGACTTAACAAGACTCTTTTTAATCGACTGGACCTGTCTTTCAGACAGTGTAACATTTTTAAAAGTTTACTCCAAATTATAAGGTTACTCACCAAGTAGCTTAAATGCTTATTTGAATTCAATCGGGCTAATAACTCATCTAAATTTGAATCGTGAGTGTCAGATAGCTTTAAATTAAATTGGGATCTACCACCACTATGATAAACCACAGGTTTGTTATATAGTTTTTATCTTAAACCAAGCAAATTAACTAACTATGTTGGATGCCAGAGCTTTCTTGATTAGATTGAAAGAAAAACTCAAAATTCCAAAACAGACGTGGTGTTTATTAGTAAGATATGACATAAAAAATATATATACAGTTTCATTCAGTCAATATATGTATTGAAAACAAACAAACAACACAAAAAAGAAAAAGAAACAGCCCCTCATCAACACGAGTGAAAAACCTTTTTAATTTTAAATAATCCTCGCATATAAGTGGAGGTGACGTCAACCAAGCCAAAATCCAATAGCTAAAATAAAATAATAAAAGTTCCCAATCAAAAATGAAAGTATTATACCAATAAACAAATTTATAAAACAACAAACTGTTGCTTCGAGGGCTTGACAAACAATGGTCTTTGTTTTTTCAAACATGCTGGAAGGACCACACTTTTATAAAATGTCATATTAATCCGCCAGGTTTAAAATCCAACAAGAATTAAATTTATAAAATTAAATTAAAGAGAAAATCGATGATTTACGATCAATATTTTACTTTTTTAAATTAAATTAGAATTTTAAAAGAATTATCAGACACAAATGAAATTTTTACGCGGGAAAACAACAAATATAATAATAATGATTTTAAATTCAACAATAAATTATGGAAATTGATTAGATAAAGTCGAGAGTATAGGTCCACATTATTTTATTCCCATTCTGGTGCCGACTTAGATTGAATTAATTTGGCGGGATTTTTAAAAAAAATTTAAATAATTGTATTATGACAAGAAACAAACAGTTACACCAGACCATTGGACCTGGGGTTATAGGGAGCAATGGGGACGTGCCTTATCCCTCTTTCAGACAAATGCGATTTAAACGGGGACTATTATCTGTGACAATTGTTCTAGAGACTGAAAACCTAGCAAAACACTCATTTAATCTTGGCATGTTAGCACCGAAATTGACGACGACAAAATGGCTGACCATTTGACTAGACGTGACGTCACCATATGAGATATCTTTTTACCTGCGGCGAAAATTGACTTCAACGTTCACGATCCATGTGAATAAAAAAATGCATGCCTATTAAAAACATGTGGAACTTGGTGACTCCAAATATGAAACTTATCACCTCCATGTAAAGTTGGCTATAGTTCCTTTGGGCAGAAAACTCAAATTAGAGAATTGGACAATCAACGTCATCAATTTCATGACTCAACACAGAGCATACGTCATACAAAATGTTTAAATTAACGGCTTTTTCGGGTCAAACAAGACCAACAGAGTTTTTTCTAAAATTACCTTTTTACTTTCCTTAAAGGCTTCTTCACATTTACTTGACCAAGACCGAGACCCTTCCTTAACAATGAATGCAATGGCTGTAAAATGGCAGGTGATATGTTTACAAATTTGTGATAGTAAGTAAACAAACCCAAATAAGGCTTGAGCTCACTGATATTGTTAGGTCTGGGAGTGGCGGCTAACTTACTGACTTTAGACTTTGACGGAGGAAGCCCTTCCCTACTCAATTGATAAACTAGAAATTCCAAATCAAGGACAAAAAATTCACTTTTCTCTGGGTTAATCTTTACATTGTATTTGTTAAAATGAGACAAGACTTTATGCAACGTTACACTGCACGAGTCAAAATCAATACCAGCGAAAAAAATACCATCCTGGTAAGCTTCACAGTGATCAATACCAGAGAGAATATTATCTATGACAGACTGAAAAATGGCAGCAGAAGACGACAGACCAAAACAGAGACGATTGTACATATACAAGCCATAGTATTGTATTGACTGTCAACAACGGTTTCCTATCGTCACTAACCTGTAATTGAAGGTAGGCATTTGTGAGATCAATAAGACAGAAGACTGTACAATTAACAAATTTATGAAAGAACTCATCAATTCTAGGCAGGGGATATTGCTCAGTTTCCACAACCATGTTCAAAGTGACTTTCAGATCTACACAAATACGTATTTGACTCAGCCTTTATATCTTGAGCTACTTTCAATAAACAAAGTGTCTACTGTAAACGTACATACTGGGTGTTATTTTTATTGGAGCCCATATACAGGGCGATAGTTTACGAAAAGCCCATTTACTTTGTACGACGTTCAAATATTGGGTGTAAGTCTACGAGAAGCTGCGTGGACTGGCCGATGGTTTCTTTTTGACCTTCAGCTTCTGGCGCCCTTTAATTTTGACCATTTTGTTAGAGTTATGGAAAATTTCTGTGAATGTAAGCTTTTCTTTTACCACCCCCATCTCTGACCAAAGCTATGGGATTGAACGAATTTTTTTTCTGTTACAGGATTTTTGGCGGCCAACGTGCTCGGCCGATTTAGGTGTATGGCCCGATTTAATTGTTTGTCCCGATTTAGGTTCTCGTTCCCAAAGATAAGTTTAGATTGTACCACACCTATCTCTAACCAGAGCTTGAACATCTTTTTTTCCCTGTTACAGAATTTTTGGCGGCCAACGTGTGCGGCCGACTTAGTTGTATAGCCCGATTTAGTTGTTTGACTCCATCTAGGTTTTCGTTGGCTGTTTCGACTTTTGGTCACTTGGTTTTAAGGCTTTTACAGAATTTCGAATTCCAATGTGTTGAACCGATTTCGTTTTCTTGGGTTACAGCGTTTTTTAGTAGTGTTGCTGATTTGAATCTTTTGTTTTGTCTTTTTATAGAATCGCACGCCAGACATCGTGTCAGGACTCTTAGACTTCTTTTGTTTTTTTGGTTTGAAAGTTGGGATTGGCGGATTTTTTTTAGCTAAAATCACAAAGTATCTTGTTTCTTTTATTTCTCAAGATGGTCTACCGTATGGGTATACACAAGTTAACTCGTGAGGACATCCAGTACGAGTTGGCCATTCGCGGGTGCCCTGGCACCGTGGCCTTGAGAAGAAACTTGAGAGAAATCCTTAGCAAAGAAGCTTCTGGAGAAATTCCGAGACGTCTTGAGTATCCATTTTCTTGCAAGAGTGATGTTGAATGTGTAACCTTGTGTATTGAAACACTTAGAGATCTGGTTCAAAACTTAGATCCAGCTTCTTAGTTACCTTTGATTGAGACCAAGTTCGCTCATCTATTAGGGCGTTTACACAATATGATTGTTAAGACTCCCGAAGAGACCGCAAAATGGGATGAATTAGTTCACTTTTGATGTCGTTATATCAGATTACTGTTATGAGATTAAAGTTAGGTCCTTCAACGGGAGCTCCTTTTGTTGTTGAGTCACTTACTGTTGTTTCCAACGTTGCTCCAATCGTTTCTTCAGCGAGTATTACCACGTCCCCTGATGGTAGAGGTACACAAACAATTACCACCACTTCAATTAGTACTTGCAGGTCTTCACCGGCTCGTCAGATATATTTCTAGGCTACTCCTGTAGCGAAATGGAGTTTGAAATTTACAGGCAAGAAAACTCAAAGTGTGTGGAAGAATTGAGTAGGGATCGGAATGTGTCTTTGTCGAGGCTTATGATTTATTCTCCGGTAAGGCACTTATTAGGTATAGGGCCAATAGGGATTCCGTGACAAATTGAAAAGAATTAGAAATTACCTTGCGTAGGGAATTTTTGTCTTTAGATAGGCTTTTGCAAGAAATTAGTCGGTGCACCCAAGGTTCATATGATCTTGCTTATGCGGCTGGCGAAACATCTTCTGAACAGACCGTTGACTCAGTCGAGTTTTCTACTCTGGTAGTTAAGTCTTCGAAAGCTAAAACCAACGTGAAGTGCTGGAATCGTAAAGCTCTAGGTCATTTGTTCTCGTATTGTCCGAAGGCTTTCTTTGCGGAAAACCTCACGTTATCATGACCACGTGCCCTAGGGTGTTCTTCTACATCTTCGGGAAACGGGTCGAGAAGGCAATGAAAGGTCGACATGTGTCTTTACGAATTTTCCCAAACTCGGCCAAAGCAAATTTTGTAAATAGTTCTAGGGACCGTCGTTGGATGCGTACCCGTGTTTTATTTTATTATTGTATGAGCAGCCCATATACAGGGTGTTACTTTGTAAGGGGCCCATATGTTGGTTTCCTTTTGACCTTCAGCTTCTGGCGACCTTTAATTCTGACCATCGTTTTAAAGTTATTGAGAGTTTCTGTGAGTGTAAGCTTTTCTTTTTCTTTTTTTGGAAGGTAAGTTTAGATTGAACCACATCTATCTCTGACTAGAGCTACGGGATTGAACATCTTCCGTCATCCGTAACGGGCATTAGGTCTCTTTTTTAGATTTCTCCCGTTACAAGTAGAAAGCCTTGACAGTCAAGGTATTGCCTTTCATGAAAAGTTTCCGCTTCTAAAACAGTTACTTAAATAGTAAAAATAAATTCAGTTATTAAGTGTATTGCTGCCCAATCGTGTTATAATAATTTTCAAAATGTTTACAGTTACAAAGATAAGACTTCAAGCAAAAATATTTTCTGTTCTAACCGTATGGTTTTATTTACAAAACTAAAAATAACAAAAGTAGGTAAATGGCAGCTGTGAAGGTTTTTCTAAATTTAATTTGATAGCTCGAATAACGTAAATAATAATAAAATCCAGTAGCTGTTTGAATTAAAGTTGTTTATTATCAAAAAGATGATTTTATATGATAGATTATTAACTCAACAATTATAATGAAATTAAGTACGATACTTAAAATTAGCAGTTCTTTAAACACAACATATATCTACATACTTTCATTACATTCATCAAAATTACTGTTAAGTTGATTCTGGATGATTTTAAAACTAACAATTTCGTTTTAATTGATGAAACTGAATTAAAAAAAAGAGATTTCTTTCGCCACTAGAACTGAACTATTTTATTGTAAATAAATAAAGAACAAATTTTTAAGAATAAATCACACTTAGCTCAATCAACTTAAATTAAACTTACAACTAATTAAATATTACAAATACACAATAGTAGTGATTGATTGCCCTACATTATTTATTGACAAACAATATTAACAGAGGTCAGAATAAATTTTTTATTAACAGTTTAAAGTACACATCGTTCGGTTTTTATTAAATACTGAATTTTTCCATAATGACGTCAACGAGTTTTAAAAGTTACGTTTATAATTTATTTGGCAAAACGAATAAAATAGATAGTAACTATGTTTAAAAAATTTATTCTAAATTTATAAGATGAAATTTTCCAAGAAAACTTGAAAATAGAAAATGTTATGGATCAGGGACTGATTTAAATTTTTCACCTAATTCTATACACATTGTACTCTTTTTAATACAACAACCCCTTAATTCGTCCTGTATCTCTTCTAATGTTTTACCTTTGGTTTCGGGAACAAAGAAAATTATAAAAACTAACCCTAATATACAACATACAAAAAAAGCATAAAATGGTATATGTAGACCAAAATTATCTTTGGTGAACTGAAAGAATTTCGATACAATTGTAGCAATTATACTAAAATAAATATCTGCCAGACACAAGGCAAAAGCTTTCACATTAGTTGGAAATATCTCACCTAATAATAATATAGGTATAGTCTGCATTCCTAAACTAAACGATATCACAAAACAAATTAGGGCAACCAATGGTATCCACGTTAAACTATCTAAGTTTAATTGAAATTCATTTGATGCACAAAAAAATGACCCCTCTGTAAAAAGAGCAAGACCAGCTCCAATTGTAGAAATAATCAATAAAGGTCTTCTTCCAGTTTTATCCACAATCAGCGAACAACACCCACATAATGTTAACTGAACCACAAAATATATTATGGCGGCATTACTAGCAGAAAGCGTGTTTGAACTTCCAGCTTTCTGAAAAATAGTTTGAGCATAAAATGTAATTGCGGAAGTTCCACTAAGCTGTTGGGCTCCACGAATTCCCATCATTATATAAAGGGCTCTTCTGTTACTGCTAACAGTGAACAAATCTAAACATCTCCCAGCATTTTCATGTTGTTCCTTAACAGCCTTAGCCATTCTTTCTAATTCATTCTCAACATTATCCCTGTTCTTGAATATTTTCAAGTTCTTTCTAGCTTGTTCAATATTTCCTTTCATAATTAAATAGTAGGGACTCTCAGGCATCCATGCAAAAGTAACCAGACATAAAATTGGTACAATCGAAGATATAATAGCTGCAGTACTGACGCTTAAATATGAGCCAATCACGTTAATCAAGAGCGTTCCAAAAATCCAAGTCACCGATACACTAGATCCAAGCGCTCCTCTAACTTTAGGATCAGCTATTTCTCCCAAATACATCGGAAGAGCACAAAACGCTAATCCATCTGATATTCCAGCAATAAAACGGGCTGCAATTAGGATTGCCACAGAGTTTGCATAGGCTATCATGATCCAAGCGGCGAAAAATGGAAAACACGAAATAAGAGTAACTTTCTTCCTTCCAATAACATCTAAAACTAGAGCTCCTATGATAGAACCGCACACAGCTCCTAATAGAGGCATGACTGCTACCCATGAACCTTCTTCGTCCGTTACTGGAATTGTTGAGTTGCTGCTTAGTAATTGTGGTAGGGATGGTGAAGGCCAGCCGTAATGCATTCCGCTGCAGATTAAGCTTAGTGTACCTGGAAAAATGAAAAATAAATTATGTAACACATAAACTTATCAACGTAAAATTAATGGAAAGTC
This sequence comes from Ignelater luminosus, assembly GCA_011009095.1. NCBI lineage: Eukaryota > Metazoa > Arthropoda > Insecta > Coleoptera > Elateridae > Ignelater > Ignelater luminosus. Next base: position 202,079 of record VTPC01090045.1, read on the forward strand.
ACAGAAATAATTGTATGACAAGTCAAGAAATGTAAAGTTCATCTCGTTTTATAAATAAACGTTTTGGCAGACACAATTGAGCAATTTGTAGTGACTAACTAGTTGTGTACTCCTCAATGAATATCATGACGAGGCGTAGACATTTTGGCACAAAGTCAAGTTAATATTATTGTCAGTGTTTAATCTTTTATTGAAAATTCAGAGTTATTGGAACTATCTAAAGTTTGAAAGCGTGCACACATAAATTCTAAGAAAAAATTTCAGAGAATAATACACAAGAAAGGAAGAAACTGATAGTTTTGGACTGTACATTCGCAATTTAACCTTCTCATTTTCGTGTACGAATGCATGGTTTGATAAAAGCTTTCCAAGCCTAGCTTGCCTAATTGGTTGTCTTGTTTGTTCGACTCAAAACCACTGTTTTATAAAGCCCAAGTCAGTTTAATTGTATTCTGATCCTCTAGGATACTCAATACAGATACAAGTCCTTACTTCACTTTAGCTTTCCTGTAGAGCCTTGAATGTTGCTCGATCAAGACGGTTATTGTTACCTAGAAGTTCATCAGGTATATAGTTTGGGAAGCCTCTTGAAAGTCAAGAAAAGCAAGTAGTTAGTTTTGACAAAGATCCAGTTTGATGCCCAGCCCTTGATTAATATCTACTCATCTGGCTTAGAGTAAATTAGCGGATTTAATAAACGAGGATTTCTCTAAAAGAACAATTGGCCAACAACGCAGACTGCAACCCAAGTAAATAATCTTTTTGACATTAGACATTCTCTAAAAACTCAAAGTTTTGCTATTGATCACACCGACTCAGTTGCCTTACCAATGACAGCTTTAAATTTTGCCAACACCGATGCTTCCACACCACCAGCGCTGCGGTATTCATCAACATGCCTCATTGGTGGGATGAAAAAGAGAGAACTTAAAACGGTCAGTGCTGCTTTGTCAAAAAGGCAGAAATCATTATGAGTCGTCGTTGTCGCATCGTATGAAAACAAAAGTGAGGAAAACTCAGCTCGAAAAACACCAAAAAAAAAGTCAGTTGAAGCAAAATCCGGCAAGATTCTTAACCTGCAGGAAATGAAAGCAAGCCAAGACGTTCACAGAAGATAAAAAATAATGAATGATGATTAGTCCACAGAAAAAGGTCTAAGATAGGAAAAAACCAAAGAGATCTAGAGATGGGCGTAAAAAAAAACTAAAACTAAAAGCAGACCAAATGTGTGGAATTTGCAAGTCCGAAGTTTTCTCTCTTCAAGTTTTATGATGAAGTCTAGGGTTTGCCTCAGAAGAATTACCTTGCAGTTATAAAAATTTGTTTTTTAGTGTGTGACTAGCAGAAAGTTATGTCGTTTTTCCAATTTCACCCAAAATATGTGCCCACAATTTGAGTTGAGCATGTATGTAATTGCGCTGTCGCGTAAATATTAACGCTGACAGTTTCAAACCATTTAGTAAGTGCATGTAACATATAGTGATTAAACTAACAAAGATTATAAGACGAGACTAACGCTCGGTTGCACAAAAATGATTTGATCATTGATCAAGTTGATCAATTGATTAGCCCATCTAATTGGATAAGTCTGAATATTTATCCGGCAGATGGAACTGTTAAATTTTTTGGGTGGTGGTAAACCATGATGCGACCATGCCATTTTTTCGACTGCCGTTTTTGTTTCATCCACAGTTAGTAATCGAGTCAAGAAGTTTTCAGAACTTGCCTGGAAACGGACTAGAAGTTGTTGTGAAATGCCTAAGCGTGTTTGTTTGTTCTCGAGTGAAGCCAGCGTGCTGAGGTTTCCTTCATCCCTAATTCATGCACTAGGATTTTGTAAACACTGATTTCATTTAGCTTTGTAATGTGTGCAACCTGCCCAACCGGTCGGAAATTACAATCTGCTTTATCTGTTCCACCATTTCACTTGTTGCTACAGTTTTTGGACGCCCAGGCCGCGTTTCGTCTTTTGTAGAAGATCTTCCAAGTTTGAATTCAGCAGATTCGCCCAAAGTTTTCTATCTTCCAAAAATTGAAGTGGCATCATCTTCTTCATGTTTTTGTCCATGTTTGCAAAATGACTGAACGCTTCAAGTTTGACGACTGTTTCTGGTTTTCATGACAACTTGATACTTGGTGGGTGTTGCATGGATATGTCGATAAGTAAGCAGACGAAATTAAAACTCTGTATCTTGAGTCTTTCTGCGTTGGGCTACGAATTTAAAAAAGCACACTCGTAGGTAATTTATGGATGTTATAAAAATACTAGATCAGGCCGTATAAGATTAGCAGAAACCTGGTCAGCTTTTAGGTAATTCACACAAGAACGGGAAGCATTTGATGAGGTTGCATTAAGAAAAATTTAACTCTTGGAAGCAACGTGTTGTCCTGTTTTTCATCTACAATTTCTCTTTCGTTTCGTAATTGGGATCAATCATATTGGATCTCTTTGAGATCCGACTCTGATGATGTAGAGCGAAAATTAATCATATTGCATAGTATCTAGATCTTACATAAAGAATCTTTATCTTTATCAGTTTTTCCAACGCTCCATTCCATGTAATCGTTGTTCCCGACAAGAAACGGAAATAAGCACCTGAGATTCTCAACAGCTCTATACTACTAATAGTCCAGGCATTTGGTAGAAAATAGAAGGAAGTTTTGATGGAGTTTTGATTTTTGGTACTATATGGTATTTTGGGTCGGCGAACACAAATCAGAGGTTTGCCAACAAGAATGTTCTCGGAAAACAGATTGTCTCCCAAATAACGTGTAAGAAAACGGACAACAAGGATAGAAGCAAAATGTATGAATGGTTACTGCAGCATCTTCCTTTTCCTCATAACCCTAATTTGTACTCAATCAGAACGTTGTGGTTGATGGACGAATCAACTGCCATAAGGGCATAAGAATTGTTGGTAGTGACTTTGGAACAGTCAAGTTCAAACTAAGCGACAGCTGTCATTACCAGTGCTATCGAGTTGACGACGAGTTGATTCCTATTAATCCCACAGTTTTTTTTCCAACGATTTCCGCATTCAGATCAAGACCTTGAAGAGATTTTGACATACGATTTAGACCCTTATTCCTTGCCCCTATTCGACAATGGTTTATTAAGAAAAGGAACCAAATCTACTCTCTACAAAGCATTCAAACCCATAACAAACAAGCAGTTCAGCGGCCAAGTTCAATATGCCATTCATGGTGGTTTTCTATTGCATAGGATTGTTTGGGCTACGAATGAATCGTTTTCTTCAATCTGTTTAGTGAGTCCAGTCAAAATATCATCCACAGGCAGTAGTTGTCTTTGATGATTACCCTGATAACGTACAAGGTGATACAAAGACTGCTGAGCGTATAAGAACAAGAACGACACAATGATACCAACGACGTCCAAATAAAAGAGACAATGAGGCAGTAATTGTAGTTAGGGAGGATGTAGACTTCTTGATTATTTTGATAGGTCTTTGCAGGGTTGAAAACGTATTCTTCTTGAAACCTGGGAAGGAGAACGTTCCTCCAGCTACTTTTCCACCTCTTGATACTGTGAGTTCACTGGTAGCAGAAAACATCTTCTTCCTGTACACAATGAGCGGTTGCGATACAACGTCAGCAATGTTCAAACAAGGGAAACTGAAGTTCCTCAATACACTTGTAAATAACCCAAACGTTGCTAATATTGTAAAAGTCTTCACAGACTCGAATGTGCCTACGCTCAACCACCTGAGGTACATTTACTACAGGAAGATAGCCTTCAGGTACAGCTCCAACATAGTTGCTTTACCACCATCTGCAGCTGCAGCACTCTGTAAGAGTGAGAGGTCCAGCATTGGCTGGGGGTAGAAAAAAATGCTAAAGAATGGGGATGGAGTAGAACAAATATTGGCCTTGGGCCTGTGACAACTCTTCAAACCCCTGCTTCCCCTGTAAATGTACAAAGGACTGCCAGCGCAATTGTGGGTGCAGGAAGGCAGGGTTTTGCTGCTCCAGCTCTCTAGTATCATATAGGATCGACTTTCATGTAAAATGCATAGTTTTGGAGTTATTTTGAAAAACATCGAAAAAAGTCCGTTTTTTACACTTTTTCCTAAGAAAATTCTTGTTGGCAAACCTCTGATTCGTGTTTGTCGACAAGCCAAGATACCATATAGTACCGAAAATCAAAACCTTCTTTTGTTTGTCCTTTTTGAGCACCTAATGACTGGACTATAAAAGAAAACGCCTTTAAAATTTAATAAATTATTGTTGAAGACAAAAACTGCGTGACACAACTCATAAATGCTTGACCTTGAAAACATTCAGGATGCCAACATGTTCAGTACCATTAGAATCGAAGGAACTGCAATCAGCGTGCTCGTCACTAATTTACTGTTGATTCTCAAACTTCAAACGCATTATCTCAATGAAGAGGTTCTGTAACGACTTTAAGTTCTATTAGAAGAGCTATCAATGAGGTTATGAGACCACCCAATATTTGCTTTCCTCTTGTAATATTTTCATGCTGGGGAATAGCAGCTTACTGTGTGATGCGAAACTTAACTCTTTCACGAAGAAAGGATTTGAATCTATGACCTTCGGTTTACTACAGCGACGCTTTACCAACTTTCTATACGAGGGTCGTTTGAAAAGTCCGTGCAAAAATAAAAACTACTTGATTGTTTGGGGTAAACCTTTTTTATTTTTCAGCATAGTCTCTTTTTAGGCTTAGACACTTCGTCCAACGCTGCTCTAGTTTGTTGATCCCTTCTGAATAATAGGATTTGTCCAAGTCTGAAAAATAGCCATTCGTTTCTGCAATCACCTCCTCGTTTGAATAAAATCTTTTTCCCGCCAGATATTTCTTCAAATTGGAGAACAAATAGTAGTCCGAGGGAGCCAAGTCTGGAGAATAGGGGGGATGTGAAACGAGTTGGAACCCTATTTCCATTAATTTTGCGACCACAACTGCTGAGGCCTGAGCTGGTGCGTTGTCGTGATGGAAAAGGACTTTTCTGTGGGCCAATCGTGGGCGTTTTTCTTGCAGCTCGGTTTTTAAACGGTCCATTAACGATGAATAATATGCACCTGTAATAGTTTTACCCTTTTCCAGATAGTTGATGAGGATTATTCCTTGCCAACAGGGCATCCAGAACGTTCAACGTCACTTGTGCCCATATGGCCACTCCGAAAATTTTGAAACCACTTATAAACTGTTCTAATCGAAGGTGCAGAGTAACCATAACGTTTATCAAGCATCTCTTTAGTCTCCTGAGGCGTTTTGCCTTTCATAAAGTAATGTTTAATCAACACACAAAATTCTTTTTTGTCCATTTTTTGAAAATCACTCAACTTTCTCGATTCAAACGAATGCCAAACACAGAGAAATAGACCGATCTGGCTGAAACTTGGTGTGTGTTCTTCCAAGAGATGCTACTAACTAAACATAACCTCGATATGCGCCAGTAGTGCCATCTCTCTGACTTTGCACGGACTTTTCAGACGACCCTCGTATATCGAGTGTGGAGTTTCAAACCCGTACATAGGACAATGCATGGGATTCAGATTTTTGTAATTTTCCCAAAAGAACCTAGAGGGGAGATAATGGTATCAATAGATAGGGTAGAAGTTTCCTCTCATTCTGACACCAATAAATTAATAAAAAATGCTCAGAATTATCAAAACTAATTAATAATAAAATTCCTATGTACAACATCTATTAATGCTTGAAAGATTAAAATTCTTGATAATATTCCGTTATTAAAACTAAACTAATATTGGAAAGAGATATTGATGTAAAATATCGAAAGACTATTGTATTCAATTTCACGAACAAACAAAATTAAGTTCAATTTAAATAAAATGGTATGTAAAGCTAAGCAATTGAACTTCATAAAATGCACACATAAACAGTAATTATTATTAATTGTAAACCCACATGAACCGTCTGGTACACATCTTAATAGCTATAATTGTGTTTCTTATTATTATTTAAATTGTTCCTTTAATAACCTACAACTACTACTAATTTATATATTTTTGGTATAGGTTAGTAAAATTATCAATTTTAAAAAATATTTAAGAACTAAACAGTCAGGTCTTCTCTTTTATAATGATATAATAGACTTTCTGGGAAACATTTAAAAATAAATTTCAAACAAAAGAAAAATAATTTTTAAGATTTGTATGCCAAAATCAACATATTTCTTGTAATGCCAAAACAATTATTTATTCTGAGCATTTGACTTCTTAAGGGGTACACGTGTGACCTTGAAAATTATTGGCAATCTTCAAACTTCTTCGTTATTTTTTGAGCTAATTTAGCGACAATAATCAAATTTAATTTTAATTTTATTCATTATCATTAGGGTCAAGTTTAAAGTTTACCTAAAACATGCTACTTTTCATTGCTTATCAAAAATTAGAATTAAAAATGTAAATTAAAAAAAAACTATTAGAAGAGTTTTCAAAAGCAAATGAACTCAATGCATAAATTTGCATTCAATAATTTATTGTGGTTTTTAAAAAATTGAAATAAAAAAATCAGCTGTTTGATTATCTTGCCAAAAGCGTAGAACTCATTGACTCATAAAATGATTATGAATGCCAAATCCAAATAGTTTTGGCACAGAAAGACGTCAGAAATAATGACGCCTTGAAACCATTACGTTATTATATTTGTTTCTTTCTAGATTAGCACGTGTTAACTACCTTCTTATTATTATCATCATTATAAACTAAATAATAAAATTTTAAATATTTCATAATAGCTTGAAAGTCAACGAACTCGTCAGCTATACTTAATCCGTTCTGTTTATGTAATTATGTTTAGCATGAATAGTAGATGAAAGCTTTGGGAATCCCCTTGAAATGATTCGAGAGGATAATATGAATCGTTTGTTTTGTGTTTGTTTTATTTTTTTCTTTTGTTTAACAAAATAAAATTGTTACTGTTAAAACAATTGATGATAGCATAGCAAACTTGTTTTAAATTCCGAATAATATTAATTACTGAACGCCTATTAGTAGACCATTAAATATTATTAATTATATTCCTATAAAATTTACAAATTATTTTGTTTATGCCATTTCTGGATTTTCATTTTATAAAAGTCACATTCTTTTTACATAACCTCACTTTAATTTAATTAGATTTTCCCATTTTAGACGCTTTGGTAAATGAAGCACACTTCACTTATCGTATCGAAACAGATAAATTCTCAAAGAAAATTAAATTCGAATTCAGGGAAATTCCAAAATATTTTTGAAAATTCTGACGTTTTCATTTTTTAAAATGAAGGGTTTACTTGACAATAAAATATTTAAATGAACAGACCTTGCTAAGTATCTAATTATTATGAAAAAGTCAAAATAATTTAATAATTTTGTTTTTTGAAAATGTTTTGAACAATTCTGAAAATAACAAAATTGGAACTCACCTGTAATCATAGCCAAATACTGATAAGATGAATTTCCCTCGGAAGCACTCCTTGTACAAAAATCTGGAGGAATCTTCGTCATCGTAAAATTGTTTTTGCAAATAAAAACTAAACCAAAAAAATCCTTCTAGTACCCAGCACGAATTAGAACGGAAAACTAAATTTGGAAAACAAAATCACCTCTGATAACCGTACATATTTCTCATTGTACCACCATGCTCTGTCTACATACCGAGTTTAAGGAACGTTGTGACCACGTTAACGACTTATAAACTACTATGTAGTATATACACATACATACATATATAGTATCACAAAAACAATTAATTACCGAAACGATATTATCAAATGAGCCGACACTCGATTTCACTTGGCAGAAATTAAAGGGGGATACACCACTTCACAATTTCTCGACATTATTATGTCGATTGATTTACACTCGTATGATTCTGCTGGATAAATGATGCGATTTTAGCATTTATTAGATGCAGAAGCTTCAGCCAAAATTTATTGGCACCTGTTTACGTTTTGGAATACGATTTGTCTAATGTTGGTCTGAAAACAAGAAATGTATCTTGATTACAAACGGTCTTATGAAGAGATAAAAACGTGTTTTCTAGTATATTAGGCTGAACTCTATAAATCGAAATATGATAGGAATTTCCTTAGGGCAGCAATTAGCTTATAGGTGACGCGTTCCGTTGATCTAAATATTTTTGTCCCATCCCTACTGTTTTACAGCAAGGTATTGTTTATAAAAGAGGCTAAATCGGAATTATAAAATTTATTGTCTTCTTTTACTAAAACTCAATTTCTACCACAGACTCGTTATCAACTTCATTAGTGGTTTCAAAGTTAATGTGCTCAATAGTATGTGTCATTGTTTTGAATTATTGTCTGTTCTATTATAACTCATTTAATCGACAGGTGGTTACTTGCCATTCTACCAAAATTCATGATCGTAAGGAAAAATAAAATGAAATAGTCAGATAGCTTAGGGACCTACGGCATGAGAAAAATCAAAAACTAGATGCCGTATATCAGGAGAAAAATCTACCTAAGTACATTTAAGGCCAACATAAAGAAACAAAATTGAAAAGAAAAAAGTCCCAACGAAGGAAAAAATAAAATCTTCATGAAGATTAACCCTGGATTACTTTAATAAAGGACAAACTTTTACTAACCACAAGAATAAGATTTAAAGAACAAAGACCATCACGAAGCCTTCTAATGTAAAAGAGAAAACATCCAGGGCAAAAAAGGCAAACTCAGTTAAGATCCTTGATGATGAACAGTCTGCCAAGCAGCAAAGATGACCAAATTATCTCTATCCTGTCTTGTACAGACATGACACACTGAGCTCCCATATTAGTTGATGTACAACTAAACGTTTTAAGTTAGATGCTTAGAGGTAACACTCAATCAAAAGCTCAAGTGGAATACCCATCAAATAGAACTTGAAAAATTTAACATAAGCGTCTGGACGTACTCAGCAATAATCAGACCAATGGTTCGTTGATGTGGTGGCCAAAAACAAAAAAGAAACAAGCGCAGGCTGTGCTATGAAAATCATAGCTACGGAGACACTACTCAATAAATTGTCCTGCATTTTCAACTAAGACACAAAGCGGCTGTCAGTGCCTTTAAGTAAAGCTAAGTATAATCTTTAAACAAGAAAATTTAATTGGCCATTTAAAATCCTAGAAGAGATTCAAATAGGATCAATAGCCAGTCTCATGATCAAAATCCCATATAGCACCGGACGTCCACTAGACGTCCGTTTGTCATCCAAATTTCGTCCCGACGTCCATGGACGTGAATTGGACATTTGTCATGCGAAAATCGTCCAAATTATGCCCAAAAGCGTCCAAGTTATGTCCAAACATCGTCCAAATTATGTATGTCTATGAATTGTCCGAATTATGTCCAAATTACGTACAAAAAATGTACAAATTGCGTCCAGTAACGGACGTCCGTGGGATGTGGTGACAAACGAACGTTTACTGAAATTTGGACATCCAATAAACATCCATAGGATGTCCGTGTGTTATACGGGATGATAATCAGATTTGACTTCTATCAGATATCCAGAGCCATAGCAAAAACTCTGCTATACAATCTTTCAATCTGAAACTAAACTGAGAGATGTTCAAGCTTAAATGGTTTTAAGTTTATTTACATGTCAGTCAGAAATAGTCGACGGATCTCTAAGAGCTTTTCAGATTTCGACTGAAGTAAATAGAGATCTTGTTATGGGCACCAGGGCATTGTTAGACCTGAGCATTTTTGTAGTTTTCAACAGTAACGAAAAGAAGAAAAGTCCCTACTCTGGGCTACCACTCCTAAGCAAATAAAAGCATAAAATACTGCACAGTGGAACCTCCATAACTCGCAATCCAAAGAGCGCGATTATTAGTTCTAGTTATAGAAAATACGAGCTATGAAAAATTACGTGCAATTAGTATACGAAGTGAAGGGGGACGCAATAAATCTCGAGTTGAAGAGAAATTCGAGTTACAGAAGTTCGACTTAAGGGAGTTCCACTGTATTTGGTATTGATCTATTGATTTGCTGCCTAAACAAGACAAATACTTTCACTAAACCTAGAACTCTATTATCTACTAAAATTATGAAATAAAGAAGGCAAAACAAGAAAATCTGGATAACTTCAAATAGTCAAGCAGAGCTCAAAGCAATGACGAACTATAAAGTAAGCTTTAGTGCCATATTGGAATGCTTTAATGAGTATTATGTTCCAGCAGAACACGGCAGGATTAATGTCTTGTGAATGCAAATGTACAATTTAATAAAAATGGGGATTTGCTTGCAGAAAGAAAGAGAGAGAGATCAAATCAGAACCCAAGTATAAGGGCCCTTTATGACAATAGACTAACACGGGCGTTAAATAGAAAGGAAGAAAATTAAAATATCGAAAATGAATTGCCACGATTAAAGAAGCACTACATCAAGCTGCAAACAAAGCCCTTGGAATACTAGAGAAGAGAAAAACCAAGACAGGACCATGTTGGACGACGAAAAAAATTAAAAATCTATTACAAGAAAAGAAAGTCTTATACAACAAATGGTTAACAAACAAAAATGTTGAAAGAAGATTACAATATAAAGACAAGAGCAAACAGTTAAGACAGAAGATTAATGAATCAAAGAATCAATACTGAGCAGTAAATGAGCAGAAATAGAAAATTACATAATAGGCGCCCAGTCCACAGAAGTATGGAAAACGAAGTAACAAATGGGGAAAACTGTCAGAATGGGAAAAACACTATAGCAAATTATTCGAAACAACAACATCGAAACAGCACTAAAAAATGGAAAACGAGACGTAAGGGAATGGAACTTTCAGTTGCAGGACGTCATCTGTTTAACTTAAAAGACTATATACGGAATACAAAAAATAAGAAATGGAAATTAACTTAAAAAAGACCGAATATCTGGTAATAAACAGCGAAGCAAAATTTGAAGTTTTAATAGACGAAGGCAGTAGAGGACAGCAGGAAGAGGAATTCAAATATCTCGGATGTATCTTTGATAATAGACACAAAATACACCAAAGAAGGAAGAGAGCCGGGTGTCTAAACAGTATTTGGTGGGATAAACATATAAGCCGGAGAAACAAAAAGAGAATTCGACGAGCCTTTGTGCTATGGTAGCAATCAGTGGACGATTAATGCCGATTTCGGTAGACAAATAGCAGCGGTAGAGATAGACTACTTTTGCAGAAGTGCACAAAGATCAAGACTCGAAAAAATGCCGAACACTGAAATACGTAATGTGATGGAGGCGAAAGAATCGATCTTAGATAGGATAGAACGTAAGGGATTAAAGTGGTTTGAACATTTAATGAGGATGAATGAAGAAAGATGGCCAAAAAAAGAGAGATGACTGTAGAACGAAGGCATTCGTAAAGCCATGCAAACTAGACAACTAGAATAAGAAACAACATAAAACCAAGAGGCGTGGAGGAGGGAATTGGATAAACAGTTTAACTGTAGTTGAGATATTACATGAAATGTATTTTCAAGTGATAAGCCATCTAGTTGATGACTTCAATAAGGTTCACTGAGTGATCGAGAATAATTGTAAAGTGTGCAAATCCTTAGGTCCCATTATGTAAACGGCTATAATGTGCTACTTAAGGAGCTGCTGTAGCAAATGACAGTAGGGTTTCCCTCTGGATTGGATAAACGTTTCTTCATTCTTACTTACATTCCTGCAATAACGATCTTTCCAAAGTCCAATGATGTTGAGGTTCTTACTGAGATGACAGAATCGACGACGATCCTTATATTATCTCTGCTCCTTTTAAATAAAGCGTTTGCAGTTCTAAGAGAAAAGGTGTAGCTTGCTTGCAGCTTGTCATATTGACCCGTTTACTTTCAAATCTCCAAACAATCCGGTCTGTAGTAGATTTTTTTGCATAGCTCAAACCGATTTGAAAGCCATTCAGTTGCTTTGGCACAAGATGGCTAGAGAACGGCAATACTGTAGAACCAACTGTCATGTGGCAAACAAAACAGCCAGGGCTTGAAGAACCATCTGATATTGATGCTGGTTTACGTATAATTACGAAGATTTTCATTGGCGTAAGTCAAAATAACAAGAATCTCCAACTGAGAGACTGTTCCATGCGTTCCCCTGACCTACCAAGCGAGTTCGTTCGGGATTGACGCTTATGAGAATTAAGCCTAGGATTCTTTAGTTGGTATTTTAATGGTAGATGGTTTTACAGAAATGTCATGACACTAATTATAGACAATTTCTCCAGTTTCTGTATGAAGATGTATTTGCCTCTCCTCCACGATAAATGAAAGAGCGGAAGGTTAAGGAGGACTTTCAGGATAGCAGTGCTCATGGTTCTAGCAAGAAACTGTATTGGCACAATGGTTTGCAGTCCATGAGATATTAATATTTGTTTTTGTCTAGCAAACTTAAAAAATAAAATACAAGAGAATTATAAACCCTGTAATCATCTTGATCATGTGTTACTATTAAATAGTAAATTTGAAACTTTTATTTTATGTATATAATAGAAGAGGAATGTATTACATGGTACCTATAATGTAAATACATCTCAACTTCGTTTTCCATACTTCTGTGGACTGGGCGCCTCTTATGTAACTTTCTATTTCTGCTCATTTACTGCTCAGTATTGATTCTTTGATTCATTAATCTTCTGTCTTAACTGTTTGCTCTTGTCTTTATATTGTAACACAAAGAAAGAAAGATCCAAAATCCTGAAGCCAAAACAGGAGAAGATAAACACCGAACTGTTGAAGACAAAAAAAAACTGGAATATGAAAGAAAACTCAAGCAGCCTAAAATTTTCGAAACACCACAACCACTAGACTCGTTAAACACACAAATAACTCAACACATTATGAACTCAGCATAAAGTACAGCAAAGTGGGAAAAACAGAATATCCAGAAACTGACCAAGGAGACAACCGACCTAATTCGAAAACGCAGGAAATTGGTACAAGGGTCAAGAAGCAGAAGTAGGAGAAAGATAACAGAAATAAAAAAAAACAATAAGAAAAGAAAGCGAGAAAAGGTATAAAAAAACTATAGAAATAAACAAATCCAAGAAACTTTAAAAAAAGGCGACAGCCCAAAAAGAATAAAAATGAAATTAGCCGAAGGAAGATCGTATATTAAAAACTGACGCAACAGAAGAATTCTATAAGGCTCCTTATCAAAGCAAAGCAAATCCGCCTAAAGGAAAAAGCGACTCAGAAAGACAATTAGTTAGAAAGGTAGGATATAAAAAAATTCCAGATATCAAGAAAAAAGAAATCCTGTATTCAGTTTAAAAAAGATGCCAAAGGGAAGAGCGACTGGCGAAGATGGTGCAGTGGTGGAATTACTGCAGTACGGAGGAGAATCAATACTGCAAATACTAGAAACACTGTATAACAAATGTCCAAATCACCAAGAACTGGAACAACGCTCTAATAGTCCTGTTCAAGAAAGGTGACAACTCTCAACCCAACTATTACAGGCCGATGAGTCTACTCTCAGTACTATATAAGCTATTTACAAAAATAATAAAGGAAAGACTGACAAATAAACTGGACAGTTACCAATTACGCGAGTCAGTTTCAGAAAAGGTTTTAGCACGCTGGATCACCTACAGGCAACAAGAACACTGATTGAAAAAGCGAGCGCATTGTTAGACCTAAGCATTTTTGTAGTTTAGTAGTGAGAAGAAAGAGAGTTCCTACTCTAGGCTACTACTCCTAAGCAAATACAAGCATAAAATACTGTACAGTGGAACCTCCATAACTCGAAATCCAAAGGGTGCGATTATTAGTTCTAGTTATAGAAAATTACGAAGCGAAGAGAAACGCAATAAATCTCGAATTGAAGAGAAATTCGAGTTACAGAAGTTCGACTTATGGGAGTTCCACTGTATTTGGTATTGATCTATTAATTTGCTGCCCAGACAAGACAAAAACTTTCTCTAAACCTAGGACTCTATCTTATAGCCTTCCAGGTGAAATCTCTACTAAAATTATGAAATAAAGAAGGTAAAACACGAAAATTTGGATGTTTTTCAAATTTAGTCTGTTTTTGGTGCAACATCAGCCAGTAGTGCGTGTTGTTCTTTAAAATTTTGTTTTTTTCTTGTTGTTCTATTATATCTTCTTCGAGGCACAACGATTGTACCTTGCCGTCTCTAGATTAAAGAACCTGTTGCAAAGGGGTACTATACACATTTTTAGGGATCATGACTCCCGTTTTCTTGGCTCATTAGATACAGCTTCAAAAGCTCTATCTACTGCAAAAGTATCATCACTCTCTGTTTAACCGTTTCAGAACGGCGAGGGTTCAAGCTTCTGACATCCGGGATTTTGATGCCGTTTTTGGAACATTCCTTTGTCTGTAAAGAGTAACAATGGTTAGAGCAACGGACAGAACTTTTGAAGCTGTATTGAATGAGCCCAAAAAACGGGGGGTCATGGCCCCTAAAAAATATGCCGATTCTTTCGCAACCGGCCCAGAACTATAGATGGGTCACTAGGATGGCAGTTCAACATTTCCCATGTATTTAACACAATAGTTCGTTAAGAAACTCATGCTGTCTAAATGCTCAATGCGAACGTGGTCTTACGCTAGACCTCGCCGTCCCCAAGTCCTCAGGATACATTTTCAATACCACGCCGTGCTTAACGTGCTATAGAAATCTGGTCAATCCTAAACTCATTGAACAACTGCCGCATAGATCACTAATCCAGAACACCTAGAAGAGAGCAACTTTGCAAGTAATTCTAAAAGAATAGACAAAATCAAAATTGGCAGAGGGATCAGACAATTTCGGCGAAACTGTTCACAATCGCCTTCAAAGACATGTTCAGAGAACTCAATTGGGAAGAAAAAAGCGTAAAGACCGAAGGCAAATATTTAAATCATTGCCGACGATATCATACTGATCGCGACCAACAAAGAAGGGATACAACAAATGCTAATGGAACTGGCTAAAGATAAACATAGCAAAAATAAAATTTGTGACTAACGAAGATCTAGAACAAAATACTGCAAGTCTCATACTCATACAAAAAATTGATATCTGAGACGGTAGATCACTCTCCAAAGGCAACTTTAAATCAGAACTCCCAAAAAGAATACCGTTGGCTTGGCTAGCCTTCGGCAAATTGAAGGATATGTTTGCATAAAACCTACCCAACGCCTTAAAGGCAAACATGGACCCTCGACAAATAAATACTGAATAAATTCAAAGTTGCACAACGATCCATGAAAAGAAGAAAGCTAGACATCAATCTAAACGAGTGGAACATATTAGGGGAGGCATACATCCGACGATAAATGACATAGTTGAAAATGATGATGAAGATAGTGTGAATTCAAGAAAGAAAGGCTAGCACAGAAGAAAAAAAGCAAATGCTGGTTAGATTTAGCATCTGCCTTAGAGATTTTGTGATCAGTACTCAATTGTGTCGTAGTATCATTATTTATTCTTGTACAAGATTGTTTCCTCAGCTTATTTGTATTTGGCTTTGTTGACAACAGCTTGTAACGGTCATCTTCTGATGATATTTCAGAATTGAACTTTCTTTGCACCTCACTTTCATCAAAACTACCATACTCCATTAAGACCTGGCAGAACAGAAATGTGCCAAATAACTGAAACATTGAGAAATGGGATAAAATGAGAAAGAAAACAAAATGAAGGCTGAGACATAAACGGAAACACGAAGAAAATGGCTAAAAATAGGAAAAAGTGACGAAGAAAGAAAGAAGATGATGCCATTGCATTAATGTTTACTTGCAATGTTCAGAATTTTTTATTAACTTCTAGACGGTTTAAAATTGCCAAAATTGCTATCTTGACACTTTACATGTGCTGTGAGCTTTAACCTTGAAGGTTTACTTCAACAGAAACAAAAAAACTGTTAGCCTGATTGGCCCCTCTTGCTTTCCTTATTTTACATTTTTCAAATTTATATTGTTATGACTATATTTGTAAATTCTACTTGTGAACACGCTGTATATCAGAGTGAAATACAAATAATGAAATAACTAATTAATTCTTAGAAGTCAGAAACCCATTTTTAATAATTTTACGAAACAAACAGTCAACATTTGTTTTCGATATATGAATTGCGAATGTGTTTACAGATAAAAAAAATTGCAGAAGAAACTCAGCAAACATGTGCTAAATTACAAGAAATAGTCAAACGATATAGAAAAAAATCTGGTTGTTCAAGCATTGATCTCGATGTAAAACATCTATTAAAAACTTATGATAGACATTGCAAGTGGTTTTGGATAAGATATTAACCTAAAAATGTGAATGTAATCGAGTAAAAGAGCGTAAGATCCGCACACATGTCTTCTTCAGATCAAAGACGCTCTTTATCAGTATTATTCATCAAGTAAGAAAACTTATAATTATTTACTGCAAGAAAATGCGCAATATAATAATAAAACTGGCAAATTCTAGTATAAATAACTATTATAAATTAAATTTAAAAGACGAACATGTGGTTCGATCAGTAAACACTATGACCACATACCGACCAAGCAATTACGGCTGTTATTATTCAATTAGTAGTTATCAGAATTTGATAGATAAGTAATAATGGTTTGGGAAATACGAGTTTCACTTTGACTAATCTGCTGTGTATTTTGATTAAATTGAACTTGCAAATATACGTTTAAGATTGAAGATATCTCGTATTAGTTTCTAAGCATTCATGGATGACCTTTTGTTGCTATTTAAAAATTATTTTGCAAGATGAGAAGTTTCAGTGTTTTCGAAAATTTTGACGTCACAACAGTTAATTTGTTTTTTTTTCAATATTTCTACATGTCTACATATCTTCTATTTAGAGAATCACATAATGATTTATTGCAAGATGTTCAAGGTTTAATAAAACTTTATTTTGTTGGGTACCTCAGGCCAATATATGTTGTGATATAGTTAGATACCAGTCACCAAACCTAAGGGATAGATTTTTCGTCTCAACTACAGATATTTTGTGTTTAACCCTTGAAGATTAAATTTCGTTTTTCTCATTCTTTTTTAAACCGGACAAAACCCTTCTGGTTAATCAATGTAATGATATAAAACTAAAAACAATGAAAATCATAATAAAAACTGTTTGTTATTAAAAAGCTGAAAGATAAAAACGAAACACTAAAACATAGGTTTTATCGTTATCAGATGGCCCAAGGCACATGTTTGAAAATTGTAAATTAAATTTACCTTGAACTAAATAAATACCATAAAATTCTAAAAATTAAGCAAAATATCTACTTAATTATAAATTAACTTTGAACATTACACCTACATTAGGTATTTATGCAATTACCACAAACCAATTTTCATATTTCCTTTAGGTATTACATTTCTGCTTGTATATTATTTTCAACCTTTAAATTTAAATCAAATTCATCAACATACTTTTGGATTATTAAAAATATCGTAAAAAGTATTTTTGAACAATATTGTAGTATAGATATATAACACAGGAATCCCACATTCCGAACGAAAATGTTTTTAATCATAATGAGCGCGTGTTATCTCAACTGCATTAATTACAATAAGAAAATTTGATTCTAATGTGTTGACTGAGAAATCCTAACGTTTCTCTTTTGAAATAAAATTGGAGATGGGGATATGTGTGACTGGTACACGTATAATTCTTATCATTTGATTCTATAAATTGCTGCGAGACAGTTTTCGATAATTACTAATTATTGGTGGCTACAGGAAATAATTTAAAGGCTCCTCATAATTATTAAAATTAAACTAATAATTTAAGTGTAAACGCAGGTGTTGTCGTCAATGTGAATTTCTTCCTTAATTAGTGGTTGATACAATTGAATTTCTTGAATTTTTAACAGACCGCAGAACCGTTAATTACTTTAAAGTACAGAGAATGTAATCAGAAATTGATTACAAGCCAAATTAAACATAATTTTGAATAAATAGATAGATGTGCAGGTGGCGAATAACCTTTTAAATGACGTTTATGGCATCTCTTTAATATACAAGCAAATGAAATTGCGATCAGTAAAGAAATCTCTGAATTCTAACATTTAACAAACACTAATTTTAATAACTTCTACTAATTTATCTTGTCAATAGAATCAATATTGTAACGTAAATCTTGATAACTTCTAATAGCTGCGATAAGCTTGCATGAAATTACATTTTACATGCTTGTGTTTACTCTCAGTATATTTGATCAACTTGACTAAAGTGTCACAACAAAACAAAAATTAGAAGCTAATTATATAAATTATTATAATAAAGTAATTACCGTTCCAAACAGAATAATTTTAGAAAATCCAAATTAATTCCTCGCAATTAATTTTTCTTGAAGTTAGGTATCAACTTGAAATTTATTTCTGTTGTATTAAATTAAATTAAATTAAACTTAGAAAGGCTTTGAAAGTCTACAAGTAAAATAGGTCATAATTTAAAAAACAAAGCTGTCAATAGGAAAGAAACTTCTGAACTAACTTTTTGGAAGACAAAAACTTCAGTCTTGTCTTGGCGATAGGCCTCCTTCCAGTCTCATTTTTCTCACCTTAAACAACTAGCAAAATGTGCTCCAGGTTCAGACAGGTTGTGTTCTTAGATAACCTGATTAACATACTCTCAAGAAGGTTCTCATGCATACTAGTCGAGATGGCAAAAACTTCTGCCTTAGATACTGTTGCATACTCAAGAAGAGTCGAAACTTCTACTCTTGGTTTGAGTTAATAAACCCCCACGCCACTGTCTTCCCCAAATTCCAATTTATCTACGACTACTAATACCCTAATAATGACAGAAATAGAAGTAAGGGAAAAAAGTGAAGAGAGCTTTGATAAGAAGGAAATAGAACCTGGAAAAGCTAAAAAAGCTGAAAGAAACTGATACGGCATCTATTGGGATAAAGATTGAACAGGAAATAGAAAAATTGGAATTACGCAACAACATCAGTATGGAAGAACGATGGACCGCAATAAAAACAGTATGTGAGGAAAGCATAGGATATAAAAAATGGAAAAGAGCAAAGAAACCATAGATAACGAATGAGTTGACTGATAAAATGGAAAAGAGAAGAAAATTTGAAAAGTTGAACACTAAAGAAGGTAAGAACACAGAGTTGAGAGAAAAAATAGTCAAAGCTAGAGCAAAGTGGTTAGCCGAGAATTTCAAAGAAATTGAAGATATGGATCGCGTAGTAAAACATAATCTTGTCTATAATAGAGTAAAACATTAGACCCTGGATGGAAAGAAAAGGGAAGGATGCTGTTGAGAAATGTAGAATGTAGTTAAGAAAATTAAATAAAAAAAAAAAAACTTAAGAAAGTACTTTTATTCAAATCATCTAATAGATACGTACCTTAATCTATGGATCTTCAACACAAAGATGGTAATGTATTAAAGGACGAAAAGCAAGTGCTTAATAGATGGAGAGAGTACATGCAAGACCTGTACAAAACTACTGAAAAACCCGAACACCTAAAGGTTGAATGTGAAAAGCAAGTGGAACTAGACTGCTTAGGTGGAGACATTATGGTAGAGGAGATAATAGTGGCTATGAAGGAAATAAATAAAGTCAGAATAGCAGTAGAACTACTGAGGTGCTTGCACGAAAATGGAATGAAGAAAATAACATCATTGTGTAGGGAAAGATATAGCAGCCGACAGACTTTCTAAAGACTGAAATGATTCCTCTAGCAAACCCAAAAAATACAAAGAAATGTGGAGAGCACAGGACGATTGTCTTAATAGTACATGTAGCTAAGATCTTACTGCGAATTATGAACAGGAGGCTGAGAGGCGTAATGGAGGAAAATGAGCAGTTTGGGTTCCGGAAAGGTGTTGGCACAAGAGACGCGATTGTAGTAGCCAGATGTATAAGGAAAAGATATTTAGAAAAGGGAAAGAGTTTAGCCATTTCTCTTACAGACCTTGAGAAAGCCTTTGATTATGGGAAGTGGGACAAATTGATGAATATTCTGAAGGATAAGAGAGTAAATTGAAAGGAGAGAAGGCTAATCGCAAACCTTCATATGAAACAAAAATTAGCTATGAGAATCGGAGACAGTAGAACAGGATGGTTTGAGATTGGACAAGGATCAAGCCAAGATTGCTGTATATCTCCTACATTGTTTAATACCTACATGGAAGAAATTGCGAGAGAATTCTAGAACTGAAACAGCGGCGAGGTAAATATTGAAAACAGGAAGATTGTGTGGGGGCGACATGTCGGTCTTTGCGGAAAACACAAAGGAACTGAAAATACTGCTGGGCTATCTAAAAAACCTGAAAAAAAGTATGGTTTAAAAATAAACACAAAGAAAACTAAGGTTATGAGGATGGGTGAAGTAGAGGTGATGGAAGTGTATGTAGGACAAAAACAGGTGCAGATATTTAGGTATCGAGTTGACTAAGGATTGGAGAAGTGAGACAGAGGTAAATATCAAAATTGTCATGGCCAAGTTATCATTTAAAAACAGGAAGTAGATGTTACGTAGCAAACAGGATGTTCAACTTAGAAAAAAGATGACTTTGTCTGAATTGTGTTTTTGTATGGCTGTAAAATGTGAACATTGTTAAAGAAAAGTAGAAAGAGAATAAAAGCTTTTGAAATGTGGATTTGAACAAGATTGCTTAACATCAAGTGGATGGGCAAAGTAAGAAATGAAGATGTATTGAAAAGGATTGGCGAAAAAACAAGACTATTGTCTGCCATCCAGGTAAGGAAAGAGCTTGTACTTAGAAAAGGCAATTTACTGAAGGAATTTGAAAGGAAAGATAAATGGAACAGCAAAAAAAGGAAGGAGAAGAGTGAAGATGTTCGACGATCTGAAGAACGGCAAGGGATATGCGGTTATGAAGAGAAAGGCACAAGACCGTGAAGGGTGATGTAGCAGCTAGGAACCTGCGCAAGCAGAAAACCACTTATGATGATGACTAATACCCAAAAACAATTATAGTTTGGGTTTAGCTCCGTAAAGCCCCTCCCTAGTGCCTTCTCTAAATTCCGATTTATCCAAGAATTAAATAAGAGCTTTGAATAATTTGAAACTGTGAGGATTGAATCTAGAATGCTAAGTACTGCTAATACCCAAAAATAATTAAATTTCTACTCTTGGTATGAGTCGGTAGAGCCCTGTCCCAGTGATTTTTCCGAATCTTGATCTTTTAAGAATTAGATAAGATCTTTAGACAACCGACAAATGTGAG
>VTPC01090045.1:223338-260847 GCA_011009095.1 Ignelater luminosus
TCCGAATCTTGATCTTTTAAGAATTAGATAAGATCTTTAGACAACCGACAAATGTGAGAATTAAGCTCAGAATGCTTGTTTCTCGTACTACTGCTAGTACCTAGAAATAATTAAATTTTTACTCTTGGTATGATTAAGTAGATTCCGCGCCAACGCATTCTGCACATCTCAATCTATCCAAGAATTAGATGGCCAATCTATCTAAAAGTTAGATGAGAATTTCGATAACTAATAACTGTGATGATTGAGCCCAAGACGCTTTTCCTCTATACCACTAGTAACAACCAAAAAGTATGATAGTTCTACTTTCGGTTTAAGTCAGCAGAACACCGTTCTAGTGCCTTCTCCAAACTCCGATCTATCTAAGAATTAGATAAGATATTGCGACAATTGACAACTGATGCTTTGCTCTTGTAATGCTACTAATACTCAAAATAATAAAAGTTCTACTCTTGGTATGTGAGACCTTTCGAGAACTGACGATTTTTAGAATTGAACCCAGGAAGCTCTTCTCTTGTTTTGCTACTAATATTAAAAACAATAAAAGTTCTGCTTTTGGTTTGAGTCCGTAGAACCTCGCTTCAATGACTTCTTCAAATTCTGATGTATCTAAGAAACAGAAAACTTTTCGACAACTAGCAGTTGTAGAAATTGAGCTCAGAATTCTCTTCTTTTGTATTGCTACTAACGACAGATTTAACAAAACTGAAGGAATATAGTCACTATCCTCATCAACAGGTTAACGATCTAGAAATGTTCACTCTCGTGTTCGTTTCCTAACTACCAACCATTTTGCTATAGTCTTTGTAAGAACCTTCTTGTCTCCGTCTCTCTTTGTTCTTTTTAAACAGTTTTCATCTAGGTGTTTGAGTGTTCTCGCTCATAATAGTGTTGTACAAAATGGGGAAAGGTTTGGATCCTATTCAATTCTTTTTCCTTTCCTGTTGAGATCATGAACACCTCACACAAATTCCGATCGTATAAACCATAAGGTCACTCTCATAATTTTGCACCAACAAGTTTTCCTTGTTAGCCACAGATATAAAGAAAAAACTTCCTTCTGAAAACAACTCCCGGCTACGGATGAAACCTTTATTTTAACCTTCTGAGTACATCCTCCAAATATTTTTTTTTTTCTAGGAACATCTTCTGTACTGCAGCTGAACGTTCTATAATAAAATGCTCTTTTCATATTCGAGCGTGCCTCAATATGATCCGTTTTGGTTTATTTAGTGCCTTTTCAGTTTTGTAAATTGGAGAGGAAAGGACAGCCTTAATTAACTTACCTTTCTAATAGGCGTTTTGTGAAGAATGAAGAGAACATGCATTTGCAGAATCATACGACGAATGAAATATGAGACAAATACAAGACGATAGTCTTCATTGCCCGTTTTAAAGAAACATGTATTAATTGCCCATTTGGTATGATCAAGGGAAGTCATCTTGAAATCTAAAATTGACAGTTGTCTCAGGTCCCCTGAGCAACGCTTCCTGCACTCAAAAATTGTGGAACAGAGAAAGTGAACCTTCACTAAATACTCAAGGTTCTTCCTCTTTGTATTGGTGAATTCATCATCAAGAAGCCTCAAGCCATCTATTCTGGATATTAATTCTTATGTAACATCTTTTGCAATTTGACTACAGTGAAGAGGTCTTCGATATTTAGCAGAATTCCGCCGAAGCTATTAGCAAATCTGCACAAGTCCTCAGAGATACTCTGCAGCTTAGATTTTACGGTTTTCTCTACGAACTGAGCTTCCAATCAGTTTCCAAAGTAAAGACAGATTTAGACATTTTAGTTAGAGACATGCAATTTCTGTAACCACCAGCAGATTAAGGTCAAGAGCTCTCGAATTAGAAGGTAATCAGACAGAAGCACTTCTGTTGAAACGTTCCTATTGGTCGTATTTTGCGTTACTTATCTAGCAGCAAATATACCAAAAGATCTTCTGTTCTATATCTTCATTTTCTTTTAAATTGATGAAATGAGGGTTTGTTCGTCGACTGGTTGGTCGGTGAATGAGACTGGGGATTACAGAAAAACAGAAAACGTAGTATCTACACTCTATCATGATTTTATTGGTCACTAGAACCCCAGTACAGAGATTTAATGGCTAAATGGTTTTAATTTTTTTTATTAAAGCAAACGCAAGCCTAAGTACAACACAAAAATGAACAAATAGTGTTCAGATACATAATTGAGCCTTTTTGGATTTATTCGTAGTTATCTTTCAAATTATGTATTGCAAGTAGGCCGTGCCATAAGTAAAACACAACCAATTTTGCTTTCACTCGCTTCGGGTTGCATTTACTTAACTTTAATAAAAAGGGAAAGAAAGGCAAGGTAGTACTACAACTGACCTCGGTTTAAAGTTCTAAAATGAGATCTTAGTTTTGCCAGACTCTAAAAGCCTTACAGCTCATGCTAAAAGGATAAGGTCCATCTACCTCCAAGATAAGTCTTGTGCTTTTTATCGATAAAGGGATAATATTCCTGACTTTCCAGAGCTTTAAAAAGACTTTGCGTGTCAATCTTCCAACTTTACCTTAGATGGTCACCCTATTGAGCAAAACCCCAAAAACAACCACCTGGTGCAAGCAGAAAAGAAATTTCTCTAATTGTTGAGTTTTTGAAGGAATCTAGAAGTTACACACTATTGAAGTTTGCAGCTTAACTGATTGGCCTTTTGATTACTTTCCGAGATATCTCACTTTCTGCGTAGACACTCTTGAAATTTTCATGCTCGGAGAGCCTTTTGGTAGTGACAGCGAAAGATGAAGCGGTGCAATATCTTAGCTGTAGGTGCAACTCTATTTCTTGTTTGCTTATCTTTTGCCTAAGTAAGAAAAGAACAATTAAGTAACTTCTTGGGCAACTCAACTCAATAAAATCACTACAATAAATTATAAAATAAATTTATTGATCTCATCTAATAATAAATAAATAAATATACATAACAATTTATTTTGATTAAAAATTGATAACAATTTACGTATTAGTTGGGGCATTTCTCTTTGTATCCTCTCCTTTCAAATACAGCTGTATATCTTCTAAAGTCTTACCTTTGGTTTCAGGGACGCAAATTACAATGAAAATGAGACCAATAGCACAGCATGTAGTAAAAGCAAAAAACGGAACGTGCATTCCATAATCATCATTCATCATCTGGAAGAATTTAGACACCAACGTGACTATAATTCCAAAATATATATCGGCAATACATAGAGCAAAAGCTTTCACGTTTGTTGGAAATAACTCGCTCAACATTAATACTGGTATAGTACCCATACCCAAATTAAAAATTATCACGTACAGTAAAAGTGAAGTAAGCGGAAGGAAACTCAATTTTGATACCTCAAAGTTTGTTTGAGTTTGAAAATAAAAATATAAACCTTCTGCGGCGAGGAAAAATCCAGAACCGATGACAGAAACTATCAGTAGAGGTCTTCTTCCAAGTTTATCAACCAAAATTGAACTGCAAATCGCAACAATTAATTGAACTGCAAAATAAATGCTTGTTGCACTGCTTGGAGAGATGTCAGTTTTAGCCTGATCAAAAATAATTTGAGCATAAAATGCAATTGCGTTAACGCCACTAAACTGTTGAACAGCTCTAACACCCATAATAATAATACCAGCCTTCCTGTTACTTCTTACTGTGAATAAATCCAAAAACTTCCCAGAGTTTTCAGTTTCTTCTTTCACAATCAAACTTAATCTTAAAACTTCTTCTTTGACATCTTCCATTCCTTTAAGTTTCTTTAAACTCAGTGCAGCTTGATCAGATTTTTCCTTCATAATTAGGAAATACGGGCTTTCAGGCATCCACAGAAATGTTGAGAAATGCAAAATGGGCAATGAAGACGCAATAAGAGCAGTACTTCTAATACTGAAATGCGATCCAATAACATTAATCAATAGAAACCCACATAGAGTCGTAACAGGTATGCTTGAACCAAGAAAACCACGTATTTTGCTATCGGATATTTCCCCAATATACATTGGAAAAGCTGTAAAGGCAATTCCGTCGGCAATACCAACAATAAATCTTGCTATATTTAATATTGAAACTGATGGCGAGAAAGCGACCATTAACCAAGTTATAAAATAGAGAGGTGAGACTATTAGCATGCAGGCTTTTCTTCCAATTCTGTCAACTGTTAGAGCTCCTGTTATTGAACCAACGGCTGCTCCAAGACATGGCATTACTGCCATCCATGAACCGTCCGCACTTGTCATAGGAATCTGCGAGCCTTCTTGTAAAAGTTGTGGTAAAGATGGGCTTGGCCAACCGAAATGCATTCCTGTGCATATTATGGCTATTGCACCTAGAATATTAGTGGAAAGAAGAATTTTTTTTAATTAAAACCTAATTAAAATCACGTTGAAATATTAAGTTAAAGCTATTGCTGATAGAATTCATAGACTAATTTTTTAAATTACCTACTAAATTGGTGCTATTAGAATTTTGACGCAATTTAAAAACTAATTGTTTTCATTTTTGAACTATCTTAACATTTTTGTTATTAAGCTTTAGATAAGATTTTGAATTCCAATTAAAGCAATGTTTCTTTGCTCATAATTACCTGTGAAAGTAGCAAGATATTGATGAAATAAACTACCATTTTGTTTTTTAACTTGTAAACCAGTGAAGATCTTCATTTTTGAAACTGCTTGAAGCTGCTGCACCCCCAGTCGAGCTTAAACTATATCAGGTAAATCTCGATCACCTTAAATAGGACCAAAAAGTTTGTGAACATCCATCTAGATAGTGATTGTGTTGTTTCGATTGTCATCTAAAAATCTTTCGGTTTGTAAGCAAAACGTACTGCTGATGTAAATAAAAATTATTAATTGCAGACCCCCCCATTTAAATAAGAATTAAAAATCAAATTCATGTAAATATTATGGTAAACACACGTGTGTTGATAATATTCTTTATTGTGGGAGAAACCAGCCGCCGACTTATTTTTTGTTTAATAATGAGATTTTGATAAACGACGGTAGACGCTACTTCCTAAATTGGAACATATTTATGATTCATTTGTAAAATTATCTCTGGCATGTGATTATTTTCGTATTCATTTAGACAGACTATTTTTGTTCCTAAATGTGCTCACGTGTGGATTTATTAATTTAAATGACGAGAAAGAAGTTCTGTTTAAATTTTCTGTTGCTATGTTGTAATTTACGCAAATGGTTTTAATTCCGTGTTTGCTCATTTAAGGAAGTCAATCAAAATCGTTTATCTTAGATTAGATATTTTTTATTTGCCCTTCGAGGAAAATTATTTATTTTTCTAAATCCTTTCTTTAAATATTTTATTGTGGAATTTTTTTATTTGGGCCAAAAATATTTTGACTGGCATTATTTTGGATTTTTACAAATAAATGAGTCACTTAAATTTTTTGATTCTTCTCTTGTCTGTTCTTAACAACTCCAATGGCTTTATCGCAAAATTAGGTCTAACTCTATTTGATACTGCAAATGGCTTACATACATACAACGGATACTTCATGTTTGTTCCAAGCTTTCATTTTCATTTTTGTGTCAAGCCAACCCCAAAACCTTGTATTAGGTAAGACAGGTTGCTTGATAAAGCCCTTTCCTCATCAGTAGCCAGCTTGGTAGACATTTTGTGGTTACCAATCTCTTTGTCAGCTCAAAATCTAATCCACAAAAAGTTATCCGTTTCTAGGTCCTGATGTGCCATTGCAAACTTTTCGCCATCGGTCATGCAGCTCTAAATTTGGTAGCATGAGACCGAGTTCCAAATGTTGTTTTGCATAGAATCTTCAGAATAAGAAGTTAGAGGTTACTAAAATTAAAGACTGATGATAATTTAAATAAGCACTCAAACAACTAAAAAGATTCGTTTATCATGTTTGACTCCTTGTTTCTGAGAAACACAATTTCAATACAAGAGATCAAAAACTTTGCTCAGAAGTATTTAATATTATAGCAGCCCATTCAACAATCTGCTAGGTTCTTAAGAGAGTTTTGATCCCCTGATGACATAGTTCATTCCTACGTAGTATCTCGCAACCTGAACTAACTTGTCTTATTCAAGAACAAATGAAATGAAGAACATTACTGGATAAATGCTGCAAACTCTCAAAGTTTGATAAACATCTAAAAAACAACCTGCGGTGATAAACAGTCCAATTCCATGGTTAAGGCTTTGATTACTTAGAGAACTATGACGAAATAAGACTTCTTAGAGGAGACTACATACTCTAAAGCCTCTGGTTATCGTTTTACTTTGCACAACCCAACAAACCCGCCTGCGGTACACAACACTGGAACTTATTTCTGAGACAAGATCATAAACCTCTTCAGAAAGAAAAAGCAGTCACAAAATCTGCAGTTAAGTTCCGCTTTTTCCCAAGATGGTTTTCTATAAATATCTCGCTTCCTATGGCTCGCATGTCGTTGGAGGTTCTTACAAACCTTGTAGAGCATAAAATTCTCTATAAGATTGCTTCTATGCATTTTTCTGTATGATTAGTCGTTTTCGAGATAGAGCGCGGAGAGTGAGAAGCGCGCATCCGTTTATAGGTTAACGTTATCTTTTATAAATAAACAATTAGTTAACTTTAATAATGACAATAATAATATTTCATTATAATATAATTAACTTCGTAAAGCATACTATGCATCTGACTCCGCAGTTTAAATAGCGTTAACCTATAAACGGATGCGTGCTTCTCACTCTCCGCACTGTATCTTGAAATCGACGAATCATACAGAGAAATGCATAGAACCAATCTTGCAGAGAATTTTATGCTCTACAAGTTTTGTAAGACCCTCCAACGACATACAAGCCATAGGAAGCGAGATATTGTCAAAAACAGATTTTCGTCACCTTTGACCTTGAATATCTTGACTAGCGGACACGATATCTTATGAGACTTTTCAGCCCGTCTTTAGAACGTCAAGACAGAGGTCTATAAAAAATTTCAGCTTTGTATCTTTCATTCCGAGGTTTAATCCTTATTTTCCTAGCCTAAAGAGACAAATAGTGGCCTAAAATAAGATTTCTTGTTTTCTTTGTCTAGAATGCCCAGCAGAACTAAGGAAAAATCAAATGTTCAACAACGATCCTAAATTCTAAGAATACTACAAGTATTTGTAATGTACTCGAGTGCATAGATCAGACAAATTTTGAACCAACATATACCTTTTAGTTATAGCACCACTGAGTACTAGAACCCTACACAGGCCGAAATCTCCAGGCTAGTTCAGTCCCGTCCCGGTCCGACCGGGAATAAACCTGACATGGCCCGAAAAAGACCCCAATAACTTCTTGATCGGTCCGATAAGCCAGAATGGCCTAGCCTACTAGGCTTAAATGGTCCAAGAGGCGCAAGACCAAGAGATCCAAAACGGTCAAAAGCTCCGTAGGACCTTACAAGCCCAAACGGCCCGACAAGCCCGAATGGGCCGACAGGCCCAAAAAACTCGATAAAGTTTTAAAATGAGACTCGGTATGATCTAAACCCGAGCTTTGGGTCGAACCGCATAAAGATCCGGCCAAGAAGTCCGTTCCGTCTACGATGGAATATAAAAATCCTTTTCTTTGGTTTAGTATGACAGTAATGCTTGTCCGGGTTAGTGCGTAAATTACTCCTGTCCGAACCAGTATGAAAATGATCTTGGTCCAGTGCAGTACAAAAACCTTCCTCTTCAGTTATGTATGAAAATAATGTTTGGCCGGGTCAGTAAGAAAATAACGCCTATTCGAGTTAGTACGAAAACGATCTCGATCCAGTGCAGTACGAAAATCGTTCGTTTCAGAACAGTACAAAGGTAACAATTGGAAAAGCCTAACCGGCTCTAAGCTCAAAAGGTCCAAACGGTTCGAGCGTCTCGAAAGTCCGGACAGACCTGAGAGGCCAGACAGGACCGAGCGGCCAAACAAATCCAAATGGCCCGACAGGCCCGAGCGACCTTGACAGGCCAGAACGGCTCGTTTGACCAAACGTAGGCCCTAAAAACCCGAGATATTTTAAATACATCAAATTTTCTACCATGCGCCACTGTAGTCTTCTTCAAAGAACAAGTTCCGTATTTTAGGACCTTCTGAATTTAACGACATATTTGGTTTGCTTTTATAACGATCTCAAATCCGGTGTTTACTCATGTGTGTCGCAATAGGGTAACTAATGAATGGCAGTTACCACGGCCAACAGTCCGGTCCTGCCGTCTTCATAAATACCGCATTCGGAAGTAAAACCGCGAATTTACTTACAAAAAATTATCAGGAGGTCGAGCATTAAACGTTTAACCACACTGCTCATTTATGGGCCTGCAAGAACGTCACTAACTGTTTTGCATCTCCCTGCAAGAACTTCTGTTGGCGTCCATGCACTTACGTAGTAAGTAAGCTTCCTTCATAAT
The DNA here is from genome assembly GCA_011009095.1 of Ignelater luminosus. NCBI lineage: Eukaryota > Metazoa > Arthropoda > Insecta > Coleoptera > Elateridae > Ignelater > Ignelater luminosus. The sequence goes on from VTPC01090045.1 coordinate 231,740, forward strand.
TTGTGGGGAAATAAATTTGAGTAAAATTTCCGTGTCACGTAGCCGTACTGGAAGCCACCTACCATAGCTTCTTCAACATTTCTTTGTACCATTCTTCATAAGAAAGAGGATTATTAACACTGCTATCTTTTCCATCAACCTACTTATTAATATAATAAGTATGAGAGAAATTGAGAAAGTTAACAAAATGTTGCCTTTGGTTTTCATAATTCTTGGTCTAAATCAAACTGATAAATCACTAGGGAGTTAAAACCATTTTTGTTCTCAGGATGTGTCAGTTGTTTCAGGGATATAGCGCTTTTGAGTTGGCTTGTTTAACTCGGCTAAACGTTTCTGCAATCTTTCAAGTCGGCAAAGACTTTTTTATTGTCAATTATTTCCTCTTAAGCAAGGTATTAATAACAAGCAGCAACGGTGAGTTTTGTCATTGACTCTAATAATCTTAAGACAAACCTTTCCAGCAAGTCAGTCAATTCAAGAACACTTTTATGTCAACTTTATCCTAATGTTGATTAAGAACCTGCAAGATGTAAGGCCGCTACCAAACAAAAAATCAAAGATCTTGACATTTTTACAGTAAACCATTGAAGATTCTAGTATGGTTAAAGAAGAAATTGGAAGATTTTGGAAACAGAAGTTCACAAAGAGCCTAAGAAAATTGGAAAATTGGGAATTGCAAAATAGTCAAAGATAGATTGAAAGAAGACAAGAATATCAGAAGCAAGATATGACATGATATGACGGTCAAGAACAATATGAAAGAAAAAGGAATAAAAATAAAACTAAATCGCATGTGTGAGATGCTTTACTATCTAAAGCCATCCGAGTATGTTTTTGCTTGTGTCCTAGTTTCAGTAGAAGGTTCGACAGGGAAACAATGGAGTTCCAAATGTAGAAAAGATTTTTGCCTAGTTTAGGTATAGTAGCATACAGTTTACTTTGCATTACCCTACTTTTAGTTGTTTGGACTTCTAACGTCTCTTTACTGTGACCTAAAAGATCTTTACTCTACTTAGTCCCATTTTATAAACCACACAAAAGAAGTTGAAGTTTTGCCACCGCCTAGTTAGTGTAGCTGTATCTCAAAGGAATGAATTTTATTTTTGTTCATTTAATAGTTTTAGGCTCATTAGGCCCTTTCTTCCATTAATGAGTTTTTCCTTGTACATTCTCCATTACCATTTTGACACATTTTTTTCGTGTTTCTCGGTCCCTTTGCTACTTTACCAGTTTTCATTCTTTCCATTAGATTTCGCGTGCTTCAACTGTGTTTGTTATTTTTGATCCTCTATATATTTCGTTTTTCTCTTAGCCTATTTTTATCAACATTCTCAGTATTCCTCTTCCTCGCATAACACTTTTGGTTGGATTGGATGTGTGGTGTTTCGCGCACACTTGATGCCTTTTAAAGTTTTTGCATCCATTACTACACTTCAGTTTCCTTTGACTATTTCGCAATCTCCTGTCTGAGTATTGCTTGTTATCATTTTAGATTGCTCCCTATCTCTTCTACGTTACTTTAGTTTGGGTTAACTTCCATGCAAATGCTTTTTCGTTGGTTAACTCCAAACCCCATACCATTTTCTGTTATTTTTATAATTATATTTTACTTGTTGATATCAACTCTGCGTCATCTGCATACGAGAAGACAAAATTAGAGAGTATTGTATACTTATTCTGCAAAGGAGAAGAGGGCAGCTTCAAGGTGCGATTCTATGGATTAATCTACGCAGGTTTTTCTAAGGTATATATAGCTGTTGCAGCACCTTCTATCCAGCAAGTCTCAAACATATGTTCAATTGAATCTAAGTCAGAATTAATTTATTGCTGATCACTCCATGGCTTGAATGTCGCGGTTGTACAAAAAGGCCTAGTTAGTTCTGCTGTATAAAGCTGTACATTATTTTGATTACCCTGCAGAAGAATAAACTGATTGCAACTGCCGTTGGTGCAATGTGAGTGTTTAGAACTTAGAACAGCAGTCACTTGCTTGGTTTTATGCTATATGCTGATACCGTCTCACACTATCACAGACACTCAAAATCACATGCAAAATCTAGACTCATCAGTGAAGAAGACAAGTGTCAGAGGGCAGACATTCTATATTGGGATGCCTCCTTCTCTCACTCGGTCAAAAATCCAAACACCAGCAAGGTCATTTAAGAAGGCTCTGGAAGTACACGTTCATCTATGCATTGCAACTGTGAATAACATCGCCTGTCTTCTGATATTTTCTATTAAGCCTCATAATGGTCAATTGATCTACATTGAGTTCTCTTTCAACTCAACGAGGGCTTAAACTAACTAACTAACCTATGTGCAAAAACTGTCTCCTGGTATATCTTCTATTGAAATTATTTATTTTCTTCACTGTTGGTCTGTGGAACTGCATGTGTTAATTAAATAAATTTTGATGTGTAGGGTAGAATTTTCTATAGAAATAGGCTGTAAGTGTTTCTTTACTGGTGATCATTCGTCCATCGAGTTGCAATTCCAATGGTAATTTTTAAAAAACAGAGGTCTTAGTTAAATTTTGTAAAAATCAAAACAATGTTAGAATGCATTGAAAAATCAAATAGATATAATGTAACTAATTGAAATTCCAATTTGAAATGAAAATTAATTCAATTAGTAACTACACCGAACAGCAAACTAATTAACATAAAATGCTTTTACCAGAAAACAGAAAAAAATGTAATTAGCTTGTTTGATTCATGGTACTTACTTTTTACCCCTATTCATTAACTTAAAGTGAGTTCTAATTACTAATAGAAAATAAATCAAGAGAAGGAAGAATATGATTAAAAACTTCTTAGAAAACCAGTAAAAAAAAGAAATTGGAGTAATCCTTCATATAACAGCTTGTCATGCGAATGTGATTTAGAAAACATTAATTTAAATGGATTTGAAGGTTATTGAAGTACAAGTACTGTTAAACCTATTATTAACTTTTAAATAATTCTGCTAACTAGAATATTGAAAGGGAATTACTGTTGTGTGAGCATATCGTTGTATTGCATCATATCGTAGAGGAAATTCCTCTATGATCATATCAGAGTTTTTTGATCGGGGAAACATTTTTTTTACATTTTTCAGTAATTTTTTAAACTTAAATAGTACAAAATAATTTTAAAGGTTGAAATGGTAGATCACCACAATAATTATTAATGATAATGAGTATATCAAATGATGATACTTGATACTCTTGTTATGCGTTTTAGATGTTATCAGATTACTATTATTATTATTAATATTAATATTTATTAGACAGCTTCAGCGTTTTTATGTTTAAGATATGACAGTCATGTGAATAATTAACGCAAAAAATATTTTAAATTATAAATTCAGAACAGATGTTAGAAGTACTAATAGTATATGCAGTATACATGTTGATTCAAATTAAATTTCTGAAGAACTGCTGTTTACAAACATTTTTTCATTTGGTTTACAATGAATGTTTTATTTTTTTTATGGTGATGTGCTTTTGTAAGCTTTATTGAATAGTTTGGTGTTTTCTAATATTTCAGGTAGATACCTAATTTTAAATATAATTACAAGTACCTATGTACTAGTATTACGGAAATAAAGTAACTAAACAGAGATATAAAGCCAGGTGGGTGCCTGCTGAAGTAGGTAAATCAGACACATAATGGCGTATAATGTTGGTGAAATGACGGAACTTTGAAGACTCGGGCCGTGATTCGTTTTGAGACAAACGGACATTTTGAAATTTAACGCAGAAAGTGCGGTTTTTGAGATATGATGCAAGGAGCTTCACTAGTTTGATATTAACTGCTTTCTGGGACATTTTGTACAAGAGGCCGTTGTGCCATACCTTGTCAAACGCCTAGGATATGTCAAGGAAGAGGACTCCTGTGTGGTCTCGTTTGTTGATGCGTCCGACCAGCCTTAGGATCTGATGGGTAGTGACGTGGCCGCTTCGGAATCCAAATTGTTCGTCTTGTAGTAGTTCGATTGATTCAGTTTCTTGGCGGAGTCTAGCCAGTATTACTCCCTTTGCCACTTTCCCTAGCTGATAGGGCGGTAATTTTGGGGGAAGAGATCTTGCCCTGCCTTATGAATAACTATGACGTTTGCACTCTTCCACTGGGCTGGAAAGTGGTGAAATCTTAAAATGGCGTTTATAATACTCACCAAGGCGATGATTGCTTTTTTGGGCATTCTTTTTAGTACCGACTTGGTAATTCCATCAGGTCCTGGTGTTTTTCTTGGTTTGGTGGCCTCGATTAGGTTGTTGATCTCGTCCGAGGACGTTGGAACTAGTGGGGTATCATCATCGTCTGCTTGTAACTTGTCTCGGACGTGTCTGTTAACCCTGGAAAGGAAGTGGATATCAATATTATTATAATTTGGGCTGCACTGTTTTTCTGCCTCCGATTTGTCTTCATTGGAGTATAACAAACCTTGTTCTCCATGTATGGGCGGGACGTATTGCTTTTTATTCTTCAGACATTTAACCATATTACATAGTGAATTGTCTTGGGCATTTAGGGTTTCTAGTTTTTCAGACCAGGTAGTGTTTCTGTGCTCTCTGATCTGTTGTCTGATTTGACTGTTGAGTCGTGTTAAATCATGTCGTCATTCGGTTGTAATGTAGTTTGCCATTGTCTGTGGGTTTGGTTTCTCGTACGTATGTATGTATGTACATCCCAAAGATACCAAGGTAAATTACTTTGGCGGAAATGGGGACCTAGTCTCAACGCCGTGACACTTCATCGACACTTTATCAATAATAAAGTAATATAGAACAATAAAGGTGAAAAGCCAAGTCCGACTACCAATTTTAATTAGCTCCCAGCACCTCTTGCCTATACCATAATTATAAATATAAAGGAACAAATGCCAAAGACATCAGCTTTCGAACATTCAGAGCAAAGTCTGGACCACCAATATCAGTATAAATACTTTGCCAGTAGATCAGAAGATCCTTGAATCTGCCACCAGAGACAATGGCCGAAGTGAAAGAACCAATCACGAAATTGAATTTCATCAAAGATTTCAGTAAGGCTCGATATAAGGCTGATTCAAAATCTGCCATCACTGTTATTGGCTTTAGATCAAATTTCAAGTTTTTTAGCTGTTTCAGAACTCGCTTGTAGGTGGTGTTCGTCTTGTATGGGAGAAGAATGCACACCAAAGGAATAACTGCATCAAATTTAATCGCATGAATTGTTATTAGTTGGGTGAAAAGTAGAGGAACTATCTTGAAGAACCAATGATCAGAAGATAACATGACTTCAAGATTTCTTTCCGTTGAGAAAAGAAGAGTTCGATTGAAGGAAGAAGAAAATCTTCCCCAGAAGATGTTTTTAAATAAGGACCATTGATGACCAGCTCGCTAAGTGAAGTCAAAGCACGTGGTGCAAGATTTGTTCTCTTAAAAATTTGAAATTGCTGGAACTGATGGCAAAGCCGCTCGGACGGATTCCGAAATTCCTCCAGTAGCTTCGCCGATTATCTGCTTCGAATTGCCATTTGTAGTCGATGCCTTTTCTCTGACGATGGTCATGACCTTTGCTGCCCCAACTCCTCTTCCCCGTGGTAAATGGTTGTGTTTACCTTTTTTATGAACAATAGCACCATTTTTTGGTAATAGCTCGTCCTTGGCATGATACAGTGAAACATTCTTCACATTTCCAATAGGTTCTATCTTCTCGGGTTCTTTCCTTGTCATAAATGAACCCTTTCTCCAAATGTAACTGCTGGTAACATATTCCAATGGCATTTTGACGATTCTTGACTTCTTCTCACAAGAAGCAACAATCAACAGTGTATGTAACGATTTTTCACAAGTATGTCATCAACCAAAGACGATGAGGTAATGCTATTATAATGGCAATTGGAAAACACTGAGAAAAAACTCAAAATCCTGAGTACATTCTTCATTAATAGAACTCATACATGACGGTACATCATTTTGTGCATAGTTTTGTTTGATTGTTAGAGAAGTTCATTACGTAATTTCTTGCATAATTATAGGAACGAAAAGTGAATGCACCTGATCTGCATTTTCTAGATTTTCTACCTCTTAAAGTCGACTCGGACACATAAGATGGAATAAGATCTGCTTCAGAAAATATTGCGGAGTTAAATGGCTCTAAGTATACCACATTTTTGTTTGCTTCGGGTGACTGATTAAGTAAAAATTGCATTCTTGGTTGTAACTGCTTTCAGAGAGCCAATTACGTGTGTATTATCCAGCCAATTTTTAGGTGCTATGCAACAAGGGTTTGATAGGTAACCATTCAAAAGTTCTGGTCTCATTTTTAATTGTCCAAAAACTAAAAATGGATGAATAAATTCTCCACGCTCGGTGTATGCTACTTTGGCCGCCTTTTTCTCTTCGATGAAAGACAGATCTTAAGCAATTTATTTGGAACAATTGAAAAGCCAGATTTGTTGACATTATAGATTCTGGTCTAGCCCAAAGTTATATTCTAACCTTTGTCCTTTTAATAAATTAAAGAATTTGCTGACTTCTGTTCTATTAAAGCTCATAAGTCACCCAGCTGATGGCGATTCCAAAGCTCTTAAACTGACTTTGTTTGCACAAGTTCTTATAAAAACACTTAAAAAGAATTATTATTTCCAACAGATGTGTACAAGCGTTATCTAGCCTCTAGGTTTATAAATACACAGATAATGTAACATTAACATAGAATCAAACTCCCGTCTTCTGCACCCAATTTTACAAAAATAGAAAATTCGTCATGTTACCAACTTCATCAACAGACAACTTTTTTGTAGTAAGTAGGCTTGTCCTAGTAGGCGACTGATAATTCTGAGCTACTCGTGTAAACTACTATAAAAAGAAAACCAACTAAACAATGAAAACTTATCAAACTTCATGATGGCGGTAACTCATATCGGCTCGGCAGGTAAAATTGCACCATCATTGTCTGCAGAGTTTGTTGCAGTTAGCCCCAGGGGCAGGTCCAGAGACAGCAATAAATCACTTGACAAAAACCCTAATAGTGATAGCAACACACAAAAACGTAAACAACTTCAAAATGGAGAAATCCGACTCACTGACGTTGGATTTGAACAAGAAGAGATTTTTTGGAAGCTTTTGATCGAGATGGCAAAAGACCCACAATTACAAATATTACAGACAGAAGAAGCAACACGTAGAATTACACTATCTTTGATACTCCAAAGAACATCTAAGGAACGCAAAAAAAACAGCGACATTAAGCCTAACGTGACTTACCCATTCAACTCTTAGGGTAACAGAGAGACTAGAAGTAAAAGATGGTAAAGGTAATTCAGATAGACTTTTACCATAATAAAGCACTAGATGTTCCTCTAATTCAAACTAGTTAGCTGACGGCGGAGTGTTATATTGTTACATGGTCATCCACCCGTCCAAAAATATTCAGAAGAGGTATGAACCAAAACCAGTAGACATTCACTAACGGTCATTCGATGAATGTCCAAAAACGGACATCCAATGGATGTCCAATTTACATCCATGACAAATGGACGTCCGGTACTATATGGGGAGGAGGCTATCAGAGCAGGAGGATCATAATTCTATATTAACTGACAGGCTGCTTTAAAAGTTCTGGCATATTACCAGATTAAGTCAAAACTGGGACTGCTTGCAATACCTTGTAAAGTAGCAAACCATAATAATAATAACACCTGCGTTAATGGCAAGACATAGGATACAACACAATGAGAAAATTTCATGCATTGACTAGATAACGATCAACAACTACATTTAATGGCTCTAAACCATTGTTTTTGGCATCTCTAAATCCTCAATTTGTAACTAGCTGACTGGATGAACTTTTAAGCAAAATTATTGTAACTGCATACAAAGATTAAGACGCAGTAAAAAATGTCAAATCCACCACAAAAACATACCACGATTAAGCATATTACAAGTCAGGCTAGTAACCAGATTGACAACTGGCCTACGTAGTTCTGCAAATCTTTAGAAACTGAGCAATTTAGCTTTTCTGTTTTGCTTTTAAATATCATTTTATATAAGGCAGTGAGTGATCTTGGCATTTCTAATTTGCCTAAATAAAATAATATTTTCTTTATTTATCAGAATCAAATGCAGTTATACTACCACCATCATTTAGATTTTCTAGATGAATCTTTACATATACAAGACAAATTGCAGATTGACTTTCATAATTAATGTCTGTTACAATATGATGCTAATGAATACGCATAAGACTTTCATTTTTATACATTCTGAACACTTTACAAAATTATAATTTACATTCTACTAGTTTCTCATCATTATGAACACGCATATGTGTTTTTAAACTACTTTTCACTGTACACTTATAATCGCACTGTTGACATTCAAAAGGTCTTTCTCCTGTGTGAACGCGCGTATGCACATTTGGACTACTTTTCTGTGTACATTTATAATTACACATTTTACATTCAAAAGGTTTCTCTCCGCTATGAATACGCATATGTACTATTAAACTACCCTGCTGTGTACATTTATAATCACATAATTTACATTCAAAAGGTTTCTCCCCACTATGGACGCGCATATGTATCCGTAAACTGTTCTTCTTTGTGAATTTAGAACTACATGCTTTACACTGGAAAGGCTTTTCAGCACTATGACCTAAAATATGCGTTTGTAAATCACTTCTCCATCTACATTTATAACTACATATTTCACACATGAATGGTTTCTCATCACCATGAACAGACAAATGTGTTTGTAAACTATTTTTGGTTGTAAATTTCTTTCTACATATTTCACATTTAAAGAGTTTTTCAGTACTATGAACCCACATATGTCTTTGTAAATGACTTTTTGTTATAGATCTATAATTACACAGATCACATTTCAAAGACTTTTCCCTACTGTGTACCCACATATGTATTTTTAAACCACTCTGTTGGGCACACCTATAACTACATATTTCACAGGCGAAAGGCTTCTCTCCACTATGAATGCGCACGTGTACATTTAAGTTCCTTTTTGTAGTAAATTTATAGTTACATACTTCACATTCAAAACATGTGTAATTGTAGATCACTTTTCTGTATGCATCTATAATTACATAAGTTGCACACAAAGGGTTTCTCAATGCTATGCACCCATATATGCCTTTGTAAGCCACTTTTTCTTGTGAATTTACTATGGCACATTTTACACTCAAAAGGTTTTTCTTCACTATGAACTGACATATGCCTCTGGAGACTGCTAGTTGTGGTAAATTTAGTGTCACATATTTTACATTCAAAGGGCTTTTCTCCAGTGTGAAAACGCATATGTACCTTTAAATTACTTTTCATTGTGCATTTATATGCACATACATTGCATTCAAAAGGTTTCTCTCCACTATGAATACGCATGTGTATTCGTAAACGACTCTTCTTTGTACATTTCTAACTGCATACTTTACATTTAAAAGGTTTTTCATTACTGTTAGTATGACTATCTATGTTGGACTGAAACGATTCTTCTTTTTGAGCTTCCACTTTCACAACTGTTTCATCTAGTTTTATTTCAAGTTCTGTATGTGGATCATCAAGAGCATCTTTAATGTCTAAATGACGAAAAGTTAAACAAAAATTAGATTTGTATAAACAGCAATTGAGATTGTAATTTACCATCTGAGGAAAGAATGTGTTCTTGCTTTATTGAAGTTTTACTATCTTTATTATCCTCTGTTTTAAGTACAGACTCCATTGTTGGCTTCTTACAATTAGAAAGGTTTATAAATGCAAGGATCATTTGCTATTAATAAATTTAATTGTAAAAAATAAAAACCTTAAAATCAAAAGGTCAAAAAACTGTTTGTGAATTGAAGGTGCCGGTGGCTCCATCTAACACAGGAATGAGCTTGCTACTTTACACTTTGGGCACCCTACTTTCTGTAAAAAAAGAAAGAGGTTTGAAAAGATTGAAACATTATCCGAAAAGGGATTTAAATAGAGAACAGGAACAATTATCGCTGTACCCTAAAAGAGACCTGTGGTCACTCGAGTTAAAAATATTTTGTATTTTAAAATAATTATGACAATAAAACAGTTTTTTCTTACTATTTTGTATTTGTTGACTTATGTATCTGTTTAAAATTAACAAAAAAGATCAAGCTATGGATTAAAATTGGTTAATTGTTTGCTCTATTTCTGCTGCTTTTGTCAATATACACAGTGCCATGTATACTCTTAAAAATATCCAGATGATATCACTTTAAATTGCTTTTATTATTATTTATCGAATATTACAGAATATGTTGGTACTTTCAACTCTCACCGATGAATTCCAGCATGCAATGCGTCAGATGCTGTACACATCAGTGTTATTTTCTTGAGTACTCCTTACTGATGTTTCTTAAGTTATATATCAACTTGTCAACTGTTTCTACATAAATCTATTTATCGACTGCATATTCCATTTTACATTCAACAAATTCTTGTTTGCAATGAGCTTGAATATGCATTTGCAAATTATTCTTCGTTGTGCATTTATAACTACATATGTTACACTCAAGAAGCTCCCTTTTAGTGTGAACACGCATATGTGATTTTAAATTTCCTTTTACAGCACATTTATAACTGCAAATGTCACATTCAAAAGGTTTCTCGCCACTATGAATAGTCATATGTACTTTTAAACTACCTTGCTGTGAACATTTATAACTACACACTTTACACTGGAAAGGCTTCTCTCCACTATGAACGCGCATATGTATTCGTAAACTATTCTTGCTGTTGCATTTATAAGTACACCTCTTACACTCAAAAGGCTTCTCAACACTGTGATTGAACATATGTGATTGCAGATCACTTTTTCGTATACCCTTATAACTGCATAAAGCACACGCAAATGGTTTCTCGACACTGTGAATACACATATGCCTTTGTAAACTGTCTTTCGTAGTAAATTTACTGACACATATTCGACATTCAAAAGGCTTCTCACCACTATGGATCCACACATGTCTTCGCAAACTATTTTTTGTTGTGAATTTGTTATAACATACTTCACATTCAAAAGGTTTCTGTCCACTGTGAATGCGCATATGTATCCGTAAATTACTCTTCTGGGTGCTTCTATAATCGCATTCGTTGCATTCAAAAGGTTTCTCTCCACTGTGGACGCGCATGTGTACCTTTAAGTTCCTCTTTGTTGTGAACTTACAACAACATATTTCACACTCAAAAGGTTTGTCAGCACTATGATTTAATATGTGTACTTGTAAATCACTTTTTTGTATGCATCTATAACTACACAAATTACATACGAATGGCTTTTCACCACTATGAACCCACATATGTCTCCGTAAGCTGCTTTTTGTTGCAAATCTACTGTTGCATATTTTACAACCAAATGGTTTCTCACTTCTATGAACCCAAGAATGTCTCTGTAAACTGCTGGTCGTTGTGAATTTAACGCTGCATGTTTCACATTCAAAAGGCTTCTCTCCATTATGGAAGCGCATATGGACCTTTAAATTACTTTTAGTTGTGCATTTGTAGTTACACATGGTGCATTCAAAAGGTTTTTCCCCACTATGAATACGCATATGTATTCGTAATCGAGTTTTCTTTATACATTTATAACTACATATTTTACATTCAAAAGATTTCTGATTATTGGTGTGATGTAAATCACGTTTTTCTGTGATGCACTGTGATGATTCCTCTTTTGTATCTGTTTGATCTTGTTTTATATCAATTTCAGTATGTGGTTTTTCAGTGCCTCTTTTAATACCTACAAACAGCAAAATTAATTCACAACATAATAAAAACTGTATGAAAAGGTGGTTACCAATCGTTGAATAAATGGGCTGCTGGTTGGTAAAAGGGCATGGCGTTTTGTATTCTTCTTTAATTTCTGACTTGAGTACGGACTCCATCATTAAGTATGGTTAAGTATTTTTACTTTTTGCAAAGAAAACGACCATCGATTAGTAGTAAATATTTTTACTTCTCAAACTTGTCAAAATACTTTTTGGTTTGTAAAGTAGCTCCATCTAACACAGGAACGGACTTGCCATTATTGACTTTTTAATTTCTTTGAAATTAATTACTTTGTTAAGTTACAGCTAGTTTAGGACGCCACACCAAAGGGACATTCTATCATGTAGTTTTGGTTTATTATTGCAAGGTAAAGCCTATATGCCACTAGGTAACAAAGTTTTGGGTTGCGGCCAAAGTTAACTAATTGGCAATCTAGCCAATTGCTTTATTGTCTAATCTTCTATGTAAAAAAATCCTTTTGATTTTAATATTGCTGTTTGCATTACAATAGCAAAAATATTAAATAAATTTGTTGCATGAAATCAGGTTTTATCGATGCAAAAGGTACTTGCATTGTTTCATGTTACTGTCACAAAAGCAAAATTATAAAATACAAAACAAATAATTTTTGTTAAAAGAATATTTATGGACCTACTGATGTGTTCATAGTAGAATGTGCATATCAAGCAATTTTTAAGTCTCTGATATTATTGTTTGTAGCAAACTTCTGTCTTGGTAAGTTTAAATTAGTTCTCATTTAGTAATCCATTATTTCCATTTTGACACAACAATATTCCAGTATTCACTTTAAGTTCTTTTAGTAACAGCAAATAGCTTTAGAGTGGCAAAACCACTGTCTAAAAGAAAGCCAAAATAGTAATTCTGTCTATTATAAAGACTAAAAAGATTGAAATGCTTTGATTCAAAACTGTTGCAATAGCTTCACTTACAATTCTAAAGCTTAAACTATACGTTTGGTACAAACCATGGTCAAAAGAGCAATATGATCGTCATCTATTTGTTGCCAAAACAGGAATATATCTAAACCCCAAAGACTTCCGTCACATCACTTGCCCTAATATAATAAATAAACAGTAAGATTGCAACATGGATTAATATTCGTAAGGAAGAGAAGGAGTGCAGGGCACTATCAAGGGGAACTAGAGACCACCCTGGTTGTCTAAAAATTATCAATAATTATTTGTTTGAGTATTTATACATTACATTACTTTGAGAAAAAAGAACAAGTGTGATTGAATAAAAAAATATTTTTCCACGGTTAATTGGACATTTTTAATCAAAGATAATTATGGCAACTTTGATGTTTTTAATCTTTACTGTAACAATTGCAAACTCTTCTGGTAAGTTACATGCAATTCTGAAATCAACAGACCTTCCCACATTTAACGACATTGAAACCAGAATCGTTGGAGGCTCTGATACTCTAGAAGGTTTTTTTCCTTATCAAGCATCAATAAGATTCTCAGCAAAGAAGCTAAAACGCTTCTGTGGTGGTTCCATTTTTAATTCTTCAGTTATATTAACAGCAGCTCATTGTATAGTTAGGTAATAACTTCCCAAATATTTTGCATTTGCAACAATACAAATCTTCTACTGCCTTCAGGTTTCAGCCCTCAGACGTTTATGTAGTTGTTGGTTCCCATATATGGTGTTAAATACCACAAAGGTCCATGGGAAATTCAACACATTAACTATACAACATGATATTGGTTTAATAATATTAAATAAATCCATACGATATTCAGATTTTGTGCATCCAATTGAATTAGAAACGTGCTATGAATGTAGTGGATGGGGAGAAACTAGTTACTCTGGTTTAGGTTCCAATAACCTGCCATATGTTAATTTAAAAATTAGCAATGTGAAATATCAAATGGCTTATGAAAAAACAACAATAATTACACAAATCTTTGAAACTCAGCTTTGCAAGTTAACACGAGAGGGTGAAGGAGCTTGTAAAGATGATCCTGGTGGTCCACTAATTGCCGATGGTAAACAAGTTGGTATTGTATCATTGAGTGAACTATGTGATATAAGATATCCTGATGTTTATGCAAAAATATTTTCTTACATAGATTGGATTGCAAGAAATTTCAAAGATTAAATTAATTTTCTATTTACGATTTATTTGTAAGTTTTTCTAAGTTTCTGTTTTATTTATGGAATATAACCATGGTCTGCACAAATGCAAAAGTAATTTAATTGCCTTATTGGAAAGAAAGGTTATTACTGCCACTATAAAGGTAAAGTGCCATGAAAGAGAGGATAGCATGGCAGTGCATACATGGGAAAATTTCTGATTAAATTGAAAGATTCTTTATGATTAAGTAAATTTGACATTTAGATCAGTTGCTAGGAAGTCATTTATATTTAGGGTGTTCCTAAACGTATGTCACAATATTTCAGAGGAAAACAGTATGCAAACTGTCCAATAAGGCAAAAATGACAGGAACGTGGAACGAACATATTAGAGAAGTGCTGACTGTGTAGTACAACAAGGCTCTCAGAAAGGCAAAGAGAGATATCTGGAGAATAGATATCATGCTCAATGTGTGCCAGACTCCAATGAATATCTTTGAAGGAAAGTTACAAAAAGTCACTGCAACTTTAGGTGGCTGGACAAAGAGACAGGGAGTCAAACAATGACAGAGTTGCTAACAATTCACCTTTCTGGGACAACAATCATAGGCAACACAAATGTAAGCTGAGCAGCACAATTTTGGCAGAACCTTAAAGCACTAAATGGAGCAACTAAAATGATTCGACGGTTTCGAGGTCAAATGGGAAACAATTCATTTCAACCTTGCAAGAACTTCCAAGTCCTGATGGGATTCTTCTACAGTAGCCTATCAGGCAAACCCATAAGGATGTTCAAAGCAATCCTAGCGTTTAGTTACGAGCTACATTCCAATGAGATAAAGGCGTATGGTGTTAGGATGGTATTTATACCCAAGCCAGAAAGATCTACTGATGCATTGGCAGAATTTCTAAGGTCAATAAATCTCATGTCCTTCATACTTAAAACTAGAGGTAGTGTTGTAATTGAAAAGCCACTGCACAAGAGTCAATATGCATATAGGGGCAAGCATCTCAACAGAAATGGCCTTTTATCCGGTAGTTGGTAGACTGAAAAAGGCTTTTCTTGACATAGACACGGAACTTGAATTCAAGGAAACCTGTTATAGATGAATTGAATCCATGTTCAGAGGCAGAATAATATACTTGACCTTATTGGAAAAAGAATATACAGCCAGAGTGGCAGGCGAATGCTCACAATGGGGATCTCTATCTTCCATTCTATGAAATAGGGTTGTCAACAAGCTGCTGTGGAAACTCGACAGACAAGGGCTCCACACTGTATGAATATAACATCAGACTGGGTGACTAGCAAAGGTCTCTCGATTAATCCCCAGGAAACAGCGATGGCAGCTTTCACTACTAGATGAAGATTAGAGAGATTAGCTCCTCTAACTTTGCATGGCGAAAAACTGAAAATGACGAAGGGGGTTAAGTATTTTGCAATAATCTTGGACTTAAAACTTTCCTGAAAACAACACACTGCCAGACTATAATAAAAAAAGGCGTCTACCATCTTATAGTGATGGTAAAGATGAAAGTATGGAAAATCCTAGAGACTCACAGTAATAGCATACACAGCCTTGCTGTGATGGCCCAGAATGTTGAAAACAAGCACCACGCTCAAGCTATCAAAAATTCATAAAATTGAGGTCTTGCTAGATCTTCCTATGCTAGATCTTGTGATACAAGGAAAAGCAAGGAAATTTCAGCATAAACTCCAAAATGCTGGTATTTGGAAAAAGATTGCTAATCATCTCTTTGACACAAAATCAGTCTATGCTACACCAGTGATTCATCTGGACACAGACTTCCAAGTAACAATCGACCGAAAGCTCTGAAACAATACTGAACAAACTATATCATGGACTGATCTGGTTTACAGACGAATCAAAGACTTTAAAGGGCAAGAGAGCATGAAACCAATGATTAGGTAAAGATGACACAGTCTTCCAGATAGAATTATATGCAATATTAAGGGGCATAAACGAAAACCTGAGAAGAAACTATGTAAACAAACAGATTTGCATACACACAGTCCAGCAAGACTCAAGGTTCATCAGGCAGTAAAAGTGGCATTTAAACTTGTGCCTTTGCATCCTATGTACCCTGGCAGATCAAAATACAGTCAAAGTGATTTGGGTACTGAGGCACACAGTGGACATGAAAGCAACAAGAGCCTATCATTCAGCAAAACTTTTTTTTTGGCCAAAGCAAGCTCTAGGAATACCAAAATGTTTCATTAGAGAAGCTACAAGTACATGGATCAAAGAACAACAAAGTCACAAGCTATTCATAGAGGGACCATCAAGCAAAAGAGCTGAGGAGCTCAATGCCAAAAGCAGAACTGAGCTAAAACCATAATAGGATTACTCACAGTCATCTCCTTGGAAGAAATCACCTCCACAACATGAAGTTGTTCAACAGTGATCTAGATTGCAGAATATGCAGGGAAAACACTGGAACAGTGAGACATATCTTATGCCATGTTTTGTCAAAGATTCGAACTATTTGGATTCATCACATCGGAACCAAAGGAGTTTAGTCTTTACATGACTAATTGTAAGAACTGGTGCTGTCTGATTGAAGACATGGGGTTGCTTGAGAGGAGCTAGAACTGGGAAAGCACAGTAAGTCTTTATGAAAAAAAAAAAAGTTCCAATAAGTATAGGTCCTCTGAAGCTCCATTCTATTTTTTGGTTATAACAATAGTCTAAATTTCTATTTTTGCTGTAGTAAAAATCATGAATAATAATCGTAACTATGAAAAACCTGAAGTTGCATGGAATAAGAGAAATAAGGTTATGTAAATATTCTGATGAGAAAGCTGTATTTTTCCATAAACCTTCAACATCCAGTAACTTAAAGACAAGGCTCCAGAAGACCTACGTTTATAGACACTTATAATGACTTGTAGAATCAACCCTGAAATACAGAAGTTATGACTTCATGAGCGATGTTGCCACTATCACTCACTTTTGTATGTAAATGTTCATTAGTCAGTTTATATTCACACATAGAAATATTCATATCCGTCTGAATTTTTGATATTTTATAACAGATTTATGTTGGTGCTCTATAACGTATCAGAAAACGAACAAAATCAGTGAAATACAAATACAATACAACTTGGCAAATATTAAATAAATTAATGAAAAGATCCTGTAATAAGCAGTTCTGATTAATGTTCTCGTTAATATCACAAAGCATCAGAAAATTAAAATAATTTTTTTCTTGTCATTTAATAAACTTTATACATGAACACACCTGTGTAAAAGAAACAATTATTTGCCTGTAGATTAACACAAGGGTAATTACACGCTTCAGATAATTTTACAAATGAATCATAAGCATGCTCCATTTCAGGAGGCACTGATTATCCTGCTAATCAAAATCTCATTATTCAACCAAAATATATGGTCTGGTGTGGGGCTTTTCACAACAACAAATAACTATTAACACGCATTGTATAAATGTTTCATAACATTTAATCCGTACATTTGTACATGTACACCAGGACAGTTATTAACTAAATTCAAATAATTTTCTATTTTTTCTTTTCTTGCTTAGTTTAATATTAGGTAATAAATAAATAACACTTATACAATTTAGTATGAATATGCATGAAAAGAGTCTGGTTTTTATAACAGACTTTTAGTGCAATTTTTAATTCTTTTTCGCCTTTTGAATATCATTTGTAGAAATAAGGTAATTTACATGATATACACAATTTGGTGACCTTTCAAAGTATCTATGTACATTAGACTTTTAGCTCATTTTAAGCGAGTGTGGGGGAAACTGTGGTTAATAATTCTTATCTACATCAGCACCATGTTGTGCTTTGAACCGAAACAATCCTCGATGACAATGAAAACAACACAATCACTAAGCGGATGAACATTCATGATTTATTGGGGTTTAAAACTATCATAATTTTACTGAAACAAGTTTAAGTTTGAAAAACTTGCAAAAATGAGACTTTTTTCTGCTTTACTAAATAGAAAACAAAATGGAAGTTTGTATTATCAGTATCTTGCTACTTTTACAGGTAATTATTAAAAGAATATAATGCTATATAATATTAATTTTATTTTATTGTTGTTTCAGGATCAATAGCTATAATATGCACAGAAATGCATTTTGGTTGGCCAAGCCCTTCCTTACCACAGCTCTTACAAGAAGATTCTCATATTCCTATGACAAGCGCAGATGGTTCATGGATAGCTGTTATGCCATGTCTTGGAGCAGCCTTTGGTTCAATAACAGGAGCTCTAACAGTTGATAGAATTGGAAGAAAAACCTGCATGTTATTAGTTTCACCTCTACATTTTATAACTTGGTTAATGGTTGCTTTCTCACCATCAGTTTCAATTTTAAATGTAGCAAGATTTATTGTTGGCATCGCTGATGGAATTGCCTTTACAGCTTTTCCAATGTATATTGGAGAAATATCCGACAGTAAAATACGTGGCTTTCTTGGTTCAAGCATTTCCGTTACAACCATGCTTGGGTTTCTATTGATTAATGTTATTGGGTCATATTTCAGTATCAGAGATACTGCATTAATATCATCTGCATTGCCTGTTTTACATTTTATAACATTCATTAGTATGCCTGAAAGTCCCTATTTTCTTCTTATGAAACAAAAACCTGAACAAGCCGAAATGAGTTTAAAGAAACTTAAAGGAATGGAAGATGTCAAAGAGGAAGTCTTAAGGTTAAATTTGGTTGTGAAAGAGGAAACTGAGAATTCAGGGAAGTTCTTAGATTTATTTACTGTAAGGAGTAATAGAAAGGCTGGGTTTATTATTATGGGTGTCAGAGGTATTCAACAATTAAGTGGTATTACAGCTATCACGTTTTATTCCCAAATTATCTTCGATCAAGCGGAAATTGGTATATCTCCAAGCACTGCAACAAGCATCTATTTTGCGGTTCAATTAATTGTTACAATTTTCAGTTCAATTTTAGTTGATAAAATTGGAAGGAGACCATTATTAATAGTTTCTGTGATCGGTTCTGGAACTTTTCTTGCTCTAGAAGGTTTGTATTTTTATTTCCAGACTCAAACTAACATTGATGTGTCCAAATTGAGTTTTCTTCCACTTACTTCACTTTTATTGTATGTAATAATTTTTAATTTGGGTATGGGTACTGTACCGGTATTAATGTTGAGCGAATTGTTTCCGACAAACGTGAAAGCTTTTGCTCTCTGTATTGCCGATATATATTTTGGAATTATAGTCACGTTGGTGTCTAAATTCTTCCAAATGATGAATGATGATTTTGGAATGTACGTTCCATTTTTTGCATTTACTGTATGCTGTGCTGTTGGCCTGATTTTCATTGTAACCTGTGTACCTGAAACCAAAGATAAAAGCTTAGAAGAAATACAACAGTATTTGAAAGGAGAAGATGTAAAGAAAAATGAGAAAACTAACCTTTAATTGTTTTGTTTAGTTAAATGATTTATTAGATAAAGAATTTTGTATTTATTTATATTAATTAATAAATTTGTAAATCCTTATTATGAATAATTCTAGCAAGTCTAATTTTCATTTATTTTGTTTTTGTAAATTTTATTTGACTTTCTTATAGTTTAGACCTTGAATGTTTTTATTGATGATTTGTATATTATTATATTTTCATACAATTTGGAACTTGTTGAATTATTTTATGATAATAAACGGATTATCTTTAGACAAGACTTTAATAGTGGTGTGCAAAAGTTGACATCTCAGATATTAATGGCTATATGTGGGATATAGACTTCTTTTATTGCTACATAAATAATGCAGGACTTTGTTCATTAGTCCCTGAAGAACTCTTGGATTGAAAAGACATTTATTTTGATTGTTCCATGATTTTGATTACCATAAAGAGTGCTCCGCACACTTATATAGCAAATAACTATAAAGTATAGATGTTGGAATATTAATTTTTTTTTAAGTTATTAAATAATTCTTGTATATTTGGTTAAACATAAATGTTGTGTAATAGCAAACTTAATTATTGTCTCATGCTGATGTATTTGTAGAATCTTTGCAGCATTAACAATTACGTCGTGCTGCAATAAATATGTTCTGATTTCTAACTGGATTGTTTTATTTGTATTTTGTGTATTTATGTTTCAGAATTAAAGTAGACATTATAGATTTAAATTCTGTGTGATTATTTATCAATGTACAGCATTTTTCAAACAAATTAAGAATATATAAAATTGATACATGCATGTTGGGTTGCCTAAACATGCATGTTGGGTTGCCTAAACATGCATTAAAGGTTAGTGTTTGACAAACAAGAAAACTTGTATTTATTTGAGGAAATAACTACTTTCATAAGCACACCCCGCTATGAATTTGCATAAATCTTTGTAAATGATGTTTCTAGCTACATTTATAATCACATACTTTACATTTGAACGGTTCTCATTGTTGTAGGTTTGATTATGTTTAATATAATTAGCTTAGTAACATGTACATTATTATTAGTGATCATATTATGCTTAATGTTAAAAAATATAAAATATATAAATATAGAGATGTTAGTATTACCAAACCTTTTAACGTCATAACATGGTGTTAGGTGTTAAGCGCAAATAAATAGTAATGCATTGCTGCATGTAATAAACAATGATGGCTTCTGCTCTATTATCAGATTATGTTGATTGTGTGATTGCTCCATTATCATTTGGAGGTAATTTGGAAAATAATTGGAAGCTTTGGATGCAGAAAACTACAATATATATTATGAAGGCACATGATCTTCAAAAGGCCACAGTAGTGACAGGAATGTTTGCCATTCTATTATGCTTACTCTTAAAATATTTAATTCCTTTAATTTGACAGAGAAAGCTGCTGCTGAATATGAAACTGTAATAAAGAAATTTGAGAATTATTCTATACCAACAAAAAACATAACTATGGTTAGATATAAATTTTTTACTAGGAAACAGGCACCATCTGAATCACTTGATGATTTTGTAACCGATCTTGTTAATAAAAGCTTACACGTGTGAATTTGAATCTTTACCTGCATCAGGTATTAAAAAATTATTTGTTAGGTTGGCCTAATAGTAAAATACAATTAAATAAGTTAGCTCTAAGGAAGATATTCATTATGCCAATGATTTGGTTTTTAAAAAGAGTAGCGTTATTGTACCTACTTTGTCTTATAGGAAGGGGATATTGTAGAGGTAGTGTAAGAGGGACATATGGGTATAGAAAGAACAAAAGCTCATGTGTGAGGTGTATTGTATTGATATTAAAAACTTGATTGAGCAATGTAGTACTACTTGTTTAAAATTTAGTTCTAACAATCGGAAGCAACCTCTGTTGCTGTATCCAATTTCTCAGTATCAATGGGAAATTTCGATGAATTGTAACTGATTATTTTTCAAAGTTTATAGAAGTAATTCAAGTACCATCTACTCTACTGCTTCAGCATATTGTTTTGTTAAAAAAGGGACATGTTTTAAAACACAATTGTAGGCTTGATTATTGATTATGTTAAAAAAATATAAACGATTAATAAAGATTACTAAACCTTTTAACATCATAACACTCACCAGAGTGAAAGCGCAAATGTATTCATAAACTGTCTTTTACTATACATTTATAAGAAAAATTTCAGATTTAAAGGGTTTCTCACCACTATAACCAAGTACGTATCCTTCTACATTATCTTCTTTGCCTTCATCCACAATCACATACTACTATTCTGCATTTAAATGGTTTTTCAAATTGGCAGATGTAATTTCTAAATGGCTGCTCTGATTAAATCTATGTTAACATATTACATATTTGAAGGGTTTCTCGCCACTATGATATCGGCGCAAATGTGTGCTTGTAAATATCCTCCTTGACTGCATTTATAACCACATAGTCCACCTTTAAATGCTTTTTCATCACTGTGTACTTGTAAATCGCTTCTTCGATTACATTGATGCTCACATATCCCACACTTAAAGGGTTTTTCTCCATTTTGAACATGTCTTTCGTTACCACGTGTGCTACTTCAATAATTTCGTTCTTAAATCTTCAATTGTGATGGTTCGTCCTTCCATTTAATAAGGTCGTACTATTATGCGTGCCGAGGCATCAGTTATTGCTGCTATACACTTATAGCACATAGAAAAAGGATAAACTAACAATAACAAGACAACATTTAAATTATATTTGTGGGTAACTTATTTTGAACTCATATCACGAGATGCTAGGGACTTGTTCTGTCTGTTAATATTGAATACCGGGTTGTGCCTGGTTGATCTTGAAGGAATAATGGTTGATTATTCTCTGTTATAGGTTATTTTTATTCTTCTCATTACGTGATCCTATCTCAGTCGGTCAAATCAGGTCAGAGCCGTATTCAGGGGTAACAGAATTAATTTTCCAAAAAGCACATTTACGCATGAACACAATCCTAGATACAGGGTGAATTCTTAATATTTTCTCGAATTTTAAAGTTCTGTTCTAGGGGCCGCAAGGACCAAGAAAGTCTGTATAAATTATATCGTAAAGTGCACGACTTCCAAAAACTTTCGTTCAAAGTTTCTGTTAAAATATTTTAGATCTGTGACAGAGTACGAAAGCTCTAATTGGACTTTCTTGTCTGATATTGCTATGTCCTAGTAGCCGAAGTTATGAAACTGTCGGGGAATGAAGAACCAAGAATTATTTGATAAATGTAGACTCCGGTGAATGTTTTACAAGAAAACTGATTTATGTACTTTACACTTTAATAGGAAAATCTAAAAAGCCTGCAAAGAAACCAAGAAAAAAGCAAAGAATGCTGATAAGTAAAAAATCTTACCAAAGTGACAAACCCTTCTAGTGCATCATGTCAGATTTAAAAGGAGCCTGCAATTCTTCTGACCTCTAAGTCAAATTAAATCTAACAGTAAATAAATGAAGGAGGTGAACTTATTTATTTAATTCACGTTTTTAGATGAAACAAATAATTCTTTTATTGCAACAGGTTCAGGTAAAATCATTGCAATATCAGCCTTCAATACCATTGACTCGTCTTCCACTGTTGGATATATCAAGCTGTTTGAAATTTTATTACTGCGTCTCAGAAATAAAACACAAAACTGTTTTTGATTTTCGCTTACTGTTAATACTCTACCTACATAGAAAAGGTCTGCATCCGACCCTTTGACTGCAAATTTCACAAGGATAAAGTCGTTTATCTTGGGATCTCTATTTAATACCAAATCCATAGCTGAAGGTGAAGGACAAAACTCACCACCTACACTTTCACGATCAGACATTTCCGGTTCTGATTCCTCTGAAGAGGAGGAAGGTAGGTCTAGGTCTAACTTTGGCTTTTTGATTTTTTTAGATTTCTTTTCTTCCTCTCTTCGCTCGAGATCCTCTTTCTGTGGCATATCCGTAAGAATGCATGAAACTACCCTTCTCCTTTTATTTGGGTTCTCTTTCCGGGACTTTGCCTTTGGGTATTCAATAAATTCCTTAGGACTAATGAAATCAAGCTTCTTTGATTCCTTATTTGTGCTGGAACCCTCTGCTGTGGCAGACATTAGGTCTACTTCTACAGTAGTGTTTAGGATGGTAGGCATTGGCCGGTCAGTCACAGAGCTAGGTGAAAAGTCAATATCAGTAAAGGCATAACGGTCAAAAGGCACAGTTCCTGTCTTCCTGAAACTTGCCAAGATATTAGATAGAGTCATGGCTCTCTCAAATGCTATATCGAAGCACCCTGAAATGTCATAAATGGCATTGTAAAGATGGTCACCCCATCTTCTCGCGCCAAGTTGATGACATCCAAAGAGATGTGGCTCTCATGGTTGTCCATGTTTAGGAGCGTTGGGTTTTCCTTCGTAGAACAAGTCTCTCTAATAAAATGTTCCATAACTGAGACAAACAGACTGGAGTTCATCCAGCCACTTGGATTGGCTAAGCCGATAGTGCCTCTTGGTGCTCTTAGAAGCATGTGCTCTTTAAGGTGAACTCGAGGAAATACCATAGCAGGAGGAAGAGCATGGCCCTGTGCACAGATAATGTGACAAGCTGGCCTCTCTCAGCACTTGTAACTGAGCTGATTTGCTTGCAGCCCTTCTGCGCAATTACCCTCTTGGGAGACTGAACAGTTGTAAGTCCTGTCTCGTCTAAGTTAAAGACTCTTGATCCATCTTCAAAAGAAGGATTCCTCATCATTGCCGTATTGAGAGTATCAATGAAGGTGTTAACGTTGTGTTTATTGAAAGCTATAGCTCTTGATAAGGAACAAGCCTCAGGGTTTTGCAAACTAAGGCGAGGATGGCGCTTCATGGATACGAAAGTCCATTTCTTACCAGCAATTTCTTTGGAAACCCAGGCATCTGGCATTCGTAGATTATTTTTTACAGCCGTCTCATATGCCATTTTTCGTAGGTCTTGCATGGTTAGGCCAAAGCACATTCTTGAAGATTACAAAATAAAATCTTCCAATTTTTTCTCCTGCACATTTATAAAACACTTGCCTGTTTCCAAAGTTCGGGGTAAACTTCATGTTGTCCCCCAGGTCTCGGTATTTTTTACATATCTGGCAAGTGTTTGAAAAGATAAACCAGTGTCCTTAGCCACTTCTCTGACACTTTTGCCCTTTTCAACAACAAAAAGGTTTTAAAATTATAATTTTAAAAGAAACGTCTGTATCTACTTAAAGCATCAGTCATGAAACGACAAGAAATCATCTTAAAAGTTGAAACCATTTAACCAAATATTGTGAAGTCTACCGAAATCACTTAAAATCGTCATCTAAAAAAGAAATACCTGAAAATAATTTTGTCGATTAAAGGTATCTTAACAAGATGCCTTACTGTAAAAATAAGCTGTCTGACTTAACCTTTTAAACACATTGTAGTATTTATTAGAGTGTATTTTAAAAAGAAAAATAATTATAAATTTTAAAACGGAAAAAACTGAAAATGTTAAAAGAAAGAAAAATTACAAATGGAATATAAAAGCACCAAAAAGCTATAATGTACGAGGGTGGTCTGAAAAGTTTCCGACCTAACAAAGATACAAGACATTTTTTCTAAAAATTTTTTTTATTTTTCAACATAGTCTCTTTGTAACTCTACACACTTCTCCCAGCGATGCTCCCATCTCTGTAACCCGTCCAAATAGTACTCGGCATTTTTCTCTGCAAAATAATTGTTCACGAAGGTGATTGCCTCTTCATTTGACGAAAATCTTTGTCCTCCGAGCGCAATTTTTAGATGAGGGAACAAAAAGAAGTCGCTTGGGGCTAGATCTGGTGAGTAAGGCGGATGGTCAAGCAGTTCAAACCGTAATTCGTGGATTTTCGCCATGGCAACCGCTGAGGTGTGAGACGGTGCGTTGTCTTGGTGAAACAGGATTTTCTTTTTCTGCAAATGTGGCCGTTTTTTCGCAAATTCTGCCTTCAGCTTGTCAAGTAATGATGCATAGTATGCTCCTGTAATGGTTTTTCCTTTTTGAAGATAATCGATTAAAATAACTCCATGACTATCCCAAAAAACAGTCGCCATCACTTTCCCAGCCGAAAAAACAGTTTTTGCTTTTTTTGGAGCCGGTTCCCCCTTTGCAGTCCACTGTTTGGACTGTATTTTTGTTTCGGGCGTATAATGGTGTATCCAAGTTTCATCTACAGTAATTAATCGGCGCCAAAACTCGGATTTATTTCGCCTAAACTGCGCCAAAAGAGCGTTGGAAATATTCATTCGAACACATTTTTGGTCTAACGTGAGCAAACGCGGCACCCAACGCGCGGACAGCTTTCTCATGCCTAAATGTTGATTTAATATGTGACAAACACGTTCTTTTGACATGTTCATAACCTTTGCTATCTCTGGCACTTTAATTCGGCGGTCGTCTAGCACTATTTGGTGAACTTTGGCGATGGTTTCGTCGGTAGTTGCAGTTTTTGGACGTCCCGAACGTTCATAGTCTCCCAAGCTCTTACGGCCACGTTTAAATTCAGCAGCCCAAAATTTCACTGTGGTAAATGATGGTGCAGAGTCCCCATACACAGAATCCAACTCATCTTTTATTTTCGAAGGCGAATTGCCTTTCAAAAACAAATATTTAATGACAGCTCGATATTCGATTTTGTCCATTTTCACAAAACAACTCACATCAACTCGCTCAAACTACTGTTACATAAAAACTGCGCGTCCAAAATGGCTGAAACTTTGGTGAGTAACTGTCAACAGATGAACAACGAAATTCAGTAGCTTTTATTTACGAGTGCTGCCATCTTCACGTTGAGGTCGGAAACTTTTCAGACCACCCTCGTATACCACTTTTCAAATTTGCATATGTGGTTCACACATAAGTGAAACATACATAAATATAACTCTGCATAATATATTTAATACAAGCAAGGAAACCATGGAAATGCATGTTATAATTAAATGTTGAAGATAATAATTATAAACTAAACATAAAACCAGTTTTTTAAAAAATTATAAATTTGCACCATTACACTCCAATAATTACGTAAGATGGTCTTAACTGTATGTGTAAATTATAAACTAAAACAAACCACTTTGATTTCCAGCATGGTATGTTACTATTAGTTAGATTATGAATTTATAACAGTCATGACTGAATTGAAAAGTTGGTCGAAATATCCTGGTATATTTGCGCAGATATTAGCTACAATTAGTGGTAAGTTTTTCATAATAATTCTTTTTTGCTACATATTTTTCGTGAAATACTAATTTTTTAACTTTAAAACAAATCTCCTTATAAAAATTCCTTTTCGAGCAGCCGAGACCCTCCACTTACCTTTAGATCACCCAAGTCATTTATAGCTACTTTATAGAATGCCATATATTATCGAGTATCTAGTAGTGGATCAGCTGACATTTTATGAAAATCCAAAACTTACCAGATTTTTATAAAGCACTTATCTGTCAGACTTTGTTAGTAAAGTATTTACATAAAACGAAACCAGTTTATTAATAATTGATACAGCTACAGCAATTTATAATTTTCTTAATTATTCATAACTATATATTATATTGCGAATATTATAGATAACAGCAGCATTTATAATATAAAATTACAATTCTTCTTCTGCTAGTTCTATTTGAGAAATATGTTTGTTACTACTATTTTGATTACATGTAAAGTTTCTTGTTTTAGAAAGTTGTAAAATGTGTAAAATTAATAAACAAATTAAAACTATCATTATGGCTATCAAAATGAAGTTGGAATTGAAGAAACATGAATTATCTTTATCATTGTTTGTAAGTCTAGAAAAATTTTTATGAAAGTTTTCTGTTTTTTTTCTTTGCATCGTCCATAACTTTTAAACCAAAATACATTTTTTCTAATACTTTAGGATCTTCAAGAACTGAGATGAGTTATTTGGAAGAAAACTCATTGTTTGTCTCATTTGATTCATTAAATCGGTAAGATTTTTAAAATATTCTTTATCAAAATCATGCGCTGGTAAGAAAATAGAGCTAGTTCTACTTGCATTTTCGTTTTGTAATTCTTCATCTGCTTGCCTTAAATTATCTTTGCATGCTGTTCCGTTAACGTTTGCTTCCGTGTATCTAGAATTGAACGCATAATTTATACGATGATTTCTAAAATGAAATACGCAGTCTCAAGTGCCAAGTTGCTAAGCATAAACCAATTTAGAAGTGTTTTTAGTGTTTACTTAACAAAAACATTGGATGTAATAAACGAAGAAAAAGTTAACAATTGAATGCATATAAACCTAGTGAATGTTAAGGATCCAGTTGCTACTTTAGCCAAAGTTTAGAAAAAAAATTGATGACGGTTCATACTAACTTGTCCTCTAATATCAAAACAATGTCTGCGGTCCACGAAAATTTGCGGATTCGTTGATGAAGACGACATTTATCGTCCACAGAAGTCACTCGCACTCTGAAAGAACACGAGATAAAGTAACGTACACAACAGTTTTCATGGAAATATTGCCAGTAGCATCTTACGGTTCCAATGAAATACTAGACACTTGCATCTCTATTGCCACTGCAATCACGTTGGGCTGATGGAAAAAATCAACTTGAAATCGATTCAAAAATTATGACTCTAAAAATTTCTGAAGCCAACAAAGTAATTTGTTTCTTCACGTATAGATTACATCATGGATGTCTTGAATACGAAAAGAAAATGGAAGCTCTGATACCAATACGATATCTCGACAGCTTGTTCAAGCAGCACTTGACAGATGTATGGCTTCGTTGACAAGACTTGGAAGGATACTCTAAGGAAGACTAAATTCCTTTCATTAAAAACCAAACTTGTGTGTTTACCTTTTTCGCCAATCACCTGACAATGAACTGCTAACTGGCCAACTGGAGTTTATGGGAATTGTAAACAGAGGGTGATTGCCATTTTTAAAGAAAAATGAGAACTCTGCAAAGATAATGAAGAAATTATTTTGCCATAAAACCAATAGATGGAAAAATAGATTTCTCTAAAAAGCTCGCTGACAATATGCTTCTAGAGAATCGTGCAGATAAGGAAGAATCTTTAATTTTCCAGACTGCGATTCTAGAAAAATAAACTTGATATTGATAAAGGTTGCTGTCAAAGCATTACAGCAGCGGAAACTGCACACGATATGGTACTACAAATTGCAACAGACCTGGAAAATCTTAGCTTGTATTTGATTGCGCTGCAAAATCCAATGACGCTTACCTCAATTACGTCCCACAACAAATGGCCCTAAACTTTTGGCTTTGCTTGTTTTGGTTCTTATGGAATTTTGTGAAAAAGAAATTGGCTTTGGTGGCAACATATCCGGAAAATGTTCACCATGGTGCAGATTTAAAAAAAAACATTAATACCTGTGATATCTTTAGAGACAGAAATCTAGATGTCTAAGTGATGAATTGCATGATCCTTGCTGGTGTTAGCATGATTGCAAAATCGAGACTATAGGAATATAAATGTATGATCTTACATTAAAGGTTGGGTGTCAGGTTGCTTATTGACGGTTTTTATTGTTAAGCATTTACATAAACGTCGAAATATATTTTAGTAAATGACCAGAAGAGAGGAAGTTTTTACCTTGAAAGAATCAAACATAACTTTGGCTTAAACTACGCCACTGCTATATTGGTGAACGGTTTAATTTTCCATTACTTTTTCTCTAAATGTGAAGATATAATTATATGTAAAATGGTAGTTGTTTCAAGGTAAACAGCGATAATGTCTTCCTTATAGTTATATCCATTTAATGATTATATCATTATATATTAATGTATGCATCTTAGCTCATAG
>VTPC01090045.1:260857-294792 GCA_011009095.1 Ignelater luminosus
GGAAGAAAACTCATTGTTTGTCTCATTTGATTCATTAAATCGGTAAGATTTTTAAAATATTCTTTATCAAAATCATGCGCTGGTAAGAAAATAGAGCTAGTTCTACTTGCATTTTCGTTTTGTAATTCTTCATCTGCTTGCCTTAAATTATCTTTGCATGCTGTTCCGTTAACGTTTGCTTCCGTGTATCTAGAATTGAACGCATAATTTATACGATGATTTCTAAAATGAAATACGCAGTCTCAAGTGCCAAGTTGCTAAGCATAAACCAATTTAGAAGTGTTTTTAGTGTTTACTTAACAAAAACATTGGATGTAATAAACGAAGAAAAAGTTAACAATTGAATGCATATAAACCTAGTGAATGTTAAGGATCCAGTTGCTACTTTAGCCAAAGTTTAGAAAAAAAATTGATGACGGTTCATACTAACTTGTCCTCTAATATCAAAACAATGTCTGCGGTCCACGAAAATTTGCGGATTCGTTGATGAAGACGACATTTATCGTCCACAGAAGTCACTCGCACTCTGAAAGAACACGAGATAAAGTAACGTACACAACAGTTTTCATGGAAATATTGCCAGTAGCATCTTACGGTTCCAATGAAATACTAGACACTTGCATCTCTATTGCCACTGCAATCACGTTGGGCTGATGGAAAAAATCAACTTGAAATCGATTCAAAAATTATGACTCTAAAAATTTCTGAAGCCAACAAAGTAATTTGTTTCTTCACGTATAGATTACATCATGGATGTCTTGAATACGAAAAGAAAATGGAAGCTCTGATACCAATACGATATCTCGACAGCTTGTTCAAGCAGCACTTGACAGATGTATGGCTTCGTTGACAAGACTTGGAAGGATACTCTAAGGAAGACTAAATTCCTTTCATTAAAAACCAAACTTGTGTGTTTACCTTTTTCGCCAATCACCTGACAATGAACTGCTAACTGGCCAACTGGAGTTTATGGGAATTGTAAACAGAGGGTGATTGCCATTTTTAAAGAAAAATGAGAACTCTGCAAAGATAATGAAGAAATTATTTTGCCATAAAACCAATAGATGGAAAAATAGATTTCTCTAAAAAGCTCGCTGACAATATGCTTCTAGAGAATCGTGCAGATAAGGAAGAATCTTTAATTTTCCAGACTGCGATTCTAGAAAAATAAACTTGATATTGATAAAGGTTGCTGTCAAAGCATTACAGCAGCGGAAACTGCACACGATATGGTACTACAAATTGCAACAGACCTGGAAAATCTTAGCTTAGTTTTTATGGAATTTTGTGAAAAGGAAATTGGCTTTGGTGGCAACATATCCGGAAAATGTTCACCATGGTGCAGATTTAAAAAAAAAACATTAATACCTGTGATATCTTTAGAGACAGAAATCTAGATGTCTAAGTGATGAATTGCATGATCCTTGCTGGTGTTAGCATGATTGCAAAATCGAGACTATAGGAATATAAATGTATGATCTTACATTAAAGGTTGGGTGTCAGGTTGCTTATTGACGGTTTTTATTGTTAAGCATTTACATAAACGTCGAAATATATTTTAGTAAATGACCAGAAGAGAGGAAGTTTTTACCTTGAAAGAATCAAACATAACTTTGGCTTAAACTACGCCACTGCTATATTGGTGAACGGTTTAATTTTCCATTACTTTTTCTCTAAATGTGAAGATATAATTATATGTAAAATGGTAGTTGTTTCAAGGTAAACAGCGATAATGTCTTCCTTATAGTTATATCCATTTAATGATTATATCATTATATATTAATGTATGCATCTTAGCTCATAGATTTATTTTTTTAGATAGTTGAAGTAAAAAATTTTTACTTTTTCTTTAACATTTTATTATAGACTGATCACTTCTTATTAATTATTATTTTTGACAATTTTTCTTAATATGTTTGTACATACACAGAGTATAAAAAGCTAAAATTATGGTAAATACGATTTTTCTTCTTTAGATTATTTTCCAATACATCCTCCTTGCAAACTGGCAATACATGCAGCACCGACTGGTGGATAAGCTTTAAGCGAACATACTGACATAAAACCAACAATTTTTCCATCTTTCTTTACAAGTTGTCTTAAAGTACTTTGTGAAACATGCGGTTTATATCCATTTTCGTCTGCTGTATAACGAACAAAAACCGTATGGTCACAAGCTGGATTGTAGCTAAAACTTCCATTGACTGTTAATACTTCTTTACCTTCGCTTGTTTTTTTCAGCGTTCCTTTTTCTTCAGCTTGTATATCATCTTCTGGCCTAGCGACTCGATTTTGAAACCTTAAAAAAGTCACAACAGGGTAAACTTAAAAACAGTTAAAAAGCAAAATACTCACTGGTATTCGTTATTTTCTGCCATATCACGTGTGAATTTGTATTCCAAATCATCATTAATAATGTGAGATGGTTTACACGAGAGAGAATTAATATTTATAGCAATTATTAATATCGTAATAAGAATTACACTTAACATTTTGGTTGTTAGGCTTTTTGCTGATGTTTGTTTTGAAGTAGAATTGCAACTAAAATTAAATTGCCTTGGTCATATTTTTTAAAGGTTAGACATTGAAAAAACAATTTTATTTCTTATACAAATCATCGGATAATTTAAGTATATTGCAATAAACAAACAGTGGCGTAACCTGATATTATTTTTGTCAAAAAACTTTGTCCACATCTTTATAAGTAACTCTAAATTGTAAACAAATTAATTTATGATGTAAAATATTAAATTGTATAATCATTAACCATCATAAAATAATAATTATAAATTGTTATTCTTCTTATCCCTATTTTGACAATGCCAGAAGATGCATGAATTGTAAACCAGGATTTTGTAATCTCAATAAAACGTATTTGTATTAAAAAACCTTAAACCAATATTCATACTAATAAACTAGACACAATGCTAGATCCTGAAGAGGTTAAATATCTGTGTCATCGGGGCTATGTATTAAATCTTACAAGATCGTTTATAATTAACTATGCAAACGATAAATAAAGCAACATCAGAAGTATAATTTTACATTCTTTACGAGTTTAATCCGATAATGATTGGGTTAAGTGATTGGTCAAAGTTGCAAAGTGCATTTAAACAGTTTGTATTAAGACTGAATATCTTGTTATTAGTTAAAATAAGAGTGTTTAGATTTTCCAGTCCTATAAATGTGTAATTATGAAGAGCCTCTAAATAGTTATAACTAACATCTAAAGATGTCAGTGTTAACATTGAACCAATTGCGCCACTCTGTATGTTTTCAATACTCCTCTTTTTTAAATCTAGCGTAGGTAAACTGTGCAATCCTTTAAATGTATCCGATTTGGGTGTTTTGACATTGCAGCCCTCTAAATCACTAATTTTAGATTTTCAAGGTTTGCAAACGCATAGGGAAATATCAAAGTCAGTTTATTGCCTTGTAGGTACAACCTCTGTAAATTCTTCAAACCTTGAAATGAATTTTCTATCAAACTCGCTAATCTATTGTTGCTTAAATCTAATTTTTCCAGATTTGCCATAGAAATAAACGCCCCACTTTGTATACTTTCGATATTGAAGTTAGTTAGATTTAGTAAAGGCAAACTATGTAAACCGTTAAATGCATGTTGATTAAGAAGGGCTATTCTGGCTCCAATAAGATTAATAAATATCACGTTTTTAAGATCTCCAAACGCATTAGGATCCACGGATGTTATTGTATTCCCTTGCAGGTATAAATTTTGTAAATTACTTAAACCCTGAAATGAATTTTCTTCCAAATTAGATATTCTGTTATGAGTCAAATCTAATTCAGTTAGACTTTTCATAGAATTGAACGCGCCACCCTGTATACTCGTAATATCGAAGTTTGTTAGATTTAGTAAAGGCAAACTATGTAAATCGTTAAATGCATGTTCATTAAGAAGTGTTATTTTGGCTTCAATAAGGTTAACAAATATCAAGTTTTTAAAATCTCTATATGCATTAGGATCCACGGAACTTATTGGATTGTCTTGCAGGTATAAATTTTGTAAATTGTTTAAACTCTGAAATGAGTTTTCTTCTAAATTAGAGATTTTGTTATGAGTCAAAACTAATTCTGTTAGACTTTGCATAGAATTGATTGCGCCACTCTGTATACTCGTAATATGGAAGTTTGTTAAATTTAACAAAGGCAAACTAAGTAAACCGTTAAATGCATGTTCATTAAGAAGTGTTATTTTGGCTCCAATTAGATTAATAAATCTCAAGTTTTCAAGATCTCCAAACGCATTAGGATTCACAGAAGTTATTGTATTCCCTTGCAGGTATAAATCTTGAAATTATTTTAACCCTGAAATGAATTTTCTTCCAAATTAGATATTCTATTATGGGTCAAATCTAATTCTGTTAGACTTTGCATAGAATTGAACGCGCCACCCTGTATACTCGTAATACTGAAGTTTGTTAGATTTAGTAAAGGCAAACTATGTAATCCTTTAAATAGGCGTTGTTTAAGAAGTGTTATTTTGGCTCCAGTTAGGTCAATATATTTTAAGTTTTCAAGATCTGCAAATGCATTAGGATTTACGGAAAGTATTGGATTATCCTGGAGATATAAATTTTGCAAATTTTTTAAACCCCGAAATAAGCCTTCTTCCAGACTGGATAGATTGTTATGACTCAAATCTAACACTTTCACCGCGGCGTTGAATGCGTCATTCTGCATGCTTTCAATACTGCAGTTTGTTAGATTTAGTAAAGGCAAACTATGTAATCCTTTGTCTAACTTTTCCAGGTTTTTAAAAGTGTTAATGTAAAGTATTTCTATTTCGCTATAGGCAATATTTAAAGTTTGTAAATCTGCAAGATTCTGAAGAACGGTTCCTTTAATTTTACTAATGTTATTATTGTTTATATAAAGTTCCTGCAGTTTAGGCAAATTAAAACTGACGTTACCAATGGATTTTAAGTTATTAAAACTCAAATCTAAAACTGTAAATTGTTTCAAGTTTTTAAAAATATCAGCATGCACAGAAATTAGTTTGTTATTATTTAACTTTAAATGTTGCATCTTATCAAATAACGAAGGTCTAGAACTAAAGGTGCTCTCTTCTATCTTTTCAATATAATTATTGTTTAGGGTTAATTCATATACATATACACAATTTTCGAAACAGTCGCAATTAATAAGATTATCAAACAGTCTGTCGTTCAAAATCGTTATGTACGAATCACTTATATAAAGTGTGCTGCAATAAGGTAAACAATAAAAATTATAATTTTAAAAACTGGCAGCTATTGTTTGGCGTGTTTCATTTGTGCAAATTAATTTTATAGGATAACACTTTCCATCGTAATCGCCAAACTCATCATGCATCATGCTATAGCCACCATATTGCCAATCACAGGTTTGCAACGTAAACTTAATAACAAATAATGTGAAAATGTAACAAATAATTCTGGGTTTTATTTCGTAGTTACAATCAAAACGAAAACAGTTCGTAGCTTTTTAATCTACAGAAATCTTCGTATCCCAGTAGTACACACCTGGTATATTCTGTAATACACAAAGAGGGTTTATTACATTGCCACTGATAACTTAAACGTGATTACTGTTTAAATTTATTGAAATTGACATTTACGCAAAACTCGTATTTTTATCAAACAGAAATGAGACGTTGGAGCATTTTCACAAAAACTAACTGATTCATATTTAACTAGAGTGTTGGTTTATATTTTTTCTTTTACGGCGTATGTTAGAGTAAATTTATAAATTTTAGTGGAATTTAAATTTTTTCCAATCATACTTTAAATGAAGAACAAAACAAGAATGTATATACCTAAATGATATGATAATAAATATCTTGCACACCACTGCAGATTTGTAGCACACGACAAAACAAGCACAATACCACGGATCGTATTAACGCTTTGGTGGACTTCATAATAATGATAAGCCTTAATTAAAACGAAAATTCATATAAGCTGTATTATCAATATTACGACAAAAAAGAAGACTGATTCATATTCAGAAATGCAAATAAAATATTGAATGAAAACAAAGAATACCGAAACATCGAAAAGTCTTGGTTAGGCAACACATCTTCCACTATTGGCAGCTCTGTTGTAATAAAGATAATGCAGTTTTCCAGTGGTGTAGTGTTGGGTATATAATGAAACTACTTGGAAACTAAAATATTTCAAGTTTATTATCACACTTTGAATGCGTTAATTTTAACTTACCTTGATTAACTCACAAAAGGAGATTTAGTCCTGAAAAACACTGATCTTTAAATAGAACAAAATAAACTGTAAAAAACGCAAAACAAAGAGGCAACAAGAAATCACGGACGTAGGCACACGGATGTAATTTTAGGTTAGAAATGAACTCGTGAGGGCACAGACTATATAAAAGTCAGATATTTCACTTCAAAAGATTTGTGGATTCTATTGCTCTCTCTTTCCAAGCAAGTCACAGAGCTTGCTGTTTTGACATGTACTGCGCACGCAGCACACCGTGGTAGGCGTGGCTAACTCTCAGAGCTGCTAATGTAAATGTGCAGAGACGAAAAATTGGAACATTGGTGATACAGGAAGTGAAATATCCCACTCTTATTTAATCTGTGAGTGAGGGCGTTAGTAGGGCCAATCTTGGAAAATAAAACTCTGCTACTGCTTAAAGAAATAACTTGCGCGTTCCGTTTTGACTGTGGATGCAAACGAAACTAAAACCACTTTTACAGCAGTCGTTTTTTTAAGCAATTATAAAAATTCCACATTTAATT
Organism: Ignelater luminosus; assembly: GCA_011009095.1. Lineage (NCBI taxonomy): Eukaryota > Metazoa > Arthropoda > Insecta > Coleoptera > Elateridae > Ignelater > Ignelater luminosus. Next base: position 267,621 of record VTPC01090045.1, read on the forward strand.
TTATAAAATTAATTTTCAACATTAACCCCATGTTTTGAGATTATAAAAAAATATGTACACACATATTCTTTGACATTTCCTCTATAAGCTTAAAAAATATGAAGATGGAATTTCTCTTAGTTAATCGTAAGGAGAAAGAAATTCTGAATTACATCTCTCAACATTAGAAAACATTGCACAGAGAATCGAGCTTCTGTTTCCTCTTCACTTTCAAAGAAGAATTATTAAACATTTAGGGCCAGTTTATAGAAGCTAAATTAAAAGGTAACCGAAAATTAAATTTAATTCGGTGCTGTTTGCTCTACGCTGGTTATCAGAAATAGAATTTAAAATTAATATTCGCAATGTTCTTCTGAGCAGAATGAAACAGCTTTTTGAGTGTTGAGATTGAGTCCTGTCATGGTTGAAAACCAGCTTTTAGTGGCACTTCCAACTCAAAGGCAAGACATGTTTCCACGCGATGTCGCTAAAAAATGCCACCCAGCGTCACTTTTACAATCTTTTCAAAGAAACACAGACCGCATGAGTACTTTTTTTGTTTTTGTACTGAGCACAGACTCAAGAACCAACAGAATGTGTTCCATGAGCTCCAAGGAAAATTAATTGAACCTTGAAGCTTACTTTTATACAGGATGTTTATAAAACAGAGGTAGTAACTTCCTTTAAGTTAACATGAAATTACTCAGTTTTGAATTTTGTATCTCCCTTTTTCCCTTGCTGACATCAGACTTCTAAAACTCAAATATTGTCTACAACTGAGGAGATTCTAGATGACGAGTTTAGTATCAGGAAACTGCAAAATTCTCTTCTAGTTCTCTGTAACTGCATAGTTTTCTAGCAATAATACATAGAAACAACAAAATGCTATTTAACCTTGCTAAAATTAGATTCATAGAATTTAAAATTTTAATTTGTAAACGTTTGTTTAGTTTGTAAAAACGGTATACTAGTGTTCTGGATTATTGCGTCATTTTGTAACTTCTCTTATGACGAGTCTTCTATGTCTTATAAGCGACATATGTGTGAGTACACTTTGTATCCTTTGCAGCTTTCTGTCAAAGTTGCTTATTTGTTCCGCTACGTTACCGAAAGAAACAGTGAAATCTTTACTTTTCTAGCTTTTATTCAATTTACCTATCAAACAATTTGTCAGTTACATACCTACCTAGTTCCTGAAATACTAAATTCATAAACGCAATTACTATTTCCTCCAAAGTGAAGAGATTCACTTTTTCTTGGATCTTTAGAATTTTAGAAACCTTTTTCGTCTTCAAGTATCACAAATTTTCTAACCAGGGGAATATTCTGCATCTTTTATTTCTAGCTTTGTTAGAGCTGTAGGGAGTCAGACGTTTTAAGGCTTTTTCTGCGGTTCTTGATATTGAACGGATTAAAGCATCATAATGCCGTTTTGTTTTTGGGACTCAGGTAGAATGTGCAATAAACAAATATAGTATATACTCTTGTAACTAAGCACAATTTTATAAAAATAACTTAAAGCTAAAGCTACAAGCCCCCAAAGTTATTTCTTAAGTGCCATTACGCTGCGTCATATCGATACGCATAGCAATGCAGGTAGTAGAAGCCTGCACAGGCTGGGTTTTCTAGTTGGACCTTCACGCTGTCTGGATCAAAGGTCAGGTTCGGATCGGGCCGAGCCCTAGTTTAAAAATTTGTCAGGCTCTTATAGTCTATGTCCGGTCAAAAACCCGTTTTGTCTTGTTCGGGCTGTCGAGCTGTTGAACTATTGGTCATCGAGTATTTTTGATTTCTCTGCTCTTCTGGTCTCTCAGATCTATTAGGCTGTTTGGATTTCGCAAACTGTCGGGTCTTGTGGACTTTTAAACCTTTTCGATCTCCCGAGCCTGTCAGGCCATAAATGTATGTCGTCTGGCCTTTCAAACTTCTCGGCCTTTCGGGTCTCTCGGGCCTTTCTGGCTGTTTGGACCTCTCGGACCTTTTGGACTTCTCGGGTCTATCGGGTCGTTCGTACCGCAAGGCTTTTTAGATTTCTCGGCCCTCCGGGTCTATCGGGGTGTTTGGATCTCTTGTCCTGCCTGACCTCTCGGGCCTGCCGATCTGTTAGACCCTGTTAAACCTTTTGGGCCGTTCGTGCCGTCGGACTTTTTGGACTTTCTGGTTCTTCAAATCTATCTATCTGGTGCTTCGAGCTTCTTGGGCCTATAGAGTCGATCAAGATGTGACCGGGTTTTTTCGGTCCATGTCAAATTTGTCCGCAGTTGGGTCGAGTCGGGCCGGGCCGTTCCTGGAATCTTCGGGTTTCGTGCAGGGCTATAGCGGGTAATACCTCTCACAATCATACGGCAGTACTTAATATTCTTAAGACAGTTCTGAATAGAATTTCATTTTAAAATTTGAGTGGCACAAAGAAAATACATTTGAGAATGTACTGGATTTTCTTTTGAATTTTTAGGCAATCGGGTTAATGCTCTAACTTGTAATTCAAGAAAAGAATCCTCCAAAACAAAGTTTGTTTTAATTAATTATATCGTGGTATTTATTATGTAAACAATTATTTGTTAAGCTTAAAAATAATCCAAGGTGTTTTCTATCCAATCCAAGCAGTTTTTCTGTCGTGTAATAAATGATACGCAAAATTTTTCAAAACTTATGTATATTCAAAATAAAATAAATAATACTGACATTCGAGGCAAACAAAAAAATACGTGTCTCTTCTTTTGAGTACAACATGTAAAAGAAAATCTGAGCATTTACGAAAACTTGATGTCTCATGATTGTTCGATTTCACTTGGAATGGCTCAAATGTTACTTTTAAACTATTTCACTACAAGCCAAAATCAAACATAAATGTAGTTAGATTGTTTCTAAAAGTAAAATAATTTTAATGCTAGAGCTAAAATTAATTTGGGAAAACCAAACTTCAAATTGCAATGCTTTCAAGATTTTCTTGATAAATTTGTTTGAAAATGGGAAATATTTGCACCCTGGTCATTCTGCGAACAAAACATGGACATTCATAAATACTTTCGTAATGATATCCACTGCAGGAAATGGAACCAAAAGAAGGGTATTTACTGGGAGAGTTCTTTGATTGATTTTGAAGAGAGAAGCTCTCTGATAGTCTATCCTTCCAAATATTCTAAAGACGGTTCGTCAGCTTTAAACTGATTTTGTTTGTTTCAATTCATGATGGTGCCTTTTAATTGATTTTTTTCTTTGTGCGTACTGTAATGTACCAACAGATATCCCGCGTTTGTAGGCGAATTCTTATTGGTGGCCAATGAATTGTGTTCCGTTGTCGGAGTTAGTGGCTCTAGGGTACCCGAACCGAGGAAGAACATCTTCGGTTAATTATGACGGCGGCGTTTAAACAATACTTACTTTAGGCAACTTATTACATGGTTTCTAGTCTCTTGATGTAGCGTAGCCCAATGGTAAGGTTTCATGATTTTACTTCCGTAGTACAAGAGATCGTCAGCGTTGTCGGTGATGTAGTTTTGAGTGAACTCATTTCTAACTAGATTCTTTGGGGGTCGTTGTTGAAGCCTTTGTAGACTTTTTCACGAAGGTTTAAATGACAGCTAAATTCGGGAATGAAATCTCGGCGATTTCTCTCTTAGGTAAGGTAAACTGTCTTAAGCGTCGCATCGGTGATGTCGACTGCTGTGCTGTAGAAGTTGATTGAGTTTCCTAGGGCAGTGCTCGTAGTCATGTTGTAGCGTTCGCTAAGGGTTTTGGTTTTCTATTGGTAAAGTCCGCGATATTTGCGAAAACATGATGGAGTTGTTAATGTAGAGCGTCTGGAAAGCCAAACTCTTCATCTTTGGGCGACAGCAGTCTAGATGTCTCCCGAGGACTGTTTTTCTGCCAATCTTTTATCATTATCGTAACACACCTTTTCCACCAAGGTATTTTTAAGAAACTTATAGACGAGTCCGTCACAATAAGGTTTGTCAGCTAGTTGAAAAGGTCAACGTAGAGGCTGAAATTGCTGATTGCCTGTGATTTTCAGCTTGGGTCGCTGACGGTGATGCACGTTGTAGAATTGAAATGACAGAAAAGGGTTTTGTATATGTCTCCTGTTATCTAGCAGGACGGCTATTGTGGATGTTCTAGAGGTTTGTCTAGTCGTCCTCTTCGTGAAGAAGGAGAACTGTAAGCCAAAGCCCAGCTTATCCTCCAGAAGAATTTTAAACAAATGATTGGTACTGAGGTGCAACTAAAGAGCAGCAAACGAGATACGCAGTCTCAAGTGCCAAGTTGCTAAGCATAAACCAATTTAGAAGTGTTTTTAGTGTTTACTTAACAAAAACATTGGATATAATAAACGAAGAAAACGTTAACAATTGAATGCATACAAACCTAGTGAATGTTAAGGATCCAGTTGCTGCTTTAGCCAAAGTTTAGAAAAAACATTGATGTCGGTTCATACTAACTTGTCCTCTAATATAAAAACAATGTCTGCGGTCCACGAAAATTTGCGGATTCGTTGATGAAGACGACATTTATCGTCCACAGAAGTCACTCGCACTCTGAAAGAACACGAGATAAAGTAACGTACACAACAGTTTTCATGGAAATATTGCCAGTAGCATCTTACGGTTCCAATGAAATACTAGACACTTGCATCTCTATTGCCACTGCAATCACGTTGGGCTGATGGAAAAAGTCAACTCGAAATCGATTCAAAAATTATGACTCTAAAAATTTCTGGAGCCAACAAAGTAATTTGTTTCTTCACGTATAGATTACATCATGGATGTCTTGAATACGAAAAGAAAATGGAAGCTCTGATATCAATACGATATCTCGACAGCTTGTTCAAGCAGCACTTGACAGATTTATGGCTTCGTTGACAAGACTTGGAAGGATACTCTAAGGCAGACTAAATTCCTTTCATTAAAAACCAAACTTGTGTGTTTACCTTTTTCGCCAATCACCTGACAATGAACTGCTAACTGGCCAACTGGAGTTTATGGGAATTGTATACAGAGGGTGATTGCCATTTTTAAAGAAAAATGAGAACTCTGCAAAGATAATGAAGAAATTATTTTGCCATAAAGCCAATAGATGGAAAAATAGATTTCTCTAAAAAGCTCGCTGACAATATGCTTCTAGAGAATCGTGCAGATAAGGAAGAATCTTTAATTTTCCAGACTGCGATTCTAGAAAAATAAACTTGATATTGATAAAGGTTGCTGTCAAAGCATTATAGCAGCGGAAACTGCACACTACAAATTGCAACAGACCTGGAAAATCTTAGCTTAGTTTTTATGGAATTTTGTGAAAAGGAAATTGGCTTTGGTGGCAACATATCCGGAAAATGTTCACCATGGTGCAGATTTAAAAAAAAACATTAATACCTGTGATATCTTTAGAGACAGAAATCTAGATGTCTAAGTGATAAATTGCATGATCCTTGCTGGTGTTAGCATGATTGCAAAATCGAGACTATAGGAATATAAATGTATGATCTTACATTAAAGGTTGGGTGTCAGGTTGCTTATTGACGATTTTTATTGTTAAGCATTTACATAAACGTCGAAATATATTTTAGTAAATGACCAGAAGAGAGGAAGTTTTTACCTTGAAAGAATCAAAAATAACTTTGGCTTAAACTACGCCACTGCTATATTGATGAACGGTTTAATTTTCCATTATTTTTTCTCCAAATGTGAAGATATAATTATATGTAAAGTGGTAGTTGTTTCAAGGTAAACTGCGATAATGTCTTCCTTATAGTTATATCTATGTAATGATTATATCATTATATATTAATGTATGCATCTTAGCTCATACATTTATTTTTTTAGATAGTTGAAATAAAAATTTATACTTTTTCTTTAACATTTTATTATAGACTGATCACTTCTTATTAATTATTATTTTTGACAATTTTTCTTAATATGTTTGTACATACGCAGAGTATAAAAAGCTAAAATTATGGTAAATACGATTTTTCTTCTTTAGATTATTTTCCAACACATCCTCCTTGCAAACTGGCAATACATGCAGAACCGACTGGTGGATAAGCTTTAAGCGAACATACTGACATAAAACCAACAATTTTTCCATCTTTCTTTACAAGTTGTCTTGAAGTACTTTGTGTAACATGCGGTTTATATCCATTTTCGTCTGCTGTATAACGAACAATAACCGTATAGTCACAAGATGGATTGTAGCTAAAACTTCCATTGACTGTTAATACTTCTTTACCTTCGCTTGTTTTTTTCAGCGTTCCTTTTTCTTCAGCTTGTATATCATCTTCTGGCCTAGCGACTCGATTTTGAAACCTTAAAAAAGTCACAACAGGGTAAACTTAAAAACATTTAACAAGCACAATACTCACTGGTATTCGTAATTTCCTGCCTTATCACGTGTGAATTTGTATTCCAAATCATTATTAATAATGTGAAATGGTTTACACGAGAGAGAATTAATATTTATAGCAATTATTAGTATCGTAATAAGAATTACACTTAACATTTTTGTTGTTAGGCTTTTTGCTGATGTTTGTTTTGAAGTAGAATTACAACTAAAATTAAATTGCCTTGGACACATTTTTTAAAGGTTAGACATTGAAAAAGCAATTTTATTTCTTATACAAATCATCGGATAATTTAAGTATATTGCAATAAACAAACAGTGGCGTAACCTGATATTATTTTTGCCAAAAAACTTTGTCCATCTTTATAAGTAACTCTAAATTGTAAACAAATTCATTTATGATGTAAAATATTAAATTGTATAATCATTAACCATCATAAAATAATAATTATAAATTGTTATTCTTCTTATCTCTATTTTAACAATGCCAGAGGATGCATGAATTGTAAACCTGGATTTTGTAATCTCAATAAAACGTATTTGTATTAAAAAACCTTAAACCAATATTCATACTAATAAACTAGACACAATGCTAGATCCTTAAGAGGTTAAATATCTGTGTCATCGCGGCTATGTATTAAATCTTACAAGATCATTTATAATTAACTATGTAAACGATAAATAAAGCAACATCAGAAGTATAATTTTAGTTTCTTTACGAGTTTAATACGATCATGATTGGGTTAAATGATTGGTCAAAGTTGCAAAGTGCATTTCCACAGATTCTAGCTACTTTTACTGGTAAGCATCTTTGAAAACAATTTATTAATTATTTTTTATTATACTTATGCAAAATTATAATTTGTTATATCAATACTTTTATTTCAAGGTACACTAGCAGCCGTATCAGCTGGTATGCAATACGGATGGACAGCACCAGTAATTCCACTTTTACAATCAGAGGACACTCCAGTCCTAATTCATGAATCAGACATAATTTGGTTGGAAAATATGTACATGTACAGCGCCTTCATTGGATTACCGTTTACAATTTTCTCCTGCAACAAATTTGGCGGTAAAAAGGCAATCTTAATATCAAGTTGTCAAAATTTAATAGCCTGGTTATTAACCGCATTCGCTGTAAATATAGAAATGCTATACGTGGCACGTTTTATTACTGGTTTTGCAAGCAACGTCATTTTTATATCTGCCCCTATGTACATTGGTGAAATAGCAGACGAAAAAATCCGTGGATTTTTAGGATCATTCATTCACGTGTTGATGCAAGTTGGAATTATTGTAATCTACGCAGTTGCACCATTTGTCTCCCTTATGGCATCATCACTAGTAGGTGCATGTTTCTTAATTGTACATTTAATAACATTCCCATTTATGCCAGAAAGCCCTTACTATTTACTATTAATAGGAAAAATTGATGAAGCTCTCAAATCTCTACAAAGATTACGCGCAAGAAATGATGTTGAAGAGGAATTTAAAGAAATCTCAGCAGCTGTAGAAAGACAAAAAGAAGAACGTGGAAAAATAATTGATTTGTTCATCGTTGAAAGCAACAGAAAGGCGTTTATTATAATGTCAATATTAAATGCGGCTCAACAGTTTAGTTGTGTTGCAGTGATGGCCATGAATATTCACACAATTCTAGGCGATGCAGCTTCCGTGCTTCCTCCAAGTACAGTTGCAATTATATTCTCAATCATAATGTTAATAGCAACTATAGTATCAGCATGTCTCGTTGACAAAGTTGGAAGAAGGATCCTGTTAAGTAGCTCCAGTCTGTTAACAGGATTATCTATACTGATTTTAGCTTCATATTTTGCCGTTAAAAATGCCAGAATGGATATTTCTTCTTGCACCTGGATACCAGTCTTTGCGATGATTATGTATGCAGCTTCGTTTAAGTATGGTTTGGGTATGGTACCAATTGTGATGACAGGAGAATTATTTCCCACGAGTGTAAAAGGAATGGGAATGACTTTCGCAGATGGTGTTTACATTATTTGTTCTGCAATTTCTATATATGTGTATAAGTATTTATCGGAGGGTTTTGGAACGCACGTACCATTTTTCATTTTTGCTTGTTCTGGTTTGTTAACAGCTCTGTTTGTGATCTTTTACATACCTGAGACTAAAGGAAAGACTTTAGAAGAAATTCAAATAATGTTGAAGAAAAATGAACAGATTGGTTTGTAGTATTATTGAACTTTTTCAAGCAAAAGTACTAACTTTGCAAATCTAGATTATTCCATAATAGCTTTAACTTATCTTTCCTGTTAGAGTTCAGTATTAATTTATAATTACAGTGATGTACAGGATGTATTATTTGATGAAAATAAATCATTTTGATAAGATTGATGTTTTATTAATTTTACAAACTGTGCTCTCTTGCAATTAAGTACTCCTAACATTTACAGTAGGAAAAAATATGACTCATCATGTGCTGCTCAAGGTGTTTGTAGTGATTACCGTTCCATCACAACGCCCATTTTTGGGTATCTCATATTTGCTGCAGCTGCATATGTCTAGTATTGACTTCAAGACAAGCTATTGATAAGTGTTTGTCAGATCAAAAGCTTCATTTATGATGTCCATGGGATTGAAGATAATTAACAATTTCAAATGGGCTGGTGGTGATCTCTCAAGCGTTTCCAGATCATCTACTATTTTTGAATAGTAAGTGCTCTTTTTCAAAACCCAAGCTAGGAATCCAAATCCAAAATGCCAAAAATCTGTTAAGCTGGTTACAAAGTGATGGCCGATTCTGTACTAAATTTTGCACAAGTGCAAATTGTAATCCAAAATAACACCATGGGTTCAGACCAACAAAGAGCAGTTATTACCCTGAAACTGCAGATGATAACTTGCCGCTCCATTTAAAGGCAGATGCCAGTGCTTATGCTTTGAGTGTACCAGGAGAAGGATTCAGAAGAAGGGTCAGTTAAATATGCAACCCTCTTCATACAAAACTCTAGTACAGTCGAACAAGAAACCTTAACCATAGTATGTGGTGCTCAGAGGTCTTGAGATTATGCAGAAGAAGCTTCTACGATAGGGATAATTAAAAAGCCAATTTATAGACGTTGGAAATTTAATTTTAGGCAGGCAAAGGGCAAGACAGAAGAATTACAGAGCTTCGTTGATTCACTTCTAGGTCCTCCATACGCAGACACGCCACGACGGATCCTTTCTTCTTTTAACTGTCTTAGAGTAAAAACAGGCCGCCTACAGCAGCTACCGATTACAATTGTGTTTCTCTCTCCATCAGCCTTCAAAAAACAAAGCTAAATATTTTAGAAGCCACTTGACCACCTTCGGTGCCTCCTTAAGAATATTAAATATGAACATGGGAGGTAAAGGTTTGGATGTGAAATGGCCGAAAATCACAAACGCAAAAGTAGTAGGTTGGTGATGATGATGTTGATGAAAGGTCCGCCCCGAGCAGGCGGTACAAAACATTCAATCATCGGCATTTATCTTAACGGTAAAAGGATCGTTTGGTAACGTCAAACGGCTAGATGAGGTGGAGACGGGCGTGGTAAATCTCTAGAACTCACGGCAGGTGGACACGGTGGCTGTAGGCGACATCACTCTGCATGATATCATTATGCAACGATTCGGACTTCCTGATTCCTGTTTTTCTTGACGGCATAAGTGCTTCACAAAGAGATTTTGCATTATTCGGACAGAACAGCGATCTGATTAGAATGAAAGTGATGAATGATCAGTGAAAAGTGATGGATATGCATTGTTCTTAGGCGACACGGTTGTTTCATACCGCGATCTAACAAAGAACAGCAACGCGCGTTGACATTCTCAACGTCATCAAATTATCACCTAGTCGACATATGCGACAACCGCCTCAGATTAAAAGCGAGATGGTATGTTCACACAACACAGAACACTGATCAGCCGGCAATACTCGAGTGCAAGAGCGTCCGATAGTGGTGGTAAAGAGTGAAAAAGAGTTATTTTTCCCAAGTCTCGTGCTCATGGTCTTATTGACGAAATTACACTGCGTTATGGCACAACCTAACTTTATTACCAATAATCTTGTTGTCCCAAAGTTATCTGTTTGTTCACAGCATAAAAGTTAGGAAGAAACTCTTCCTGGAGTGAGGTTAGTCAAGAATAGTACCAACTGTTCGAGCGTGCTAAACGCATAGAAAATTGTTTGGTTGAAGAGAGTACTATTGGAAACGAAATAAAATGCTAGAATTAGCGTTTACTTATGTCATTTTTACCTCTTTTCCATTATAGGTGAGTTCTATAGTACTTTGTGCAACCAACACAATTTCCTATGCGCTTAGTACGCTTGGACAATATGTCTGAGACAGATTAATGCATGGTATGTTCATTTTATTACTTTCTAATGGTAAATGTAATCGTTTGCTCAGGAACATTGTCATATACAGGGTGTTAAATCATAGTGTCGCAAGCTCTAAGATCCCTAAATGAACATGTGCTTGGAAATGCACCGTTTCCGAGTTACAGGATGTCATTATTTAATTTCTGTCAAGGAGTGCGATGCAAATAATTACATCCTGTTTTTAAGATAACGCATGACCTCACTATAGGCCATTGAATTTGAAAGATTTTAAAAAATAGAATTTTACTATAGAAACTGGCGCATTCTACGAGAAAGATGCAAGAGTAACCTTTTTTGTTAAATCGATTATTAATTTTGAAAACTGAAAACCTTTTTATGTCTTTTTCCTTTCTAATGTATAATGTAGATAAGTGCTGTAGGTAATAAGACTTAAGTTCTTCATAAAGACGGAATTAGTTAAATAAATAAGAAGTTGGTTGTTTAGTTTAATTTGATCGATCTGTAGCTGCACAAAATTAGAAATTGATAAAGTGAATTCTTTCGTCATAATGTGATGATTATTTCTGGTATTACAATGAAGTAGTAAGTGTTGCTCTAACTTGCTTGCAATGACGAGAAGAACATGATTTACTACCCAGCTTACAAGATCTCGTCATAAAGACGTCTTTTTTAGATCAACGTATTCGTCATTTTCACGTCAATTCTGAGGTGATAGTTATGTTTAAAAGACAGATTCCTACGACGTCACTTTCTAAACAATTATGACGTCAGTATCATTACAAATTATTTACCTTTTAGTGACATCTAATAGTCTACGAAAATGCTGTAATTGGCAAAAGTTCTCTGTTAACAAATAAAAGCTTGATTACATTATTCTTCGAGCAACCTGCTGCAACGAACTTTTTCCATTCTTCAAAGGGCGTTTTAAGTGTTATAAATAATTTTCCAAACAAAAGGTGAATATTTATCTACAGGTCCATACAGGTCAACATCAGATGGTAAATGCAAAAGAACATGTATGTTGTAAATTAAAAATTCTGTACCGTATATTTTTTCTGAGTAAGTGATAAACAAAGTCAGAAAAGGAACAGAACAAAAATAACAAAAAGTAACTCAAAATAATAAAATAATAATTGATTAATGGTTATATTATTATTATGCAGACAATCGAATATTAAATAATCAGCAACTATGAGCTTCATAAATCCAAATAGGAATAACTAAAAGAAAGCCATCAAAAAGAAACCCAATCTGCGTAAGCTGTGAAGCGAGAAACTTACATTAGAGGTCTGTATGGGCCGGGCGTTTTAGTCGGACGTTGCAGAGCTCGGCCTGAAGCTCGAATTTGAGTCGGGCAGAACCTCATTTTAAGAATTCATTAAACTTCATGGGCCTACGTCGAGTCAATCGGGCCTGTCACGCTTTTCGAACCGTTACTTAAGAAAGTCCCACGAGATTACGTTGCGATCCTAAGAAGAAAAAAAAACGTGAACTTTCAAAGTTTAGTTTTTAATTTTGATAAAACTGTTTTGTTCAATTTGAGCTCAATTGATAAATTCATTTTGAAATTACTGTGGTTTTCCCCATGATAACTTTTATTTTTAACTTCAAATTATTTATCAGAGGTTCCCAGGAGTTGACCGACCAGCTGGACGGCAAGGTTAGCGCCGGATTCATGTCCGAAGGGCACCCTCTGAGCTTTCTCTTTTAGAGGCCTTTAGAAGCTAGTAATCTCTAAATTTCTAGTACCCGAAACGAGCTATAGGATAACAAACAAATGGTGAAGAAAGACAGCCTGACAGAACAAGATCCAAATTCGTCGGGGCTCGGTACACAAGAATTAATTAAATTAAGAGAGATCGTATAAACGCGGCACTTTCGCACACAGCAACGTTTCTCACCTCAAACCAGAGCGGTCTGGCCGTTGCTGACGGACCGAGAACTCGAACCTGTTCCCCGAAAGCATGATAATCTCAACCCCGAGGTGTAGGCTGTATGGAGCGGTCACATTTAACCCTTACAACGGGCTATTTTTATACTGAACTGCATCGGAGGGTTGTTGTGCCGGCTTGGACAGACGTTATTCTCGAACTAAGCCCGACAAGCATTATTTTCATACTGAACCAAAAAGCAGGATTTTCCTACCATACCAGATTCAGAACTTTTTCTCACTGAGTCAGACAAACGTTATTCTCGTAGGGACTGAGGCGGGAGTTAGTTTTTGTACTGAATCAAAGCGAAAAAGTTTCTTACTGTACCGTAAAAGATTGCACGGGCCGGGTCTCAGTTTTTAAAAGTTTATGGGGCCTTGAGGGATTGTTGGTTCACCCAACCTTGTCTAGTTTCCCGGCCCTGTCTAGTCTCCCGGCCCTGTCGGGTCGTTCTGGCCTGTCGAATAGTTCAGAGATCTTGGACTTGTCAGGCTTTCCGGCCCTATCGGGCATCGCGGCCCTGTCGTGTTTCCCGGTTCTGCCTAGTCTCCCGACCCTGTCGGGTCGTTCTGGTCTGTCGAATAGTTCAGGGATCTCGGACCTGTAACGCTTCCCGGCCCTGTCGGGTCGTTCGGGCTTCTCCAGTCACTGAGGGGTCTCGGGTTTTTCCTGTCGATCAAAGAGTTACCTGGTTTTTCTTCGGGTCGTGTTAAGTTTATTCCCAGTCGGACCGGGTCGAGCCTGAAAATTTCGGCCCATGCAGGGCTTTAACTTACGTCGATTTTCTATTTACTTTTTTGTGTTTGTCACATTGACAATTTAGAAACACTTCTACAGGGTGTCACATGATATACGTTTTACGATTTAACCGAAATAATTTAGCTCATTACAAGTTGAAATAAAAAAATCTGTAATTTTTAATTTCTTGTTTTTGTCTTTTTGACATCTGTCCATTTGAGGATTGTTCTCTAGTTCAATTGAGTAACCTTGGCTAGATCTTGACAGCAAACTATGAACCTACTGAGTTTTTACTTCTGTTGTTTTGTCGTCCAAGTTATGTAATTTATTTTTAGTGTATTGTTATTATTATTATTATTGTAATCTCCAATTTGCATATGTCTGTCATAGTGATCTAAGCATAGAACAAGTAGGAAGAACTTTTAAACCTTCCCATAACAAAATATGTGTCTTAAATCAATGATTTTGTTTCAAGGTACACTAGCAACCATATCAGGTGGTATGCAGTATGGATGGACAGCACCAGCCGTTCCACTTCTACAATCTAATAACACTCCAGTTGCAATACAAGACTCAGATATAATTTGGTTAGAAAATACATACATGTATAGCGCATTCATTGGATTACCATTTACAATCTTCTGCTGCAACAAATTTGGCGGTAAAAAGGCAATCTTAATATCAAGTCTTCAAAATTTAATAGCATGGATATTAACAGCATTTGCTATAAATTTAGAAATGATATACGTGGCACGCTTCATATCTGGATTTGCAAGCAACTTTATGTACATATCTGCACCCATGTATATTGGTGAAATAGCAGACGAAAAAATTCGTGGCTTTCTGGGATCATTCATTTTTGTTAAGCTGCAACTTGGTATCATCGTAATTTATGCAGTTGCACCATTTGTGTCCCTTATGGCATCATCACTAGTAGGTGCATTGTTTTTAATTGTACATTTAATAACATTCCCATTCATGCCAGAAAGCCCCTACTATTTACTATTAGAAGGTAAGATTGATGAAGCTCGCAAATCTCTACAGAGATTACGTGCAAGAAACAATGTCGAAGAAGAATTTAAAGAAATCTTAATGGCCGTGGAAAGGCAGAAAGAGGAACGTGGAAAAATAATTGATTTGTTCATAGTTGAAAGCAACAGAAAAGCTCTTCTTATAATGTCAGTGTTAAATGCAGCTCAGCAATTTAGTTGTGTCGCAGTGATGGCCATGAATATTCATATAATTCTAGGTGATGCAGCTTCTGTGCTTTCTCCTAGTATAGTTGCTATTATATTTGCAGTCATAATGTTAACAGCAACCATTGTGTCAGCATGCCTAGTTGATAAAATTGGTAGAAGAATCCTATTAAGTAGTTCCAGTCTGTTGACAGGATTATCTATACTGATTCTAGCTTCGTATTTTGCTGCTAAAAATTCTGGAATGGATATTTCTTCTTGCACCTGGATACCAGTTTTTGCGATGATTATGTATGCAGCTTCGTTTAAGTATGGTTTGGGTATGGTACCAATTGTGATGACAGGAGAGTTATTTCCAACAAGTGTGAAAGGAATGGGAATGACTTTTGCAGATGGCATTTACATTATTTTTTCTACAATTTCTCTTTATATGTATCAATATTTGTCAGAGTATTTTGGAATGCACATGCCATTTTTCATTTTTGGTTGTTCTGGTTTGTTAACGACTCTGTTTGTTATTTTTTACATACCTGAGACTAAAGGAAAAACTTTAGAAGAAATTCAGATTATGTTAAAAAAAATTGAAAGTTAGATTTAGATTGTTATGTACTTTGATTGTAATCTTTGTAATGACTTGAAGATTATGATAATTTTCAAAGATTTGTTGTTTGTATTAACTTTCCAAGTTGTTAGTTTTTCTTGTAAGAAATAAAATTGTAATAACTTGAAAAAATTCTTATTATTAGAAAGAATGTGCTAAATCATTCTAAAATTGGTTTACAACAATTATCTGTTTAATTAATTTATTCTTAAATATTAATAAAATTGGCAGTCAATCTTACAGCATTGGTGTATGATGGGTTGCAGTACTCTCAAAATATTAATTGAAAATAAACCAAACATTAATTACTATAAAATTTTATTAAAACTGTTTATACACTATTTTATCACAATATCTAATATTCTTACTATTATCGTTTACTTTAATGCCCTAAACTTTGTAGTAAGCTCATTTTGGTAACTAAACCTTTTAGAAATACTTTTCATGCATATAAAACAATCACTACTGACTGCATTCCCTAATTTCACGTCTACCTAAAGGTAGTGTTGGTCGATAATTATTTAAAACATAACCTTCTTTATCTTCATGTGGACAATTATCTTCTGAACAAAACGTTTTTAAAGCTCTAAATACATTTAGCTAAAACAAAAAAAAATACAGGTCAATTGAGAGAATTAATTTTTTACAATGAATGTATTTACTTGTTCATGTGAAATTTCAATAGGATCTTGAAAGATTATCCATATAACACATTCAGAACATGGTGGTGTTGTTAATGAACCCTGATAAGTCCAGTAACCACTACATTGTGGTATGAAACTTCCTGGATCAACCGGAACACCTAATTTTACAGTTTCTCCTTTGTACTGAATATTTGATAATTTTGCAACAATTTTATTCAGTTCATAATGTGTCCTTCCAGGCTGGAAATTTAAAAAGAGACTAAAGATAAAATTTCTCTAGAATATTATCATACCTTAAGTAAAATTGCTAAAACGCACAGTCCATCAGGATGTTTGCAAGCTTCTTCAAATGAGCTGTATTTGGTGGAATTCCAATGAACCAAATGTAACTAAGAGTAATAATAATAATAATTGTTGTGTTATATTAATATTAAGTGCATTTTAATAAATACTTACTTCACCAGCAAATTTTCTACCATTTATTGTGTGTTCCGATCCTTGATTGTCCGTAGCACCCCAATGACAGTGAAATTGCTCGAGTACATATTTACCATCTAAAGGACCTCCTGACAATTCTAAAACCAAAGCAAGAGATAACAGTCACGGCAATTTAAAATCTTTACTTAATAAAAAATAAAATGAAATGAATAAAAAGATAAGATGAAAAAGATTGAACTTAAATAGATGGTTGATTTCTAAAAAGTTATAAAATCAAATTAATACAGCCTTGTGTGCAGGCTCAATACATTGCAAACTGTGGAGAAGACATCTTTTTATCAATTATGAAATTCTTTAAGACTTGCGCTAGATGATCTTTAAAGATTACTGAGGTGCAGTTTCCCAAGCTATGCAGTGTGAATTCTATTAGAGATGTGCTATAACTTTTAAAGGCATATTCTAGTGGCCAAATGTTTAGATGAACTTATAAATGCTAAGTGCACCATTTCCAAGATAAAGGGTGTCCAAGTTAAAAACTTCTTAAGTTATATACAAAAGAAACTGTCTTCTTTCTTTCTTAAACTGACAATGAGTGAAAATTCCAAAACTAACAGAATATTCTGTCTATAATCTCCAGTCTGCTGGTAGCCGGTAGATACTATTCCACGATCCCGGTGAAATATAACTTCAGGGACCAGCACGCCTGCTATAACACTTGATTTCTCACTATACCTGTAATGCATGGGAAATCATGTCCTAACCTTGACCACCAGCAAGAGAATCACATGAGTACTATCGCGGCAAAAGAAAACGGGGCGCACTTGTCTGACGATACATCGGTTCTAACAAAATTTCTCTTTTTTGCTTCAGGCTTTAAGGTGAATTTGTCAGATCAATAAATAAGGTACTTACTTACATAATAGTTTTACTTAAACAGAAAGACAGATTTACAAAGGGTAATTTTAAAGCCTGTGTGGTGCCCCGGTTTTTTTTTGCCGCGATGGTACATTCAACTTGAAATCTTCCAGAGGTTTAAGTAGTGAACGGTTTTGATTGTGCCGAAGGACAAAGTAAATATGTAAAAACTGGAACCTTAAATACAAGAAGTCTATATGAAACGGGAAAACTAACCAATCTTGTACATGTTGGAACTTGTATCAAAAATTTTTAACAGATACAACGCCATCTGTTGTGCATTTTAACTACAAAACTGTATTGGTGCTATGAATAAAAGGTCAGTTAGTCTGTGTTGAATACTCAACGAAGCGTGTTTCATTTTAACAGGTTATAGGCCCAGGTCTTGCGTTTTAAACGGTAGAAACAGCATTAAAAAATTATTGAAATACGGAGTGAGTTGCACAAGTATGGCTGTGAATTACATATCAAATGTTCCAAGTTTGCTAGGTCAGGAGAATTATGACGATTGGGCATTACGCAAATGTTACGTATGGTCAGCATTATTTTAGGGGCATTAAAAACTAACGACATCAGTAAATTAGAAGATTTCAAGATGTGGCTGTACCGAAGAATTCTTAAAATACCATGGACTGTAAGGGTATCAAATGAAAAAGTGCTAAGAAGAATCAATAAAGAACGTGACAATAAAAAAAAGAGAAAAACAGCTTATGTCGGACACATCATGAAAAGCCCTAAATACTGGCTTCTAAAATTGATCATAGAAGGAAAGATTGAGGATGGAAAAAGAGAAATCGGCAGAAAGATGTCTTGGTTCCTGAACATAAGACAGTCGACAGGACCAGGGCCGGCGCTAGGGTTTTGGCCGCCCCTGGGAAAAACTTATTTGGTTGCCTTAGATTCTAATAGATCTAGATCTTACCATTTTGTCTGCGAGGCTGTAACTAGAATTAAATTTCGGGGAGGGAGAGTTCCCGCGGACGCCAGTGACTCACAAAAAAAGACATTGTAACAAACAATCAATTATTAAAGCAACAATTAATTAAATTTTATTTTCTACAATTTTGATAATAAATGCAAATAGCATTAAAACCATAGGAAGCGAGATATTTGCAAAAAACCTATTTTTGTGACCTTTGACCTTGAAATATCTTAAGACGCGGACACGAGATTTTATGAGACTTTTGAGATAACTTTTAGAATGCCAAAATAAAGGTTTATACAAGTCTACAGATTATTATCTCTCATTCCGAAGTTGACTCTCTTTTTTGGCTTAAGTGACTGGACTATACCGGTTACGCCGGCCCTAGCCAGGACTGCGAAACGTACAGTCACTAATCCGTACACTTAGAGATAGAGACAAGATGAAAACTGTGGCCACAAGATGAAAAATTTCCAGTTTGAATTTACCTGATCCTTTTCCATTAACCTGCACTTTCCAACAATATCCCGGATTGGTAACAGTTTCAGTATTTTCTGGAATGTATTTCCATGTCAATCTCTGCAACGCATTAAATGTCTTCAAATCGACCGGCGTTATATCGACAGGACTTTGTTTATCGCCGCAAGCCTCTGGATAATTTTTCGACCACGTCAAAGGACCTGAAAATGTAACAAATACAAAAATAAATGTAGGGTTATCAAACTTAAAAACTGTTTTAGGGAAGGTGATAATGAAATTTATAAATAAAAATGTTTTAACAAGTTAGTACGTGATGTATTAAAAATAAACATTTTACAGTTGTTAATTTAATAACCGTATCTAAAGCGTATGCTGTATGTTAAAATAATTAGCGAAAAGCGTATTTGTGAAATAGAAACAATATTTATTTATACTAAAGAGGAGTTTGTTTTTAGATTAACATACTTAAGTTTGCATAAATACATTTGCACATAGTCGAATAAATAAAAAAAAATATAAATACGTAAAACCTGTTGTTGGTAATTCTATTAAGATTCGTCATTTACATAACTCTAGGTATTTCAATCTAAAAATAGTTGCTTTTTACAATTTTGTGTGTTTCTCTTATTTCCTTGAATTTGTTATAACAATAACGTTCGATAAATTAGTAAATTAGATAATAGGATAATTAAGAACACGTAATGGGTTATTACACATCTTAAAACGGTAGATTGTTTACTGTTGTGTGTTCGTAATTTATACTATTCCAAGCTATTTATACAAATTGTTTAATCATTTTTTTTGTACTCTCATTCACTGTACACTCTTAATCGGTTGTCTTATTAGACAAGAATCTTCAGATTCAAAGGAAAATATAAATATAAATTGAGCAACAAAAGTACAAAACGAATTCATTAAATTTGAAATAAGTTGATTCATGATTTTTTGCAATGGCACACCCTGTATGTCTTCAGGGATTCAGATATAGGAGTTTCTTCTAATATCAACGATACGGCATTTGATAATCTTGACTTAAAAAATAACGTCACAGGAATAAGAAATCTCTGATCTTGTGATATTTGTAAACAAGATCTGTTTGTTTAAATGCCTGTTAGCTTTTAAGTTATTATTGTCAAAATCTTTGCGGCTGTCCAATGCTGATCACTGTGACATGTATTAAAACTAAGGTAACTCACAGCATAAGAAATGTCTACTCTAGTACACATTGATAGATACAATAAAGCTCCGATCAATGTTTGGTACTCATTTATCTCTTCACCATCAGATTTTTTTAACTTAAGATTCACTTCTAATGGAGTTCCAATAACTTTACATTCCTCCATTCCAAATCTATTTAGAACCTTTTGCATGTAGCTGCTTTGATCCAAAGCAATGATACCTTCTTTCCTATCCCTAGTGACTCCCATTCCGAGACATTCTTTTAACTCTCCATGTCCTTCATTTTAAAATTTTTACTAATCTCATTCTTCAGAGTTTGTATTTCCAATTTATCATTAGAAAAAATGTAAAAGTCATCAACATGAAGACCAATTATAACAAGTTTATTATCTTGATTCTTTATATAAATACATGGATCATACCTGGATCTATTAAAACCGATTTTCATGGGAAAATAATGAATTTTATTATTACATGAACGTGCAGCTTGCTTTAGGCAAATGAATATTTCTTCCTTTAAATCTCCATTCAAAAAGGCTGTGGTGATATCCACATGTTCAATTTCCAAATTTAATTCTGCAGCTAAACCAAAGAGTAATCGAATTGATGCCAACTTCACAACAGGAGCAAAAGTTTCACCAAAGTCTTCCCCATATTTTTGAAAGAAACCTCTAGCTGCTAATCTAGCTTTATGTCGAGATGATCCATCTGCTGCACTTTCGAGCTTGAAAACCCATTGACATTCAACCACATTTTTGTTTGTCGGTCGATCCATTAACTCCCAAGTTTCATTATCAGCTAGTGCCAACATTTCTTCTTTCATGGCTTGCTTCCATAAATTTTTGTCTGATCTTAAACACACTTCTTCAATACTCTGTGGTTCATCTGAATTTACAATGGATATCTTCTTTCTTCTCCTTGTTCAAGTTCGACATCACTGGACAGTATGAATTCCTGATCATAATTTTCAATGTTGGTTGTTTCAATGTCACTTTCTTCAACAGAATTTTCCATTTCTATACTCGATTTTTGTGAGGATTTATTTGTATAGTTACTGTTTCAGTACTTTTCACTTCGTCTTGGATTTCCTGTATATCATTATTATCTTTAACATTGACTGTAGACTCGACAAAAATAACATTTCTAACTGTAATCGTATTCTTAGGATTTTCTAGATTCACAAGACGATAGCCTTTTGTGTCTTCAGCATATCCCACCATCACATACTGACAAGATTTTTATCCAGTTTTTTCCTTTTCTGTTCTGGAATGTGCACTTGGGCTCTACTTCCAAAGACCCTTAAAGGTGACACATCAACTTTTTCATGTGTCCAAACCTCTTCAGGCACAGCCTCTTTTATAGCTGCAGTAAATATATTGCAGTATTAATAGCCTCGGCCCACTATTTCTTGTTTAAACCGGAATCAAATAACATGCATCTTGCTTTTTCCACTAGAGTTCGATTAGTACGCTCTGCCACACCATTTTGTTGCGGTGTGTATGGGATCGTAGTCTGATGCCTGATACCATGTTTCTTCAAAAAAGTTTCAAACTCTTGACTAGTATATTCACCACCATTGTCAGTGCGAAGAACCTTGATGGACTTACCAGTCTGGTTTTCCACCATTATTTTAAATTCTTGATTTTTTGAGAAAACTTGACTTTTATGACTCACCATGTAACCAAATGTCTTTCGACTGAAGTCATCCACAAAAACTATACAATATCGGACTCCACCCCAGGATACTCCCTCCATTGGTCCAACTACATCACAATGTACTAACTGTAGAATTTCAGTTGCCCGTTTGGCACTCTTTTTTTAGAAATCTTTGGCCTTTTCCCTCAACACAAGTAATACATACTTTTGAATCTTCTTCAATATAATCCATTCCCGTAACCAAACCATCTTTCAGGAGCTTCATTCCTCTACGATTACGATGACCCAAACGTTTATGCCAGAGCTCTTGATGTGACATAAACATTGTGAGTGCCCTCACTGGTTCCTGTTTGCACTAGTCAACTACACATTTCTTTTTGTACCCGTAAATTCTACCTGTCCCACAACAAAAAAATCATTTTCATTATACACCTTACATCCTAGCTTATCAAATGTTACAACATAGCCCTTATCTGTAATTTTGTTAACAGATAATAGATTTGCAGTTAAATTAGGAACAAACATTACATCGGTAACTGTCTTTACATTATTACTACAAAAACTGTTTAAAATTTATGCTAATGTTACCTGTTCCACTTGACACTATTTTGCTAGAATCTGCCACAACTATATCACTACACTCACTTGCACTGAAATTTGACATCCATTCCTTGTTGCACTAGAATCTATGATCCAATCCATCGTTGAAGTTGATGTTAGCAGTGCGGTGGTCAGTAATGTAGTGTTGCTTGATTTCTTTTGTAAGCTTTTAGTATTTTGCTTTTTCCCCATATTTGGACATGCAGGTTTCTTGTGTCCCTCTTCGCCACAGGAATAGCACTCAGTTTTCTTTTTAAATGGTTTCTTTTTTCTGTTGTCCTTTGAATACTTGTAGCTTCATCTCTCAATTTTCGCCTTGCACTCTCTTCTAACAAGATGACTTTGATATCTTCGGATTTCAACTTCTCCTTACCATGGGTAATAGTGGTTACCAGAGCTTCATAATCAGAATTAACTCCATTTAGCATCACAAAAGCAATCCATTTATCTTCAACAGCTTCACCAATATCAGCAAGCTTTTGGGCTGTTGATAAGATGTCTGTAAAAAATTCTTCCAAAGATGCAAATCGATCCTGTTTAGTATCGAACAGTTTTCTTGTCAACTCAAATATTCGGCCATGCCCCTGCCTTCGTAGGCAGCTTAAAGATTGTCCCATGCTTCTTTAAAACTCTTTGCATTACACACATGTACATAACATGATGGCTTGACTGTTAGGCATATTTTTGCAAGAGCTCTGTTATCATTTTCGCGGTTTGTTTCGTTTAAAGTTCCTTCTATTGCACTTCATAATCCTTCAAGCATTAAACACATTTTCATAGCAAATTTCCACGACCCATAATTCGACTGTCCCTTCAACTTCTCAATATTTGGTACGGACGTGGATACTGTTATAGGTGATGAAATACTTGAAACAGTTGTCGTGGTCGTCATGATGCACATTTGTCACACCAATGTTTAATGCAAAAAATTTTTACAATTCGCGATTTACTGCACAGTTTTCAGTTTACTGGACCCAGAACCTGTTAGGCCGTGATAGCAGTGAGAGTTTGCAATTAAATAACACAATAGAAGTTATTTAAGATTATATATTTCTAATAATTTTATAAACAAACTCAAATAATAACAGCATGACTAAACTTATGATCATAACCTTATTCATTTCTTTATGTTAGTGTTTCACATACCTACTGCTGTTAATTAGCCACGCAAGTAAAACTTGTCGAGTTTGATTATTATGAAATCGGGGCTGTGCGACGACGTTTGCTTCTCTTCAATCAGTTGACTTGACTTATGTTGAAAGGAAATACGCCTAGGTAGTCTGGTAAATAGGTAGTGCCAGCGTAACCATGTTAGTGGTTGAAATGCATGTTGTAGAGTAATGGTAATCTAGGTGGACGCTGAGTCACCTAAAGCATAGTTGTAGCTGACGGAATGTTCACAGATTCCATCGATAGCATGTTCATCAAAGTTAATTTTCTTTTCAATCATTAAATAGTGAATTTAAAAATTGTAAAGGTCGAGAGGGTAAAGGTAATGTGATGGATATGTAAACCAACAGTCGACCTAGATGTTGACGGTCTAGACGATCTAGACGGTTTAGTTCCGCTACGGTGACTTACACCCCAGCACTCAGGCAGAATCTAGTCGAGTTTGAATATGGGACACTGCACTATCGGACAACTGGGCGGTGTATTCTGCGGTTGCAACTGACAGTACAGGTCTCACACAATGCATCAGCTGGACTCGGTACTGCACCCCTGATGATGACGTCGTCCATTCAAAACCCGGTTTTAATGTTATTTTATATCATTGCGATTTCTTCGATTTTAGCTCTAAATTCTGTTTACAATTATCAATTTAGTGTGCATCTAAATTAGCTTAGCCGCCTAGACAAAGAATAGTCTCGCCGTTTTCAGTTTTACTGCTTCTGCCGACAACAGTTTTGGCGCAAATGAGAGCCCGCATCACAATCTGCTAGCGTGCCTTAAAATTTTCCGTTTGATATAGAGTTTGCCATGTATTTGTTCGGGTATGAGCGTGAATCAGTCTTCGATTCTCGATTGCGACGTGTTAGTAATCGGGGTCTGCAGCATCGAGAAGAAAAAGGCGCGAAAGTTACAGAGAGAATAGATTGGTAAAGACGTTTTTGTCTTTGACGAGAGCGTAAAGCTAGACTGCGCACGGCGGAGAACTTAGGACTAAGCGTCGTTTTAAAGATCTGTAATACCTTCGAGGTAATGAGAGTAGTGACATACAGCTAGCTGGACGCAGCAGCGATGAAGCTTCGTTTGCCAAATTTTGAAATCATGAGATTTCAGTGACTTACGTGGTGCTTCACCTCCCGACTATTTGTTGTAGAATCAAACTGGAGAGCACAGGCAGTTTTGCAGCGGTTTGTAAACGGTTTCTTTCTACAGCGACGTCTACCGGTGGCAACTGTGAAGATGCTCAGATAACTTGGGTCCTGATACTCAGTAAATGTCTCAAATCCGGTGAAGAGCAATTCCAGTTAGAGTGGCTGTCGCTCGAATGGTAGAGGCACTTTACCAACACGTCTCTAATCTTTCGTATCACACAAGACTCTTGTGTAGTGTAGATAACTTATAGTAAAGAAAATCATTGTATATGAAAGAGTGGTTATTGAAAAGAGAAGCTTACTAGCTTTGCAAAACAAAGAAAGCATGGAACGTAGACGTTCATTTGGCAGCGTTGACGAGGATGGCATAAGATGAATTCAGAAAGCTGCAGGAAATGGCAATTCTGTAGGCAGTCACGGATCGAAGGAAAAAACCACAACCATCATCTGAACTAACTTGACATTTAAAATATCAGTCGAGAATGCTAGAATTTCAGTCAAAGAGGTTTGGAGAAACTGCATTAACTGGAAGAACGGACAAAGAACATCATGAGGCATGATACTAACCGTGTTAGTGTTTCATATAAATCAGTTTGCAGACAAAATTAAAGATACTTGATAAAGGCAGTTTGATGGCCAATTAGATGTAACCTACGATATGGATGCTTGTTAAGTTTTTTATTATTATTTAGGATTTAGCAGCACAGTTTAATGTCCAAACTATTTATATATTCTATCGATTATGGTGTCGCCGAGGCAAAATGTTCCAGATTTCCATCGAATCTTCTTAATAGGCATTTAGTGATATTGCATTGGATAGTCTGTCTTTCAGCGCCGCGATCACATTCGGTTGAGAGTAACTCAAGTTCTGCATGGAAGGTCGAAGCCGTGTGAAATCTCCCCACATTTAAGCATTACTGGGTTGGCCCTGTCATTTTGCATGTTCTGCCACTGGGTGGTCAAAGAAAGTTATCTGCTGTCAGTTCCAATGAAGTGTTTGATGATGGCTTTTTGGAACGCAAGCCATTTGGGCCGTCATCAATGTTCTCATGTACTGGTGTAGTTGGGGGTTGCTTGTGATTATTGTGCTAGATATCAGGCCCATCGTAGTATTAAGTTGCGTATCAACAAGTTTGGTGTGTGGGCTGTTTAACCATACAGGAGCATAGTGTTTGGCTGTCCAGTACACAAGTCCTAGAGCTGTGCACCCTACAGTTGTTGATGTTGAAGCCAAAGAGGTTCTGCAAGGTTTTTGTAAGATGTTATTGCAAGTTCTGAGTTTTGCTGTGGTTTTTTCAAAGTGCTGCTTGAACGATAGTGTTTATTTCAGGGCATTTAAGGTTGGTAACGCGTCAAAGTAATTGAGCATATACTTAGAGTCGCCTGTTAACCATCTTTTTGTTTAAATGAAAGCAGCACAGCACAGATGTACTCCATCAGGGTTTGAAGATCTTCTGTTAGGTTTTTTCGGTATTTTCAATCTCAGTGTCTCTAGAAGCAATTTCTCAATCACTGCGTATTCAAATTTCTTGGATCGAGTAGTCGGCATGTCGACAATATATAGACTAAACAGAATAGGGGCTAGTACAGAATCTGTCGCTCAGTCTAGCGGTTGTTCTGCATGAAATCACCCGTAAGAATCTAAGAATACGCCCATCCTTCCAGACCGTATCATAGACGGCAGTTAGGACTATGAATGCTACTGACGTTTTTAGCTTTTGTAGGTTGTAGATTGTAAGGGCTATGATTTGGTCTGTGGTGCTTCTTTCAGGTTTGAAGCTTGCCTGTTTAACTGGAATTACTCTGAGTACGTCTGGGCCAATTCGGTTTAAGATAAGCCTTTTTACAAGTTTATAGGCCGTGCTCAACAAGGTAATAAGACGATAGTTTTCTTGGTCTTCCTGGTCTTAATATGGTAATTATCTCTGCCTGTTTAAAGATGTTTGGTAGTAGTCTGGTGCTGAGTATTTTTGAGTAGAATTTTGACAGCCAGATTCTAGCTAGTTTTTGAGTGCGTTAGAGATTTCATTCATGCTGAACTCTTTAAAGAATTCTGAGGCCTTTTGAATCGAGCGTTTTAGGGTTTTTAGTTCTTTTTTGATTTTGATAGTAAAGTCTTTGTTTCTTCTTCCTCTAAATGTAGTAACTACGTGTGAGGCAATCTTACTTAGGTGGATGTCTGGCTTTTGGACTAGACCTTGCGCAGATCAAGCATTCAACTGTGTTGTGCCATTTATCTCTTCTTATTCTATCTAAACTATGTAAAAGCTCATCTGCGAAATCTTGGTTGTCATTATCTAAGCATTCTACATAAAGTCCTCCGCTTTTTTTTTATTTCAGCCAGGAATACACCTTTTCTGAAACATCTAGGTTTGTTTCTTCGCTATTGGGATTACGGCTTTGGCGAATCTTTCATAATTCTTATATGTTGCTCTTTTGTATGAGCAAGCCAGTTGGCTTTGTTAAAATTCCGGCTTGGGGTAGTAGTAGGGGTGATCAATGGTGTTAGCTGTGGGGGAAGTCAGAGAGTACTTTCCGTGTAGTTGGTAACGGTTTACTGTCTTGGTTCATGCTAATAAAACAGAGATCTTGGTTCTATTCTTGCCTCGATGCAGCATATTTAACTTTGCCCGTAATGAATCTTGTTAACCCATTTTTAAAACTATTTGTATTTACAAAAGTATTTTGTCGATTAAAAATAATATTGAAAACTACCCAACAAATTTTAATTTTCATGGTAGTACCCTAAATATGGGCAAATGCTTTCTACACTGTACTTCATAAACAGTTCAAGAAATTATCAGCTCACCAAGAAGTTGAACTGTACAATCAGTTAACCCAATTATGTCGAAATGTTGATGATTTTGTGGATTGTTGTTTTTGACATGCACATTCAGTTT
>VTPC01090046.1:12317-144423 GCA_011009095.1 Ignelater luminosus
AGTAACATCTAGTTCGATAACTGAAAACTTCAGGAAAACAATTCTAATTTATAGACAACTAGATTAACTACAAAACAAAGCGCATTGAAGCATTGAAATTACTAATGTAGCATCGGTAACCAATACGATCAAGGTAGGAAACTGTTCCTTATTATCAGAAAAACAACCTTCAGAAGATATAACTCGGTTTTCAGTAAAGATGCAAAATTAATAATTATAAAGTAGAAGATAGCAGTATAAATGTAGTGCCTACATTAGAAATCAGATATTTAATTTTAATACCGTAAAAGATGATAAAAAATATTCCATGTGTAGAACTGATCAGAAAATACTGTCGTTTACAGTAGCCAAAAATGGTTAAGAAAATTGTAGAAAAGCAAAGATTGTTTTCCACTTTCACAATTCTTTATAAAATCATTTATGTCAAAGAAAATAACTAAGGTTTTAGTCTTTTTAGTCTTTTAGTTATCTTCTTTATTTAGTTGTAAAAACGTGTAATTGGAAATCTGTCTAAACAAAAAAGGTATTTTTGAACGTTTCGAATACCTCGTTGTTGGAACATAAGAACATGGGCGAACCCAAAACATTGCATGTAATTATTTATTGTTAGTAGACAAAGAGTTATCTGTTTTTTGTACAAGAACGTTATAATGATCTAATATAGAAATAGATACTCCTGTTAAATCTAATACTTCGACCTTTAAAAATAATATCAGTGTGATGTCATAAATGCTTTTATAAAGAAAAAAATACGGAAAGGCAGTTTTGTTTCTCTTATAATCATAACACGCCAGAAAGCGCAATAAAATGAAATTAAATATTTTAGTTTACTATCTCATTTTATACAAATCAATTAAAATAT
The DNA here is from genome assembly GCA_011009095.1 of Ignelater luminosus. NCBI lineage: Eukaryota > Metazoa > Arthropoda > Insecta > Coleoptera > Elateridae > Ignelater > Ignelater luminosus. The sequence continues at coordinate 13,180 of VTPC01090046.1, forward strand.
TTATTTTACGAAACCACTTAAAAAGCTGCAAGCAAATAAATAATTAAATGACAAGGTTGCGTATGACACATTTAATGTAATTTTACAAGGATTATTATTATTAATATCTCAATATCAATTTTCAGATTGGAAACGTTTTACCTTTAAAAAATTAATTAAATTGTGACAAATTCGCGTGTAAAACATGACAGCCGAGTAATTCAATTTTCTCAATTAATAAGTACAAAGCGACATTTAATAATTCATACTACAGAATTTGAATGTCCCCCTTCTTGTTTTTAATCAACGTTACAGCCGCCGTCTTTCTAGTAAATACAACCACTCATTTATGTAATTAGTACTTATTAATCCAAATTATTACCTCGTGTACATCAATTGCTTAATTATTGCCCTTGCTTTACTCAGAGTTTGCGATGTTGTCGCTTTAGGAAACTATTACTGATTTAATAATATCGAGTTTAACAAATCGTGCTTATCCACAAAAAAGATATAATGTAGTATAATTATATTTTTTCTGTTTAGATTATTTATTAAAGGCTGCTACTGAATTGCACGAACCAACAGTTTTTCAATTACTTTGCTCTTAAAAGTTAGTAACATTTTGATTTCTAATTAAATGTTATTATAAGAAAATAGCAACCAGTTTTTATTAATTTAATGCTACAGGGGACAAGATGATATTTTGCTATGGAGTAATAACACGAGTTGTCTAAAAATAAAATCGTTTTTAAGCAAGTTTAAAAAACACTTATCGACGCGTTGACGGAATAACGTATAAATTTTAAAATATTTTCCCTCGGCAGATTTATTTTTAAATTTAAGTGCTTGATTGAGCGATAGATGTTGCATAAACTGGTATGAGTATCGAAATGAATTACTGCCTTATTTTAAATACACCGCGATTCAGCAGTATTGAATGATTTACGTTTTTCTTTATCCATGCACGTATAATTTATTGCAGCTGTATTGCATATATACAAGGTGCAAATAAGTACACACATATCAAGCTACCAATACGACTGAATTGTGACTGAAATATGCATGACATTTATCAAGTGGCTTTAAATGGATTTCGTTTTTAATTCAAGATAATAAATAAAAATGAAGTTAAACTACCTAATGGAAAATTTCTTTTTCACGACAGAAACATGAAATCTCGCTCGAAGAATTTGCAAACAAAAAGCATATCTAAGAAAAAGCAGAGAGAAGCTAAACACAAAAAAGCAAACTTTAGATTTTTTAAAATTGAAAAATATTTTAGTCAAACAACAATGGAATCGACGTCGGAAGAAGTTTTGGAAATGTTAGCTCAAAATGGCCACCACAGCTTCTTCATGCCTTTGTTTTAGTTCTGACAACAGATGCCAAACCTAACTGTATGTAAAAAGTTGAGAAAATTGTAGATACTCTATGAGAAGTAATAGAATGATCATCAAACTATCAAAAAACTGAAATAATTCAAAGCTTGTGCAATTCATTTCAATGATTTCCTTTATTACGTAAAAAAAAGGCCTCAAAATTTACTTACAATCTACTGAAGATTTAGCTAGTGTCTCTAGCATATAATTATGTTATTTTTTCATTTTATTAGCAAAAGAAAAATAAAATCAAAGTAGACAAGAAACTTGCTTTTAGATTCTGATATTGACGACATCAAAAGTCTCTTTAAATCAAGTAAGTCGTATGTCTTAGTTTCCAGCGGTCCTACAATACATCCTGATTGTAAAGCCGCAGACAAGACAGAAAAAATTGCCTTCTATTTACCATTCAATAGCACTCACAAGTTAGTTCTTGAGAAAAAAATTTCAGCCCTTTTGAAATAACATTCCTGAAGCTAGGGTACCATCACGCAGTTAATAGATTAGCGAAGATGGACTAGATTAAGAATATATTTATTTTGATACTAGACAAAAGTTTCGTCATCATTTAGCAATGCAAAAAGCAATGTTTATGTCTAATTTTTCTATGAAATTTACAAAAAAGTGAATATGGTGACAAAGCTATCTTTGTCAGACACTACTCATTTCACCATGTGTTGCTAAATTAAGTAAGAACAGAGTGATATCAGTAAAATGTCTTCGATAGGGGTAGAAAACTGATTGGGACAATGTGAATTGTGCAAATAAGACATTCATGAAATAATGTAGGAATGTAGCGGGTTGTGAATCTACCATAGCTGTTTGTCTGAATTCTGTTATTACATAAAAATCAAAAACTTTAAGTTTTAAACAAATAGTTCAAGGCATAATGACAGATAGTTCTCAGTATATGTTGCGAATATGAGGTCAATATCGACTAAGACGCAGTGGGGACTTTTACCAAGTCAAATGTGATCTTATCACTCATGAAAGTGGCTAATCAGCTTTATGGTCAAGCTAGGACTTTTACCATTGTAATAACAATAATAATAACGCAATAAAATGTTGATTTTAAAGCTTTTTTTTAACAATAATTTTTTGGAAGTTGAATAGTAACCTACAGATACCATGAATAAATCGAAGATGTGCCTGCATTATAGGATGTTGTGCCTTTTGCTTGTGACACACTCTGGTACTCTTGTGTCATGGTCTGGTCAAATCAATACAGTGGGAACGTTCTTCAAAATCTTTTCAGTTACAAATCCAAGTGGAAATTGTAAACATCAAAAGAGTTTTATAAGCTTTACTCAAACATAAGCACTTTTACATTACAACCAAAACTTGGTGTAGAAGTTTCGGTATCTCAAGAAACAGCCGACTCCAAAATATGCATTCTCTGAAAAAGTGCAAGAAAGTAAGATATAGACAATCTTTCTTAGTACCACAAAGCAGATTCAACAAAAAGTCATGAAATCATATGAGACTATTCTAAAACACATTTTGATAAACTCCTATTCACAGCTGCTAGTTGCAGAACGATAGTACGGCGCCAAAATAGGCACACTAAAATAGTTTCTGTCATGGACATTCTGAGTAACGATGTTTTGGAAAACAATAAGTGAACATTGTCATTTCAACAGCTTTTCAACTCTAGCGAATTTTGACTTTCATTTTATCAAAATACCTAGTAGACTAGAAATCATCAAATGGGACATGTAGTTAGTACACATTTGTATAGAAAATTCAGTTTTTAATAAAAAATTACTTTTCTTCAGGGGACTCACTGAAAATCTTTTCACCAGGGCTTACGTAGTTGATAATATGCTACGGTGTAAAAGACTTATATTTGAAGACGATTTTTCCTCTTAGAAAATAATCTAAATCTACTTGAATTTAAGTCACTATTTGCACAACAAATAACAGTTATCGCAAGTGAATTCTTTCCCGCAAAGGCCAAACAATATACAATTGCAAAAAAGTCCATTTCAGAATATTTGTGTTATGAATTATTTAGACCAATTTTGAAATTACTTTTCTCTCATAGGTAATTGGTTCTTGAGATAACAATTGGAAAAGTTTTTATTTGATAGCTTACCAAACTTTACAGCTAATTTGGTTTTTATTCAACAACAAGAACCAGATTCAAACCGGGCCAAACTTTTGATTTTATAAAATTGAAACACTAACAGGTTAGTACGTCTGGTGTAACCCTAATAATCAAATACTAAGTAAACCAAGGTTTATTCCCAATTGTGTTTTTTATTTGGGGGATGCACATTGCTTTGTGGTGCCAATGTGAGTATCATTTATCAAACTATGCTTTTGGAAATTCTCAATTAGAAAATTCAAGAGTTCAAGTTTTTTTCTCAAGAAGTTAAATTGGAATTTGTTTGTAGTTTAAAAGATTCCCAGAAACTGAGATTCTTGGAGGTTTGTTTGACATCAATATCAATGTCTGTGGTATCTATGTGGCTCTGTTTCTTCTCAAGCAGCGACCTATCCAAGTGTTGTAATCGCATAATTTGGAAATTCTTCCATTTCAAGTTGTTTTATGATATTAGAAATTATTTCTCCTAATGTATTATTATTCTTCAGAAGAGTCTTATTAAGTGAAGTAATTTTTTTAAAATTTATGAGTTAGCAGGTAGGATACAATTTATCATATCAACTACATATGTTGCATGTTGCATGTATGGAAAACATCGTCAGACTATACCAACGTTGCAATTCAAATATAACTATATAAATATTCATTAATTACATTTTTTATAACTTTAATTAAAATGGGCAAAATCTGAAGAAAGAGACTTTCATTTCCACGAAAAACAAAATCGAAGATATGCAACAACACATCAATTTAATTACCTTAAAAATTCATTTTTTGGAATTTTTAATTTCAATTTTTATCAGTGGCAATTTAAATTAAGTATTATAGGTACCATTTAAAATGCGGATTGATAGCGGTCACGGCTTGGTATGTTTTAATTTACATTTATAACTACTTTACTGAATGCCATTTCGTAGATCATATTATGAAAGCTTTTTCCTGTTGAAAATCTATTAAAACGTAGAAATCAGTTAAGGGTGAATTTAAAATCAGTAATGAATATGTACAAGTTGTTCTGAACTTGATGCTTTTAATACCGAACGGCTTACAACTTGTGATCAGTAATCAGTCAGTTGTCAAGTGAAAGATCTGATATATTGACACGTCAACACTACAAGGTTGAGAATACGGGATAAAAGCACATATTTTTCACAGTAATGACGTGAATCAATCATGAAGTCCCCTATTGTTTTAGAGTTGACATTTTTTCGAGCAATTAGTTACGGGCTACTGTATGTTGATATAATCTGATAAAAGCTGACGGGCGTATTATTTTTTTCTTTGTTTAACGTTGCATTCTAAATGAAGCAGTTGTTCCTTTATATGGAATTCTTTTGTATAGCGTTTTGGAACAATTTTTATTCTACGATAAACGCGAGCCTGTTGATAAAATTACACGTTTTGAAATATTAGGACATGGAACTGATAAAACCCCTACCTACCTGGAATTAACTGAAACGATGCTTTATCAGTGTATATTTCTGACTACATTTTCTTTGTATTTAATGATTTATAAAATACATATAAAAATACTTAAATAAATTATGTTAATGCAATATAATGCGCACGAGATTTCTTTATTTTTGTTATTTTTATTTTATTCATTTTTTATCTTTAAATAGATTCGATTTCATTTAAAATGGAGCAGGAATGGAAAAGGATTGTTTTGAAGAGAGAGTTAAGATATCCTTCACTAGATGGCGGACCGAACCAGCTATGATGCGAAGTTTTAAAGAAATAAACTTTTGATATAAATTACTTTTCCGCCAATTTCTGTTTTATAAATAATGATAGCGTTGACCTATAACTAGCTTTTTGTATAGCAATAATTTTGCAATTTTGAATGTCCTCGAATTTTGGGTAATTGTTGTAATCTAACCTCTTATGTTCTGTTTTTTCTAAATCCATTAATAATAAATAAAATATGTGGATTTACAAAAAAAAAAGAATTTTCAGATAATTTATTATTTTCAGCAATATACGGTATGTTATAATACTTTATATAAAAAAAGTAGAAGCATTTATTATGGTTTTGCATTAACCTATTTTTGTTGCTACTTAAATACAAATTAATCATTGATAAAAGTATAGTTTACATACGGCTTTGACTTTTTGAAACGCTTTTTGCGTGATTGGAATTGCCAAATAGTTATACATAGCCAAATCGAACCTAAAATTATTATTTAGTCTTTATATTTTTGGAAATAGCGTCAGATTTTTATGTACATATAAATCATTATTATTTATATTTATTGGAAAAGTGTAATTTAGTTACGCAAATTTTTCTAGAAAATTTACATGTTTCAAATTGGCAATAAATTTTTGATTTCACATATTATGTTGTTAGTTATAAAACACAATAAAAATTAAATTAGATTTAAATTTTTCCTATAAACTGAATAAACAATTTGTGAATGAAAAACTTTTAAATGTGTCATGTAACATTACGTTTTTATTTAATGATACCTACTAGTTGCTATCTGATATTACAATCTTCTAATAATTGTGAACCACTTATGTAGATATTTACAGGAATAGCCGTTCTAAAAGATGTGTCTATAATGTTGAGTGATTTTTATTAATTGTTTAGTAAATTAGAAATTCAATTCTAAAATTATAAAAATAGTCACATTCCATCTAGTCAATTCCCAGGAAAAAATCTTTTTATTTCAGGAATACATGTACCTATGTATTTCTGAAATGAAATCTTGCCTACTATAACAGTGATAACAAGCAAATTTAACAAAAGGTTACATCGATATATACTGTGATTTCAAAATAATCTTATCATCTTTTTTTCGTTTGCCCGTAATTTCTTTCAAAAATGTAGGTGAATACCGGAATATAGATTCTCACTGATCTGGTTGCCTCTTTTTCCAACCTTCTCCTCACCTTTTTTAAACTGTCCATTCTTCACAATGCTGAGAAATGAAAAATGTTGACATTTCTTCCTTTGGGTTGTTTTCTTACTAATTTAAGATCTCAATAAATACAAATTTCAAGAATTATTCACAAACAACAGTACTCAGTATTTAGATTAGATGTAAAACTCTAAGCTCTAAACCATTTCCAGAAGATCAGTGCAATGAAATTGCACAGAGGGCTACGCAATAACAACTAAAGATCTGGAGAAAAAGTAGTGTGTTAAGGAAAAAAAAAGTTCGACGTTTTCAAAAAGAGAGAACGTCAGAAGAGATTATACAAACGATACTCACAATTGTTCAAATTTCTTTCATCAAGAGTTAGTAGTCTGCTCTAGTTATGTCAATATCTACTATACATGTCTAATCAGCCCAATCTTCTGATTTTTATTACAGGAAAAAAAACTCCAAGCCTACTACTTGCGTAAGAAATACAGAAAACGATCAGATACCTCTACCAGAAACAGTTTTGCGTCAAAATGCATGCCTAAATAGCGTTCATCTAAAAGCAATCCAATCAAGAAGAGTCAAGAATATGAATTTAATGCCAGATTGGCAATTATAAGAAGTACTCTAAAGTTAAAAATTCTGGATTTTAAAAAATAAGAACTAAATACAATGAATTTTCCTCCCAAAGAACTGAGCTGGTATTTTGAAGATTTAAAAAATGTACGATGTGATTTGCAGAATGGCACTCAAAATTCTAAAAATTACAACTTTTGATACAAATGCCAACATACCAACTAAGATTCCTCAAAAAAAATTTTTTCAAATTCCAGATTTCTTAGCTCCCATACAATTTTCTTATTGACATCCTCTTGATAAATCCAGGTATCCAAGAAAAAAAAAGAAATTGAAATTTTCGGAATCAAACACTTTTAAATGAATGTCTTGGTTCCTGTTTGAATTACGAAAGCAACCATCAATTGATCAATTTTTAAGATGCTTCTCTAAAATTTTGAGGTACCTTCTTCCAAAAAAGTATCTTTTAGTCGAAAAACCTTAAGTTTTGATTTTCTTTATTTTTCTTATAAGCGATCAGGAGAGTTGAATTCTAATTAAAAACCTGGTATTCTTTTATGGAAATTTAGATAACATTTTTGATGATAAATCAGGGTATATAGAGCAAACTCAAATTCCTAAAGCTCTCTATTTTGTGAATTTCAGATGTTTTGATCGAATAGATTTTACTTGATAGCATTGTTGATAAAATCCAAGTATTCCAAAACAAAAGTAAAACATCTAAAGTTTCAAAAATGTACACCAACAAATGACATCTTGGTTGCTGTTTGAATAGCAGTTTTTAAGATTTTTCTTTAAATTACGAGTTGTTGTCTTTTCCAAAAATGCTTTTTTTATTCAGAAAACTCCAATCTTTAAATTTAAATTTAGAGGTGATCAAGATAGTTGAATTCCAATTTCAGATTTTATATTATTCTACAGAATCTGTAAATTTAAGTTACATTTTCTATGGTCAATTAAGACAGACTCGAACTTCCAGAAAATTCCATTTATTAAAATTTCATCGAATGGATTTTGCATGATGGCATTCTGTTAATATAATCCAAGTATTCCAAGAAAAGGGAAAAAATCGAAGGTTTTCAAAACACAACACTTTTGGATAAGTGTATTTGTTGTCTTTTGAATAGAGATAATCAATTCAATTCTCTTTAATTTTAAATTTGATACCAGGACAGTTAAATTCTAATTGGAAATTTCGTATTTTTTCACATATTCTCTCAATTTAGGTAACTTTTCTGATGATCAGTCGACACACAGATCAAAATTAAAATAAATTTAAAGAGCCGGATTCTTCCAGTTGGTAGTTTGTAAATTCTGACATGATAGCTTAACCAAAATAAAAATATTGATTCTTCCATAAAAATAAAATAAACATTACTTTTTCTAATTTGGATTGTTTTGTCAGGAAATATCCTAAATCCTTGGATACATTGATTAGTTTTGCCACTGCATTCAAATGGTGCAAATAAACTGGCAATGGTTCTGATAGCTCTCTTACAAAGTACAGTGATCATAAAGGTTTCTTTAACAAGTTACTTTCAAACAATAAATCTAGAACTTCTGCTTTTAAAAGTCTTGCCAAAACCCTTCAGAATTTTGTTCCTTGATACTATAATTATTAGAAGATTCTTAGAAGTTTATTACAGAAAACTATAGCTTCCAAAATTGTAAAAGTATGTTTGTATTTACAAAATTTTACTAATTTGATCTTTGAAGGAAATTTTGGTTCTTGGTCATGCTTTAGACGTTTTTCCTAGGACGTTTCCAAATTAAGCTTTGTTCTGTAGACTCAGTTTACAATATCATACCTATGGTAGCTTTTTTGTAGACTTTGATTAACTCATACATTCTATTTTGATAAGTTTTAGATCAAAACAAGCAAATTTTTGCTTTTGGAAAACGTGTCTAAAACATGACAGCACTGCAAGTGACAAAGAAAGAAAAGAAAAATACATATATTTAAATGCCAGACTATGTAAGAACATTTTCGAAAACCAAGTTACATATATGGTTTCCGCGCCAATGAAAAGTTATTAAGATTTTGTTGCATTAGTTCCAAAACGAAAAACCTTCAGCAAAGTGAACCAGTCCTGATAAAGGTGATGATAATGGATATCTAAACAGGCTTAGACACTCAGAAACGTTTTGGAAAACTACTTTGGACTTTCCACATTTTTTAGATCTACTGCAAAAACATAGATTAAAGAAAAAGCGTGCTATATATTAAAATTGCAAAATTGCTATGCAAACCAAGAAGACACAAACTAGCAAACAAGTTAATGTAAAGTCTTTCAGTAATAGAAAAGCTCTCATGAATAATATTTTTGGATACACAAAGATTTTCTGGCATAACCTACGATGCCATTAAAATGAGGAAAGTTTATACTTGACGTACGTGAAGGTGCTCCCTTAACGATACCACACAATTATTACTATTATTTACTATTATTATTATTATTATTATTAATTATTCTTTGAACTCACCTCGTACAATGAAATATAGATAGCATTACCATTTATACACTCCTGATATCTAATACAAAGTATATGATTGTTTTAAACCTAGATTGATTTTAAGATTGACATAAACAAATAAAACGAGAAAGACAAACAGACTATTCAAGAAATTTGGCCATTAATAATAAATTAAATATAATATACTACTTCAAACCTTTTTGCACATTTATGCTTTAGTCTAGATTCTGGTTCCAATAACCTTCATTGTTCTGTATCTTGATCAATTTCAAATATTATGCTATTAACATTACGCTCAATTTTTTTCTCGTTATATTCGCTTAATTAATTATAATTATCAAAGCCGACATTCTGCATTTTTAAAGTTGCATTTCCTACAGCAATAAATAACAAGTCGTATCCGATCAAATATTTTATAATTAAAAGTAACAAACGTTTTTTCGGCATATTTTCCATATTATTATCTATCGGCAAACCCCATTAGCATTAAAATTCCTATATTAGTGTTAATTTGCATGACAGAAAGCTTTTTATATTAATATAAGCATTATGATGAACCCGAAGTTATTTAAAGAATTGACTGCACGATCTCATAATAATATCCAATTACAAAAATATCTAGGACCAGTTTTTTTCCACAAAATCAGTACTATTAGTTTAATAACATCGTATACACGATAGCTATTTACTTAATTAACAAATTTTACTTCCTTTTGGCGGCACCTCTTCCAATCCATTTTAGATATTAGGTGTGTCTACTTCCTCTCGATAATCATAATATAATTTTAACTTATAGCATTAATAAAAATTTCGATCAAATTCTTCGCCGTATTTCTTTGTTTTTTCTAAACAATCCGGTTTTTTATTCTAATTAATTCTGTTCATGCTAATAGATTTTTAAATTGTAATTTTAAATTAAATAATAATAAATTAATTAAATTCAATTATGCTAAACTAGAAGTTTGTTTACCTGAGCTAGGTCTGTCCGAATATCTGGTACAATAAACCCAAGCAGGCCATAAGGTAGGCAACTTGTTTTCCTCGCTCTTGTTTGCTTCTTCCGGGCTAGATAAACACGGTTTCGTGGTCGGGCTTTTTGGTCGTATTGGAGGCGATTCTTGTAGGTTTGTTTTTCCAATTTGAGACACTGTTTGACATAGACTTCCTAAAGGTGCGATATTCGATGTCTTTGAAGTTACAGCCGGCGTATTCTCATAAGGTTTAAAGCTGATTTTTGTCGTAGATTTTGTATTTTGTAAAGCGTTCTTGCCAAAATCCGGTTGCAATATATTTCTAATCGAATACTTTAAATGTTGTATCGTTGGTTCTTCTTCCATTTGTTCTACTTTATCTTTACTAATTTTAATATTATTATTATCATTTGGTGATTTAGGTGAATTTAAAGATTTTTGATTTATTAAGAGTGAGTCGGTGTTTGTTTCTGTTTTCGGCGAAGTTCGATTGTAATCATATGGAGGACTAGATAAGGCGTACGATGTAATTCTAAGAAATGACCTTTCAGGATCCGGTTTTGGGGTCACGCTCTTTTGACTAATGGACGTTAACGATGATAGAGATGAAGAAGGTGTAAATGATCTTGTACTTTCGTTAATATGAGGTATGGTCGTACACGTGTAGGGCGAGGTACGAGATGATTCCGGCGAATTAGGTGAATTCATTGAATTAAGGGTAGTTTCGCTGCTTGGACTTGCCGCTGTATTTGGGCTGGATCTGTCTTCGAAAGCCATTTCTAATTTCGGTATTTTATTTATAAGTCTGTGTTTACATTAAATAAACCACTAAAATAAATACTTTTGTTAAGTTTATTTTCACTAACGTCTCACGTTATTACGTATGCAAAGGATGTCCTTTTAACACCATGATGGTTAAAAAGTGTGTATGGATTAATTTAAAAACGCGCGCACTCTAAATAAGTATGTACACTTGTTCTTACAAGTACGCCACTTCCATCAAGTGCTTTCTTGTCTAAGTACGCTGTCAAACTGAGTGAGTTTTCAAAATAGTCATCTTTATTACTTCAAGTCCAATGGAAAGCTCCGCCTTCAAGTACCTTCGCTTTCTTTCTATCTTTCAGGATACAGGAACCTGTTTTTCCGTCTTTTACGCACTCTTACTAACTATATTAATTCAAACACTTTTGTCCTTGTTCCTCCAAGTGGAACATTTTACATTCATTGATTAGTAGAGTTATATTTAACGCAATTTTAGATTTATATAAAGTATTTTTATATACTGAGGGCGTTGGAATAAATAAGAATTTCTTAAAATAATTACTATTGATTAACTCATTAGTTAGGGTTGGTACAAAATGATTTTTCTTTTATAAAGAGATCAAATCTATTTCACTTAAGTTATAAAATCATTATAACAGAAATTCTAACACTAAAAATATAATTTTAAAAAAGCTCAAGAGTAGGTATCAGTTCCTATTAACTTCCATTCAATTATCTATCCTTTTTTAAAATCGATTTAACAAGCTATTGCTGCATCCTTTTCCAACAACTAGGCGAAGGTATAACGTTACGTTCACTACATCTCACTTAAAGCTTTATTTTTGCTGGAGGCAAAGTAGGCGTGTTGGGTTAAAGTGTTTTCTGATTGGTTTAAAAATTCGGTGGGGATAAAAGCTCAGATTGAGACGTAAATATGTTTGTTTTTGTTGATCCCAAGGCGGAGTCTGCATGTAAACGTTGTAATTCAATATCCCCAGTGGTATGTATTAGTAACTGTGGATAATGGTTTTATCAATCTAAATCTGATTAGATCTGATTTTGATTATGAATCAATTTCTAGAAATATGTGTTAGTTATTATGGTCTTTTAAATCGACTGGTTTACTTTTTGATATATTTATGTTAAATGACATTTATTGATTGTACCAAATCCGTTTGGTTTATGTAAGCTAGGAATTTATAAAATTTAAAATTATTTAAAAAATTGGAATTAAAAAAATAATAAAATTTTAATGCCCCGTTTTTGAAGTCAAAAAAAACGAAATTCGAATACTTCTATCCTAGTTATTTTAAAATAAGAAGATCGAAGAAAATAAAGGGTTAGGAGATTTAAGAACTGAAATCGAATTATAATTTGGGCTTTTTTAAAAATATTGGAGGTTATTGTATCTGCTGCCTTGCAGAATTATATGTAGATAATATTACAAAGATCTGCAGCTTCAAATTGGAAATTTGAAAATGGTTCTCGTTTTCTAAATTTATTTTTTATTATCAAAAACGCTAACCATTTCTAGAAACAATAAATAACATTATTTGTATTTGGAAAACAGAATAATTTTAATTCATGGGTGACACTAGATTTTTATTCCAGTTTTTTTTATATCTCGTTGATTTAAAAGCAAAAATTAAATTGCACAAAAACGAGAAGTAGCAATAAAATTCATAGCAGGTTCAATTTATATATATTTATTGAGTCTTAGAAAAACATGTGTTTGTGTTATTACAATCCAGTTTTTATCATAAATATTTTGTTGATGTAGTAATCGAGGGTGTCGCGTCAGTTTTAGATTACTTCTGTAGGTATGGGTATCTTGTTAGTAGTATATGGGACACCGGTACTAAAAGTTATAATTTTATTAAATTTTTAATTAATTAACTGTAACAGCTTGTAATTGCTAAGCGAATTATTATAACAATTCTTTTGGCATGATACGGTTTAAGACATTTCACACATAAAGTTATACGTGGCGTCTTTCACAAAATGTAAGGGTTTATTGTGATAGTCCAATTAAGCAGTACAGGCATCGTCGAAATCAGTGGACCTCTGGTACTACTGTCTGAAATTTTATTTTTTCCACTTGCGTCATTAAAGCCTATAATATCAGATAAAATACTGTAACCGCTCTTTCAAGACTCCAGGATAATTTAAGAATTTGAGTTCATGTATTTTGCTATAGGACAACCAAGCATTGGATACAACCATATTTAGACTAAATACTGGGCTGTGATTTGAACACAGTATACTATACAGCAGCAACCTATTTAAACGGTCTCCTTCCATGTGAGAATTTTAAATTTTATTAATCAGGTTATAAAATACAGATAATCAAAATTGGTTTCCATTGTTTTTATTTAATGAAAGAATTCCTACATTTTTATCATAATCCACAGTCAAAACTTTGTCTTTGTTTTTTATCTAGCATTTCTTTATACGAACATCTTTCTGTTCTGCTTTTGCATACCACAGTGCTGATAGTCTTAGACTCTACATTTTATAAACAATTTTAAAGATCTCGGCGATATAGAAATGATCGATATACATTAAAAATCTGGTATGGTTATTCTAAATCTTAAAATTAATTATTTCGTATTGTGATTAGGTATCATCTCTTCCTGCATGTGCTGAAAAGTTGTAAAAATAGTCATCACATCGTCAAAGAACCCAAAATTTGTATCCAGATCTAACAGCTTTTCACTCAGAGGTTGTTTGAGTCGAATAGGACTGTAAGAGGTAATCTACCTAACAACCAGTAGGTCAATAGATAGATTTCTATTACAAATCCTTTATTAATAAAAACTGGAAGTAGTAAGAAAGTTCCAATATTTAAATAAATAATCATTGTTATCAATTGATTGCTGTCAGCAAAATGGTTTAGAGATTTAGGTGTTCACATTTTGTTCCTTCACCTTCCTTTTCTTGTTCTCTAATTGAATTCTCAATGTTAGTATCAGCTTGATTATCTGGAAATTCTTTCTGTGCTTTCTACACATGTTTTTTTCTAAACTACTCAGCACATTATCAATTATCCATTATCCACAATAGGTACCTAATATTTCATGATTCCTTCATGGTTATTATTATCAATATCAATTTATTTTGAAACTGCATTTGATGTATTTATTAGTTCTACTTGAGAATGCTTCTCTTATTATATGCGAACTACAGTAGAAGTCGAAATAAGCATTGACTGACGTGACATTAAATCTTCCACTATAAACCGAAATCAAAAGACACTCAGACAATAATTGTGAGTTTTCCGATGCTCTGATGAAATTATATGCAATTGAGTTTGTATGGAACGTTCAAAGTTTGCAAAACAGTAATTGCAGTAAGAAAGCAAAGCAGTTTTATAATTAAAAGTGATATCAAAACACTAATTTGACCAACTACTTCTTAAGTTCGTATGGAGTTGACTACCATGGTGAGGGATGAATTAGACAAATTATTTCTCATCTGCTCTTTTTCAACTAACGTTGTTTTCAACATTCCCTTGTTTCTTCTGGTGACATCAATTATATACAGATTGTCTGCTATGTGTTCTTCTTATTGGAACAGAATCGATTTTGTCTACTATTTTCTTTTGAATAATGAGCAGGGGAATTCACTTACTTTGTCAGAGGGGTAAAACTTATCAGAAGTAAATGCCGTCTTGCTTTGATGTTGTTTGTGTTTCGGTCTTATAAATTCACTGTACAATAATAACGATAATAAAAAAAGCTGATTTTTTCTTAATATATTTCTTCTGGTAAATCTAAATATTTCCATCAACGTTTTTATTCATCGCAGTTTCTCTAGCCACAGATATTGTTTATGACTTTCGAATGCTCAAATCTAGATGTGGGCAAACAGTTTTAGAAACAATTATATTCTGTCATTTGAATTTTCTGACGAAGTTCATCATTAATGAATCAGTATATCTCTTAAATACAATCTAGACCACCATTCACTAGATCACTGTCTTCACCGAAATTCTTTGAATCTATCAGGTTTTACCTAACTGACTTTGGGCAAAATTGACACGGCCAAGACCTCAGGTGCCATCGTTTTAGCAGGATCTGGAAAATTAGATTGGCCTATATGAACCAAACTATAGATAAATTTCAATAGGATCAAAACATTTAATTTGCTAGAGAACTCAAAATGATTGAATCAGAAAAGCGAACCATATCGAACAAACCTTTGTTAGTAAACTGAGAAATTGCAAGACTATTTACATATGAAGTCAAAATCAGTTTATTTAAAATTATAGTTGAGGAAGGCTATCAATACTTAAGAGGTTTTTAAATCAAAGCGACAACAGAGAAAAACTTTGCGCTTGGCATTAAAAAAGCTTTGAGCATTTAAAGATAGAGAAAGCTTTTACGGATCAAAAAACAGAATTAAAACTTCCAGTTAGTTCAAGAACCCTATAATCAACACGAAAGGTCAGTACGTCCAGAGAGTTCATCTCAACATAGGTACGACAAATTCGAGTCATTTCTAAAGTAAAATTTAGATTGACCTAAATCTAAGCTTTGGGGCAAACTGCACAGTGAGTTGACTTAGAAATTTGCCCTGTTTACTTAGATATTTCTTATTTTCTTTTGTGCTAAACTGCGTAAATATCCAGTTTGTCTAAGACTTATTGATTCGTCCAATTGCAATTTTTTTTATCTAGTGCAATTTTATCTTACAGCTTATTTGCAGTTATGAACTATTGATAGAAAAAATTTAAGGGCAAAAGACAAAGTCAAGTGACTAATTGAGCTCCTACACAATGGAGAGATCTGGTTTTACATTTTTATAGTAAAGTCCTTGCCGACAAGCAACTTTTCTCAAACTATTTGTTACTCCTAGATTATGACTATCAGATTGAAAAATATTTGTCTGTATAAGGAAGTGCACTAGTACCTCCCTGGCTCGGCAGTTACACCTCCCTAAGTCGGAAAAGACTAGCTCAGGAGTCTTAGAAGAAGCTAAACCTTTATAGTTATCTAAGAGTTCTAGGAGAACCTCCTCTTGCAATTTGTTTCAGTCTTGGGTTATCTTAGCTTTATTCCATGATTCGAGATGTACAAAGTATTAGCTGATGGCCTGCAATCAACTTTTATTGATATTTCTGATTTTTCCACTTGCAAGAAAAATTGATCTCTTCTAGTTCCAAAGCGTACTGAGAACTATCAGAAACAACCTTAGCCAGAACCATTTAACTAGTTAACCAATTATATTTATTAAAATTCTCACTTTGTACTGCTTCATGTCTTCAACGTTTGAATGAAACATTAAATGCGATCTTAAATTTCCTCTGTGATTAAGGCTTATCAGAAACTCATTCCACCACTCTAACACATATAGTCTCTTGAAATAAATTTGTATGTTTGTGGGTTAAAACTCCTGATTACTTTATTTTCATCTATTTAAGTTAGTTATTTTCATCTGCTTGAATATTCAAGTGCTTCTAGGTTTTCAGTTTTCGTGAATATGTTATGTTAGCACTTTTATTAGCAAGAACAAAATACATAAATGCATTTCCATCTCTCTATACTCATTGCATTTACTTGGATCTTGTTACCATATTAATGTCATCAACCTGAAAATCTTGCAAAGTAAAATATGAACGATAGGCTTTGACTGCTTTAGACATAAGCGTAGTAAAGTATAATATATTAGATTTGTACTAACCCTTTGGCGAAATAATGAATTAGAGTATCATTATCGTTAACAAAGTGTCTTCATGGTCTGAAACTAAAACCTAGTAGAAGTGACACTGTAGAAAATATTTGAGCTTTCTAAATAAGTAAAAAAAGAGTGGCACAAAGGTATTGATTAGAGAACCCTATAATCAAGTAATTTTACCATTTTCGATCAATAACGGAGTATTTTTAGTTAATAAATGTTTCGTCTTGCAGAAATATTTTATTTGAGTTACACATGCCTTTGTGACTCTTACTGCTGAGTATGCTAATTCAGTTAATGCTTGATTAATTGCTAGATTGCGCAGAAATTAATTTTTTGAATAATTTCCTAAATTTTACTCATTGTTCTCCTCTAAATGCTATTATAAGGTTTCATTTAGAGCAATACCTTAATCAATTCAAATGTATTTAAAATTCCACAAGGTTTTTAATAAATTTGCATTAACGTCAATTCGAATTTTAAATTACTTAGGAGCACTCTATTAGTATGGAAAACAATGTAACTCTATATTTTCTCTCATTCCACTTTTTATTTCTAATTGTAGGTTGTAAAGTGACAACAAACAATCCTAACAAAAGGGGAATTACATACGCAGCTACTTTAAAAATTGTACCTGTTGCATTCGACATGCAATATTTTTTTAACTGCTGATTTCGCATCAGTAACTAAATTGAGTTTTCCCTTCATTAAATTGCAATAAGCATTACAACCAGCTTTGCAAATTTGGCCGTTTGACCCTTTCTTCCTGCTGATTGTGAGATTATTATTATCCATTTGACACTTACAAAGCCACTGGAAATGACCAATCACACTCACAGCAATTTACTTTTGGCGAAAAGTGTGTTTTGTAGCTTTTTTTGACACTGACCCTTCTAATAACCCTCCATAGGAAGTTGTTCGCTGAATAAGTACTTTTATGTAAGGTTTATAGCTTTACTCTTTTATTAATCTGCTTTTTAGCAGATCAAAAAAACGTAAAATTAATTAATGTAAAAAAGTGTTTCATCTAAATATTTCAAAACTTTTCTTCTTTTTAAGCGGAAGCGTCGCGACATTGCAATAAGCATATCTACACCTACATAAATAATGTTTGTAATTGATAGCTATAGTGATTTTGATTATACTCATGTTCAGAGTTCACAAATGCGTAATACCCTACTGATCTTAATGTCGTTAGTATTGAGCAAAAGGAGAGTAGTAAACATCAAGAATGGAAGAAGAACAAAACAAAGCAACACGTTAATTAGAAAAGAAGACAAAAGAATTCGTCACATTAAAAACAGTCATCAGTAAGTATTATAGGCAAGGATACCGTGACAAGGCAATACTAAAAGTTAACTTGTCAATCTTCCTATGTCATTTTGCTACCTTAAATTCCTAGCCGATGATATAAATATTTAGACTTTACAAGACAAATAGAATGAATAAGAAATTATAGATCACGAATTTTGACATTGTGAAGAATTGTACTCAGAAGCGGTGCAACCGCGAAAACACCAAGGAAGACTTTTCCTACTATAGGATTGAGTGTACATTTTCAAAACAACAAGATTGTTATTAATTTTCTAGTAGTGTACTTTGCTCCACCTTAGACACTATCTGGAATAAAAAAATTGGCCCGAAACCCTGTAAACTAATAGCTACCTATATAAGTACAGTAATCAACATACGGAAATTTTTGTCTTAATCAATCTTTGTAGGAACAGAAAATTCTAAATGTAATTTTAAGATCATGGCTAGATCTTCTTGGAAATCGTGCACTTTGGAACATAGATTTAGATAGAGTACTGTGCCGGACAACCAAAAAAAACGATTACATTAATTTAGCTTTACAAGTATGTTCTCGATAATAACTGCTGATCAAAACAATTTTAACCAGTTGAAACCAAATCTTGGAAACACAAACAGCCATTGTAAGCAGCAAAAGATGGTACAGCCTAGTATATGTAAGATATGAGTAAGGAGGGGAAAGTAAAGTATCTGTTGAGACGTCGGAGACCCTTTTGGTTACAATCCTTGAAGTATCTTTGAATTATATACGTAAGTATATGTGAAGTAAAATTCTTCAATAACAAAAATGACGGTATATTGGATAGACCAGACCTAATATCTTTTAAGGATTTATTTCGGCATTAATTTGTTACTGTCTTCAAATCAGGAAAGACATTCTTGCTAGTTTTGCTTAATCATGTACCACAAGCTCTTTCCTAAATACCTAAAAATTTCCAATAACAATGTTATAAAAAGATAAATGTGATTTAGGCGGGATTCTTCTACTTGCAGTGCAGTTGCTTATTGTTTGCAGTATTAAGGCAAATGGTTTTGGTCGTTCTTATTAGAACATATTTTCAGAAGTGCTGAAGCTGTTTCAGTAAAATAGAGCTAACAAGCAATGAATACGCGATGTAAGACCCGGTTCTGTCCTACAAAACCTTGCTTCTTAACAACAGTTAAAATTATGATGATAACACAGAGAAAATCTTAAAGAGCAATCAGTTTAGAACCCTGAACTTTAAGTCCCGCAAGGTTTAAAGTTTCAATCTTAAAAATATTAGCTTTGGGCCATTGTACTATTCCAGTTCGATCTCGTTTAATTTTCTAGGTAACAGTTCGATATAGCTACCCCTAGAATTTAACTTCTACAGTAAAATTTCAACCTTACCAATGCATGTATATCTATTTAGAGAATCAAAAGACACCTGCGGAAGGCCTCTCCGACGCCAAACACTTAGAAACTTTTTAAAAAAACTTCGAAAATCGACGAATTTGACACTTCACAAGCACACCGACTGCCATGACACCATAATATCGCGGCTAAATTCTTATTAGTCCCCGACAGTGTACCAAGCGACAGTACCACAACCCAATTTCCCTAAATCACCTGGAAGACATTAACCTCGCGCAAGCATGAACAAATTCATTCATTGAATTCGCCCCCCCCCACAAGATTGAGGTGGAATTCTTGAAAAACAAATGATTGTTTTACTGCTTCTAACTTAACCACCACCTCGCTTCGCCCCCATCACAAGATTAAGGTGGAATTCTTGAAAAAAATGATTGCTTTACTGCTTCTAACCTATCACAAGATTGGAATGAATAAAATTTATACGTGGGTCAAGTTGCAGTAGGCGGTTGGTAGTGTGTGCAACAGCTGATTTAGTTGCCGACTTCATTGTTTGTATCGTGCAACATAACCTCAGATGTGCTTAAAAACCGTGTTTGTTTTTCATCGGTTTCACCAAGATTGGATTAATTTTCTTTACCTCCGGCTACCTAATTGTGTTCTGTGAGTAATTCTCTAAGTGCTGGTACCAAAAACGTGCTCTCAAAACGGCAATTTCCTAGGGGTAGCTATATCGAACAATTACCAATTACCTCAAGAAAGTTGTATCTCTGAACTAATTTCTGTGTTCGGAGATGAAGCACCATCAAAAGCAGCAGTGCATCGCTGGTATGCAGAGTTTCAGCGCGGACGTATTAGTCTTGGTAAGCAATATGGCGGAAGTCCATCGAAAACAGCAGTCATTCCCGAAGATATTGATGTTGTGCGTAAGCTAATCATGGAAGATAGAAATGTTACATATCGAGAAATTCAGGCAACATTAGGTATCTCAGGGACTACAGTACAAAAGATCTTGCACCAAGAGTTGAGTCTCAGAAAGCTGATTTCCCAATGGATTCCTCATCTTCTCACTAACGAACAAAAAGCAGCTCGTGTCGATTGGTGCCGTAAAACTTTGCGACGATTTAACGGAGAAGCTTCAAATCCCGTATATGGTGACGAATCTTGGATTTAAACCTATGAAGCCGAAAGCAAAACTCAATCAGCTGTGTGGGTGTTTCAAAGTGAAACGAAACCAACGAAAGTGATTCGTTTCCGCAGCGTTTCCAAGAAAATGGTCGCTAGTTTTGTGGCTAAATCTGGACATGTCGCCACCATTCCTTTTGAAGATCGACGATGTGTTAATGCAGATTGGTATACAACTGTTTGTTTACCGCAGGTTATCACTGAACTACGAAAAACTAATGCAAACCGCCGCATTCTTCTTCACCACGACAATGCCATCTCGCACACCGTCCGTTGCACAATTGAATTCTTGGAGGCAGAGAATGTCGAGATTCTAGATCACCCACCGTATTCTCCTGACCTAAGTCCCAATAACTTCTTCACATTTCTAAAACTCAAGAACAAGTTGCGTGGAAAGCGCTTTCAGTCGCCAGAAGAAGCATTTTTACTACACCAACTTCAGAGTGGAATTACTGTTTTACAAAGTGGTTTGAGCGAATGCAACAATGTATTGACCTTAATGGAGAATACTTCGAAAAACAATAAATATACTCTCTGTTATGTCTCAATTTGTAACTTGATGTCACGCAAGCATTATTATTGTTATCAGTCAGAGTTGTCAGTTTGATGCTCTGTACAATTTTATGTATTCTACATGATACTTTTATTTTGTTCATATTAATAAACTTTTCAATACTCAAATACGCGTGTTAATTTCATAATTCAGACAATATGCTCTCGTTAGCCTGAGTTCTTTCTTTAATTAAATCTCACTTCATAAAAGGCAAGCCTCTAATGTTAATGCGATGTACCAAACGCACAGATTAAAAAAATCACTAAAACAGAATTGGTGATCAAATCATTAAACAGATCATGTAATACTATTTAAGTGCATATTATTAAGTGATAGAAATATACAACCGGAAGCAAAATCACAAATCTAAAGTCACAAAAATAGCCCAAGCCTCTCCATATCTATAGCCAATCTTAACGCAAGGCACAACACTAGAGGATTTAATATCTTAAAGATAGCAAATACAAATGTAGTTAGATGGGCCCGAAAAACTGGAAGCAAGATCTGTGTTAACATGGAAGCCACAAGAAAAAGACGCCTGGGAAGATCACGATCATGGGTATCAATTTGATGTAGTTCCCAAGAACTTTATTGACTTTAAATGAAGAAGAGTTTTGTCTTAGGAAGAAGAAGAAGAAAGAAAAGAAACCATCTTAAAAGTTAGAACTCGATCATGAGGTACGTTCGTGGTAAAGCAGCACCCAGTAGAGACTTTGAGAAGCCTCGAAGAACATGTCAATGGTTACGGAAACAATTAATGGTGTTCTTCTCTGTCCTAGAACATATCGTGAACATCTTACTGAGTAATTGCTTTAGATTACTATTTGATTATAGACAAACAATGTAAGTTATGATTAAGTATACTAATAGATTTGCTGAATTAATTCAAGTTTAAACGATGGGCAACGCCCTTGTGCAAAATTTAGTTGTTTTAAGTTTTTTATTATTTCCAGTTTTAATTATCAGAAATAATCATTAGATGACATTTAAATAATTACAAAAACTAAAATTCAGTTCATTTTGCAATAAAAATTTTAAATAAATATAATTTGGTTATGTATTTCATTATCAGAGCTATTGTTGAAAGGGAAACTTTTTTCCCAGCTAAATGTTCAGAATTACTTCAATTATCTAGAAAAAACTTCTTAATAAGACAATCCTGTTTAGAAAATATTTCAATTAATTATATAAGGCAAGCCAGGTCGAATTAAAAAACAAACAAACCCGAGTAAGTAAGATGCTAAACAATGTCTCCTGAAATCGGAATTGATTAAAAGAATTTGTTGAAGCGAAAAAAGTTTTGAAGTAATGTAGCAATTCTGTAAACTGTTTTCTCCGGGAATTGAAGGTCTACGTGCGCTGTCAGGAATAGTTTATTGCTTCTTGTTTAATTGTTTTACCTCCATAGCTGATTGTTTCGGACTCATACCTCCGGCAACGGTTTTATTACTTTGCCTTTTGTCGCCGCGTAAAACAGTACAATGGTAGTGTATATACGGGATGAAATCCGGGGTATATAAATTATTACACTCTTCTTGCCGATATGGTTGTAAACTTCATACGACTGCGTTATTGTATTATTATTGTTGTTGTTATAATATAATACATAAAACTTACAGTTACAAGTTTAAAATTTTATTGTTTTGTAAAACCAAAACTTTATTGTCTTTTCGAGTTAAAGAGATAAAATAAACGAACACATGATGCATCTAAACAATTGCGGTTAAGTAGGTAACGATTATTATTTATTTAAGTAGTCTTAGCGGTAGCTGCTGTATAATTACCTGTTGTTAAGCAGTTTAAACATTAATGAGCTATAGTATGCATTAAGTTAGTGTTATGTAATCAGACAGTTAGTTTACTAGACTAGAAACGTGTTTGTGCAATTTATTATAGTTATATAAACATTTCATGATGTCTTTGATGGTTAACAAAATGAGCTTTAAGTACATTATTCCTGTTATTAGTTTTATGGTTTTACACACCGAGAAAATTGTGGTAATTACGGATTTCCACTTTTAAGCAGCACATTATATGAAATTATTTTATTACTATTTGAAGTGTTCGATTATATACAGCAATAAAGAAAGAACAAATAAAATAAAAGTTGGTAAGGAAACTGAAATAATTGCTGGATAAAACGGCAGAATGAAAACTGCAGAAAGATATATTCTTCAAGAAAAGTAGGAATATTTTTATAAAGTTTTCATGCAGTTTTTGTAAATTTTATAGCTACAGTAATCTTACATTGATTTTTGGGCATTACTAGATTTAATGTTTTGCTCTGTAACAACCTTGACAACCAACGTCATGTACTTCTCTGTCTTCTTACAGTAACAGAAGTTACAACTCGGGCTTGAATTTATACTCGCTAAAATAAAAGGAAATAAGTTGTAATTACATAATTATGCGGTAAGAAATAGTCAATATATGCAAAAAACATAATCACTATATGCCGAGTGCATGCAGTAATCAACGGCATTTTGCTTTTTAATTTTTGTTTTCATTTGAGCGTTCTTCTTTGTTTAACGTGAAAATATCGACTAAAAATGCGCTTAAACGCTACAATATGGATAATGATTATTTATGTAGCATAAGCACCAATTAGTAAGTTATATGCCTAATGAAACTTGGTATTTAGAAGCAGCTTGCAGCAAAACATATAATTTTTTATTACAGCACTCTATGTTATAGGAAATAAAAAAACATGTTGCCAATATAAATCCGAGCCCTAGTTATACGTAACTACATGTTATCTCTTTAGGGTTACTTCTAAAGACGAGCAAAACTGAAGACTATTTAGTATAGACATAGAAACTTCCAAATTAATTAAACCAGATTGATTATGTTAATCTTAGATAAAATATTTCAAGTTGATCTGATACCATAATTTCGCTTATTGAAACTAATATGTACGTACCATTTCAAATGTGTGATACTTCAAATGGTGTACTTAATGACTTTCATATTTTTTACAAACGTCAAGCATAACGACTCAGAACCAATTATAAAATAAAAAAGTTATTCTCTTGGTGTTCCTGAATAAAATCTAAGCAATCGATGAAACTGTTTTGCTTTCCTTCTCTGCATGACTCCTTCATGTAATAACTAATGAGCCACTTTGACTCATATCGATAGAATTCAAACAAATAATAGCTCATTTTTTATTCCAGATTTGCTTACCACGGCATTCAGGAAAAATGTATCTCAGGTGAGTTAGACAAACTTGCTCTCGAACTTTGGAAAGCATTCATTTCAGGCCATATATTGAAATCTGTCTTTTTAGATTATCCCTGAATATTAGGATATATCTAATATATAACACGTGATTGCATTTACGCCAGCTACAAAAGGAGTAACAATAAAAACGCAGTGGCATAACTAAGTTTCATTGTGTCCCTTATCTGACCATTCATATTTACTGGGTTTGTCTCGATCTCTTCTTTTACGTATATCATCTACTCAATCGAATTACGAAATTAGTTATCACTCGTGGTTATCCGCTATCTGATTTATAAATGATCTACTGATAAACTATTGTTGCCGCGTCGAGATTTCTAGGTTTATTATTTGAAGCTGTTGTGGTTCTTCAGTTTCCTGGCTTTTTCGTTTTATCACGGTCCATAATTGAGACAAGACAAGAAACCAGTTACATTGAGCCTGATTCATTGGTATCAGCATTACATAAAATGCTTTTTATAAAAATAAGAAACTAAAAAAGAGGTCATTTACTAATTTTGCAAACGTCTATTATGTGAAGTTAAATTGGGCAAACGTGTTCTGTTCACAAGTCAGAACCTTAAGTATATAGAGACGAAGTTACTTTGCGTATATATAGATTCTTAATTCTCTCTATCACGATTAACGCTTTGCCAATATTCTGATTTATTCGCATAATTTCCAAAACTGTAGACCAGAAGATATGTCAAACTGTTTAGATACAAGGTTCAAACCCATAATAGACCAAACATTAACGATTCGTTATGTCCCAGGTTTAATAAAATTTATAAAAGAAAAATCAACATTTTAGATTGGTCAGCAATATACTGCCTCTGTCTAGAAACGTGATCACGGTGGGTGTTGCCAATCAAAAGTATTTTTTCACAAAAACAATTGTTTTGGATTTGCTTAGTTATATCAATTTTCCACAGAAATAATGGGTGTCATAAAATTCACGTAAGAACTAATTTTGATAGAAAACAGGTTTTTAATTAAAAATTGTATATTTTTTATTGATTCATAAAGTATACTGTATAGGGTTATGTATGGAATAGCATATCGGATAAATGGCCTCCACGGCTTTGCTGGCACATACGAACTCTTTTGTCGAAATTTTCCATGACCGTTTTGCATAAATGTGGCTGAATTTTGTTGATACAGCGCTCAATTTCCTCCTTCAAGGCGTGGGTGGTTGTGGGCTTGTTGGCATAAACCTTAGACCTCAAAAAAATCCCAAAGAAAAAAGTTCAACGGCGTTAAATCGCATGATCTGGGCGGCCAATTCTGATCACCAAAACGAGAAATTACACGACCAGAAAATGACTCATGCAGTAATTGAATTGTTTCTCGGGCTGTATGGCATGTGGCACCGTCTTGTTGAAACCACATGTCGTCCACATCCATATCATGCAATTTAGGCACAAAAAACTGGATCATCATGTCGCGATAGCGAGCACCATTAACTATTATTGCCTGACCAGCCGCATTGTCAAAGAATGAAAACGCGTTGTTCTTTCGTGTAGCGCTCCATTTTTAATAACCCTAAACCATCAGCCGTCACGCTGTCTTTTTTTTCGTTGGCAACACTTTAACGCACACATGGAGCAAAATTCAAATCTTGCGTGAATTTTGGGACACCCATTATAACAAGGGGATATATTAAATTAAGCTAATGAATTATCTACAACTCCCAAGAAAAGTCAAATCCTCAAACTAAATACGTCATAACATTGAACCAATATTCTAGCGTTTACCCTATTAACGGGAATAACACTCTTGGACAGCGTTCTTTAGCAAATAATTTTAGTTTAGATTAGTTTTCTGCATCTGATTTTCTAGAAGCTGAACTAACGTAAAGTCTTCAATTAAGGCAAACTCGCACAAAGTAGTATACAAGCTGAACTAAACAAAATAATGAAATAATTCTAAAAGTATTACAAGCTGTCATTAAAAAACTAATATTAATCCTAAAGAACTTTTTCCTAAATTCTGAAGTGTAAAGCAAAGGTTTTACTTGGAAAACTACGAAAAGACAGTTTAAACCATAGTCGGTAAACACGGTTGCACTTAGCAAAATGTATGCAAAAATTTCACGATGTGTTACGTTCTCTTATTGTATCAGTTTTGCTAGAATGTATTACATACTAAAAGAATCCAAAGATGTAAGATTGGCTGTCGTTTGCTTTGGCATTTTGAAATGCAGCTCCATCTTGTTGAAAGTTTTTTCTTTCTACGTGAAAGTGGGCTATGTTATACATCAATGAATCCAGGGAAAGTTCTCTGCAAGAATCACCCATAAAAAATTTAATGTTCTACTGAAAGAAAAATAGTTGATTATCACCTTTATATGAAGGCGAAGTTTATACTGAATTTTAATTTATTTATATTGTACAATAAATAGTGATTATAGAACATTTTTTATAACTCCGCAACGCGATGACACAGTGAGTCCTTCGCCGATCTCGATGAAATTTCTACTAGCAATTTTACATCTGGAATTTTGCCGTTCGTCTCAATGGGCCCCTCAGGCCTCCCGAGAAAATCTTACAGATCAGAAAATGGCTAACATTGGTTTTTACGAAGCTGACACTGCGCTAACCTGTCTTGACGGGTAATCACGAATTGCTAACTCTGTCCTACCTGCTTATAATCCCTAACCTGAATTGCTAACTGCTTGTCTGACGATTGACCTCATGTCGATAATCCAAACACGAATTGCTAACTTTAGCGCAGATGCTTCCTGTTTTCAACTACCTGCGTAAAGCATACTGAAAATCTATTTCTTAACTGTAATAAAATAAATTCCATTATTTTGGTGCTCATACTAGACACGTACAACTCTAAACGGATGAAAGAAAGCAAATATAAAAAAGACTCATTCATTTTAGCCTTCATACAATATCATTCAGATAGGATTCACAAAATAATAAGAATTAAAAAAATGCTTATATGTAAGTACACACTAAAAAAAGGTGTAAAACGATGAACACTTTTGATTTTCAGTGTATATTTTGAAAAAGTATTATGTATGTATAAGGCAGCTGTAAAAGTTAAAAGAATTACCTAGATGCATATAAGAATAAATCAGAATAGTTTCAAATTATATACCGTGCGAAAACTACTTATGGAATAAAATCAGAAACTTCAAAACGAATGATATTTTTGAAAAACGCTAAAACACGTCAATCTTTATTTTATACTTCGACGTTTTTAAGGTGCTGTGCTTGTTTGTGACGTCATCCCCTTTCGAGTTATGACGTCACATAGAATTTTTTAAAATAGAATGCTATATTCTTCGTTTCGTTTTTGGGTAGTACCTTCAAAGACCTTTTTAACGAACCCATACTTGTCACGCCAATTTTCAATAGTTTTTGAAATAAGGAGTTTTTTAAAATAGAATAAATAAATATTTTTTTTATTTTTGATTAGTGAACAATGACCTTGATTACACAGAAACCAAAAACTGATTGAAAAATCCTTTTTCAAAAATATCATTCGCGTTTTGAAATTATTGATTTTATTCCATAAGTAGTTTTCGCACTGCATATAAATGAAATTAAGAAAAATTAAAGTTTTTATTACAATATTTAACTTGGCAAAAAACAAATGAAAACATCTATCGTTATACACTATGTAAGTCTTGTCGTTTTTTGGTTACTTCGACTACGAATTAATATTTTAATTAAATTAATAAACATAATAAAGAGATTTGAAAAAATCATGACTGCAATGCTAGAATACAGAATTTTGAAAGTTAGCAATTCGAGCTAGGATTATCTACCCATCATAAAACTTAAGACGATCCTTTTGGGTGAGTTAGCAGTTCGGGTGCACTGGTCTTGAGCGATTCACAAAAAAAGGCAAAACAGACATAGCACAGTAAATTTTATTCTAGCCTTCCTGGGGCGTATTGAAAAACCCCTATATACTGGTCTAATAAGTTTCGATGTAGAAACACCCATAAAAGTTTCATTGAAATCGGTTAAGACAGCTGGGTGCAGCATCAGCTTCGTAAAGGCTAATTTTAGCCATTTTTCGACCTATAATATTTGTTTGCAAAGCCCAAAGGACTCATTTAGATTCACGACAAAATAAGTGTCGACTTATTTTCAATGTAGAATTGTCAGTAAAAATTTCATCGAGATCGGCGACGGACTTCCTGTGTCATCCCCTTGTCAGTTTTATATGTATAATTTAAAATAAAATGCAAACTAGATCGGCTATTGACATAAACAAGAAAAATTTCATCAACTTCCAATGTGCTTACATGGTGCATAACAATATAATTTCTTTTAATTTACATATCACAAGGTATTCGTAATTATCTGTCTATTATAATATAAACTGACTAAGATTCAACAGCAGTAGTAACTTTACTTGCAATATAGAAAGAAAAATATTTGTTTACGTAAACGGCTACAGTACTAGCGCTACTGGACTAAAAATATGCTTTTTTCTAATTAATCCCCAACTTTCGAACTTCTAAACGTTTTCCTTTTGTGTTTATTTTGTACTACGCTTTTCTTAAACTTTTACTGAACATATTTTCTGTAGAATTTAACTTAATAGTAGTTTTGTTTCAAGATTTATTTACAAAAACAAAAAGGGGCCGAATTAAAAAAAACAACAACTAGACTGGGAAATGTTCTGTCTAATACCAGCAATATTATACTACACAGGAATGTTTAATATTTCAGTTTGTCAGATAAATTAATATTGAAGAAAGCTTAGTTTTCATGATACAGGATGTTAAACTTCCACTAACAGTTTCTTGTTTCTGTAGTAATCTTGAAGACAACAAAAGCTACTGAGCTGGAATTTTCTGCATGGTGTCTACTGTAGGAAATCTACCTGTCTGCTGTTTTGCCAGGGGCAGAAATATAGGGAGGATGCAAACTTCCTAAAGAAAATATTATTTTACGCCACTAAAAGCTAATTTTGTAATCTACACTCAATTTAGCAAACAAAATTACTGTGTGTATTTTGCGTGTAATGCACTGTTTTCGAACATTAAATTTTTTAAAGTTTTTTGGTTTATTGTGTAATGTAGAGATTCTGCACTTTTTGAATAGCTCGAAAAGATTTAAAAAATTAAGATACGGCTTTTTTTATTACACGCTTACAATTTACAATTACAGTTACTTCAATTAAACCACATAGCTCATTTAAGTAATATACTTGAGTGTAACAAAACATAACTACTCAGACATCAAAATATAACAGAAAAAGGTATATAACATAACATAGAAGTGACATATGGCAATGGTGTACATACATAGAAAGGCCAACGTAGTTATAATAATAAACACAATAAAACAAAATAAAGTTACATAAAATAAAGTATGTATACAATTGTACATAGATTGATTTTCATTGCGGTAAAATGTCCTAATATTAAATTTAATTAATAAACTTAGTTATATGATTTATCTCATTATGAAATACGATACCATATGCAGAATTGTTTTTCTGAATTGATTGATTAAAGAAAAAATACCACTTTATTGTGCAGAAATTGAAATTGATCTGTGCAGACGTAACATTTCGTAGAATTATACCTCTCAGTCGTTAATATACATTCTCTATATTTCACATCTCTATCTATCAAAACAAGTTTTATTATAGAGGTGGACATATAACTTGAGACACCCTGTATTTACAGTTTCTTGTAATTATTGTTTTAGAGTACACCATCAATAAGTTTATGTATGTCTGTCCTTTAGATGTAGTTATTGGTGTCTTTATTAGTTCCTTATGTCCTGTATCGTGTTTGTGATCCCTTTATTCCATCTTTGTTGTTTCATTAAATTTGTTGCCACGTTTAAGACGTATAATTGTCTTATGTCTAATATTTTAGATCTATCAATAGTACCGTAAAATCAGCTTCCAGAAATTAAAAAAAAGATTTGAGTGTTCTAAGTTGTTCATTACCCTTTGCTTTAAAAGTCTCCGCAGCCACAGCGTCGGGTTTGGGGAAGAGGGAAAGAAGTCTGAAATTGTGTTTTCACAGTTTTTGTTTGCAAATATCTTGGAAACTATTCAATTTAAAGCTTATTTTACTCTATAAACAATTAAAGAACGTAAAATATGCATGTTTTTGCTATACTCAATAGTTCAGGAGATACAGAGAAATAAAATTTATTTTTCCGTCGCGAATTGTAGAAAGGGGTCAAATCACCACAAATTAAAATGATACTCCTATTAAATAGTGAAGGAAAATGAAATAAATGAAAACAAAACAAAAGCATATTTTGTTTATTTATTTTTGTTTAATAAACGTAATATATAGCAATTTATGTAAAACTAATATTTACAATTGAAGCGATCATTAGTAAAAGAAGATATCTAACAAAAATCAAATTGTTGGTAAAGTTAAAAAAAACTGCCTAACAAAAAGAAAAGGAATTCTTTATGACTTTAGTAATGACAGCTTTCTCCTGACTTTTCTACAAACTGATTTTACCGCTCTCTGTTAAAAAAAGAAAAGAATTTACAAATATTTTACAGCAATTTGAAATTTTGCACGTACCCCCTCTTAATAATGACAGCTTCAATTATTTATAGTTAAAACAAATATTATTGTCACTACACTTCACTGTCACTCCCATCACTATCTAGATCCATCAACAGAGAAGGTTCTTGCTCGTCCTCTTCATGTAGTAGCATTAAATCCTCTTCTTCATTACAATCAATAGCTATCTCTGTATTGCTGCATGCAGTTTGTGCACATGGTTGTGCATTGAAGGCCACTTCTTCGACACTCGAAATTGTTCAGACAGTCACCTGAGCATGAGCAAAAGATTATGTGTAGCAAGTGTCCTGGGTCAGCAACAAGAGATGTTGTTGTTGGACGTAGATGCGCACCGATCTTCTTCCATCCTCATTTCAGGGGGTTTTTCTTGCATCTACGCTACTTTTGCACTTGATGATACACTCTCAGTGAACGTTCTCTTGCTGCTGCTTTTGTTGGGGGTAGAGTAGCCAAATCGAACTCTCCTTGTACCGGCTGATTTGCAACAGTCGTTAAGTAGATCTAGTGACGGAGAACGTCCAAGTTTCGCGTTTTTTTTTCTGTATCCGTATATAGACAGGAAATGTGATTTGAATGTGTTCTTCTACTTTTACATTTACATTGGCAGCTGAGCGAAATCTTCTGAAATGTTCCTCATCTTTAGTATTTAATTGTTCTCTGTAGCCATCGAACACGACTTTTACGCTTTTCCGTAATGGGAGGACACGTGGCCACAGTATTGTTTGTAAATCAATCAGAACGTCGCAGGGCGTTGGCAAACGACGCGATGTAAGGTACCTTCCATCTACAACATTCAATACACCCATCATCATGTCATCAGTAGTACCTACCATGCACAAACTACAAAATGCAGAAAGAAAAATTTGTCTAATATTTCACTCCTCTATATCTCCTGAATTATTGAGTGTAGCAAAAAAATGCATATGACTTTTGTTGTAAAATATTTTACGTTTTTTAATTGTTTATAGACTAGGTAAGCTCTAAATTAAATAGTTTCCGAGATATTTGCAAAAAACTGAGGAATCACATTTTTCGGACCCCTTCCCAACCCGACGCTCTGGCTGCGGAGACCTTTTACCATATTTAGAGAAAAGGGTAATAAACAAATTGGGACACTGAAATCTTTTTTTTGGATTTCCGGGTTTGGGTGCATTTTGGTTTAATTTTACTCTACTACAAGTAATGTTTTGTAACAGATTTCCAAGATTTTATTCCATATTTCCACGTATTTAATTTTATAGATGATGTATCGCAGGTTTTGCAATAATAGTTTAATGTGTTCATTCCATCTGAGATGTTTATCCATGACGACGCCTAGGTAAGTAAAATTTTCTTGAGTATTATATATTTATTATTATTTTCTATGTTTAAATCTTTGTAATTTGGGATACCGGAAGTGTAGTTAGCAAATGGTACGTGTACGGCTTTTTTAGTAGGTACTCACAGTTAAGTAGTTTTGATTAACCCAGATGAGTAGTTCGGATATATTATGTTCAATTGTTTTTTTAATGCAATCTATGTAGAAGAATCTAATGTACTTTCTAAAAAGTGTGGATCACCACAAGAAACCATTTTATCAGTACTTAGTGCGTCAATTATATTTGTACATTGCTTTCTTCCAGTTAGTTTTTAGTGAGTTCTACTGAAACACTTCTAAAACCCAGTATTTCCATTTTTCAAGCAGGAGAGCATGCGATACCGTGTAAAAAGGTTTTTGGAGGTCTATAAATCTTTTAAAGATCTTTTTACAGAGGTTGTTGATGACATCTTGTGTATTGCTGCATTACCTAAAGCCTTATTGCCACTTTATACTTATTAAGTATGCAACTATTTGGACTGAAAATTTTTCAGAAACTTCAGAGAAGTTTGATATGAGGCAAATTTGTCTACAACAATCTCTATTTCGAAAACTTAGCAATACATCTTGTATATCCAGAAGGTAAAATAATTATAAAAATGCTATCATCCTCCCAGTGACTGACTAGTCATTTCACAATTCAGTAACTTTTTCATTTTCTCATTTGGCATTTTTTGGCTTCTGAAAATTACTAGGCCGATTTCGTTTATTTTCAAATGTAATACCAAAACTATCTTTTCGGACAGTGCGGCGGAAGTGCGATCTGAATACAATCAATAGCAGCATTGCTTTGGAGGGCTTCTGTGTATCGTGCAATAGGACTGTAGTAAGTGGTATCTGAAACATTTATTCTTGTTTATAGAACTGTTGCCAAATAGATTCAAATTTAGAGTTTAAGGTTTCATAAACGAAATTCTGATTATTGCATATGGGAAAAACTGAGTTGAAAATAAGAAATGGTTTTTTTATATCGTGACAAATAGAAAGAAGAACAAAAATCTTGAAAATAAACTAAATTAGTGTTTCAAGATAAGATCTTTTATTTGTTAGTTACAGGTGTGACAGCACACGGCAGTACTTATAGTTAATACACAAGAAACATTACACAATTGTCCATTGAGACTAATTGAGAATGTGTAGCAACAACTAAATATAAAACAAAAGAAACTAGAAAATTAGCCTCATTTTGCTTAAATATATATAATACGTACGTCCAAATGTAAAACAATTTTTTACTTTTACTAAAATCTGTAAATGGAATAACTAAGATTTCTTGGAAATCTTGTTTAATTGGTAAGTCACCGCTGGTTCTCTGTCTTGCTCTTTTCTTGATTTCAAGATAGGGACCAAGAATTTCATGCTGTATTCATTTAATAATCCTACAGCTGGTGTTTTATAAAATACCAACTTTCGTAGTGTTTCCCCATTTGCTTCCAGTTATACATATTTATTAGGTTAAATTATCTTCCACTTTTGTTCAAGAATACAATCGATTGCCTTCCATTTAGTATATGAATAAAGAATTTCCAATGAATTTCTCCCGCGATTATTGAAGGGCTCGTGTTACTTGCTATAGCTTTAGCATGTTAACTTGGGATTTCCTAATTACTCCCGATATTTCTATTATTTATTCCTGATTGCTTCCCCTATATTTTTGGAACATATTGTTTTCTTTTCCTCCTATATCATTACTTTACACAGATATAACTTCTATAACGACGTGAGTGCCTAATTATTATGATTAACTCGCCATCATAATATTATTATTTTATCCTATTTAAGAACTGTAAAGCATAAACTTTGATTAGATAGGCATGTACGAATAACAATCTTTATGTCTACTAGATCCATTAACAATCTAATTAATTATGTTAGATAACTTTTTATGTATTTTCTTCACTTTTGACATTTAAATAATGGTTTGTTGAACATATTCAATTTAAATAAATCTAACATTGAAGCGTGCTATGTTGAAAAGTTAACTCCAACCCACGTAAACCACTCGAAATTATACTGCTATATAAAAAAAGCTTGTAGAAGATAAAAAGCCACCAGAACAACAATAAAACCTTAACATTTCAACTACTTCTACAATAATTTATAGTTCACACTTAAATAGAGTCATCTTCAAACAGACATTTCACGCATAACAATTTTGCAGTTTCCCATAAACAACTGCCGAGAATAAAAGAAAATAAACAACGGGTTTATTCAAAAATTACCTATAGAAGGTTTTACCTTCGATTTTTGTAAATGAAATCCGTGAAACATTTAGACACAAAATTTTGTCACGCAGTGCGTATCTAAAGATAACTTCACCCACCTGTCAAAATACGACAAAATATTTTACTTTCGACTGGTACACATAGAGCGATTCAGGTAAGTTACCGTTAAAAATGTTAAAACCGTAAACACCTAACTCATTTGACAAACTGCACCCCCAAGCGAACCATGGAAAATATAATTTAAGTATTTCCAGCGCGTTTTCCGTATTGAAGTTTAAGAATTTTAAACGTCCTGAAAACAATAACGCAGACAATTTAAAAGGAGGAGGCTCTACATTGTGCGTTTGTGGGAAACCTTGACATAGTGAACGTAGATCGAAGACTTTAAAGAGCTGTGACTAAAGTGCTTTAGCTTTAATAGTTTTGTTGTTTGGATGGCTTTTGAAATTGGATAAACTTAATGTTGCAAAGGTTTATTGATTTATTAAGTTTAGGTGTTGTGGAATAAAGAATCAATTTATTAGGCTATCAATAACATAAACGATATTGGATTTTACGGTGTTTACACACTGTTTACTTATACGAACGACATATTTAACTTTTGATTTTTATATTTCATATTTAGGAATGTAATTTAAGGTAGTTGAGTATAATAGTCTTTTTTTAATACTGCAACTACTGTTCAATAAATTGTTGCACAATACAATGTAGTATAAATTATTTTGCACAATCTAAACAATAGAGCACTTGAGTATAAAGTGAAATCGGTGTATATTATAATTTAATAATAAATAGAAGATTGTCTTCTACAATTGTTAAAAAATAAAAAAAAATATATTGCGGAAGTTTCGGTAACAACAAACGTGCATTTGCCTTTTTTTGTTATTCGCGTTTCTCACTAGTTTTCTTCAATACAATTTAAGTACTCGATCTAACTTTACGTCTGTAGACAGGCCTTTCTTTATAATCTAACTTTGGTGAATGCCAAGATAGATAGTCCTAGATACTCTGGAATATTTATTTATTTTATCCGAATTTAAGACTACTTTCAAAATTAAATCAGCCATACTTGACAACAATAATGAAATCATCCTCACTAGTTACCTCTGCAGTGGAATATCTCTTGCCTATTTATTTCTCATTTTCAAATTAGTTGAAGTAACTTATGCTTCTCCACTCGATGATGATAGGTGTTGTCAGTCAAACATTGACTTAGGATTAACTAGAAGGTAGTTTTGGAAAGGATACCCTACTCAGTATTCATTCCAATTCTCACCTAATTTGGTACAAAACATTTCTGTTGAAAATTCGTTTTTCTGTTTCTCACTGTAATCCCAGAAAAATCTTACAAACTCCTACAGCATCAGTTTTAAGTTTTCCCATTTCCCCGTTCTGTCAAAATTAATCTTCTTACATTACTGTGTAATAGTCAATACCCATAACCAGCTATAGCCATCATTTTAATAAGTCTTCTGCAGTTGCTGAACGTTAACATAAAAACGACTGTATCATTTAAGATAGTTTTGCTAGAATTAAAATATGACACTTTTCGATTATTCTGGTGCCTTGAAAGAAATACAGTTTAGAAGTTGATGATTTAAATTCAGCCTAAAGGATGATATGCATTCAATATCTCAAACAAAGGTTTTTTTTTATTAAAGTACCGTTTACTTCCTTTTTCTTAAATTTCTGGACAATGTGAGTAATCGTTGGATAAGCAATTAAATCTAGAAGATTGTGATTTAACTTGTTTAGGATTACAATTAAAGATGTCCTACAAATACTTCTTTATTGATCTAGCGTCTCCACTATCAAGAATCATTCCTAAGTGCTTCCTTCCTTTAAGTTCTTTCTCCATCTTCCTATACGTTAGCAGAAGGTATTTAAGAAACGGTTGATAACTAGAACCACTCGTTCAAAAAACGTTTTTGTATAGGTCCCGTTCTAAGATAAAAGCTCTGGAAGACCATACACGACAAGACTGCAGGTAAGATAACAAACGTCTTCTTCAAGCATTACTACGTGCTTCTCATCTAAATAGTTGCCTTACGATTTCCAATAGCCGCACCTACCTTTGTCTTTTGCAAACCAGTTAATGTAACAAATATGAGATAACTCTTCTTGTTTAAAAGGCGTTGCAAATATTTGCAGTTCAGGCTTTACTAAAAATACATTCTACAACAAAGAACAACCTTTTTGAAGTAAAGTGTGCTTTATACTAACGTTCAGTACCTTTTTTTCCTCAATGATCTTCAATAAATTAAAACATAGCTAACGCCAGAATGTTCTTAAAAATTTGTTTTAGAGCCTAGAAAAAGACTAAACTACAATTGACCTTAGAATGCAGTAGAGACTGAACTGGTTTAACACTTACGATATGTGATACTTTCAGCGACCATACCATTGTGCTGTGTTGTTAGAGTATTGTTGTTCTGTACATTTGTATGCAGACTTAGTACTAGTGGAAGGAGGCTAAGACCTAGCAATATGTCTTCATAGACCCTTCTTTACTAACTCCTCATCATTCCCTTTACTGCCTCTACAACTGCATACTATATTTTTTTCTGTGTTTTCTGCCCCAACCTGCTTGACCGTCATACAGAAATAAGAATAAAATTGGCCCAAACAGGACTTCTTTGACGACCTAGAAGGTCTCAGCCCTTTATATCTCTCACATTTTTCCAAGAAGTGTAGAAATGTACCTTCCCACATTTAATGTATGCTGGTTATTTTTCTGTAGGTATAAGCAACAGGTATTTTCTTCAAATGCAGTGGTCTGTCAGAACCACAATTAGAAAACTTAGAGTTCTCCGGCTTTTGCCCGTTTGCTAGTTCAGGTTTAACAAATCCTTCGCCTGGTGATTATCATTGCTTTTTAGTTAACTCGCCGTTTGAGTTTCGTGAGTCAATACTTTCTGTACTAACATGATCTGTTGCTTTGAAATTTATAGAAAGCAAGTATTCTCGACTCCAATCTTTCTGAGTTTATCCTTCTTTCCGCCCCTGTATATCTCGCTGCGCCCAGAAAAGCAGACACAGTTAACCTTCTCTGTTGTCGTAAGACTTTTCGGAGCATCTGCATGTTTCTAAATGAGAGAATCTTTTGTTCTGGTTGAGCCAACAGCTTTTAATTCCGTCTCGCTTCGTTTGAGTGTGCCATTTGAAAGACTTTGATGTGCTTTTCCAAGCAGACACTTAGTTGTATGTCTTGGTTTTTTACATCACGTACATTTGCTTCCAAGGACTGTTTATCATCCAAATGTGATTTATTCTTATAGAATGCTAAAAGTTGACCTATGCACTGTTATAATGTAGGTGGCAAAAGGTATCTTCTTTTCCACTAATTGAGCTATCCTGACGTGTCTTATATTTATACTACACTCATGCTCGCATTCTAAGATTAGCCGCTATGGCTTCTTTTTTTATCCAAATTAGAAAGTTCGCCCCCCCCCCCTAGTATAATACATATACGTTGTTTTTAGATAAGGGTTGAGCATGCTTTTGGTTTGCTATGTTGG
This sequence comes from Ignelater luminosus, assembly GCA_011009095.1. Lineage (NCBI taxonomy): Eukaryota > Metazoa > Arthropoda > Insecta > Coleoptera > Elateridae > Ignelater > Ignelater luminosus. The sequence continues at coordinate 51,205 of VTPC01090046.1, forward strand.
AAGCTGTGCGACTACATTTCTATTGCATTAGAAACCATGTATGCTTTCGGAATAACACTCTTAACAATGATGCCATTTTTGCATTTTAATCTAGTTTGTCTATACTCCGTTCACAATGTTTCTGGGTCATAATGAAAATTGTATTTGGAGCTGTTGCACGATTAAAAAAAACAACAGCATGTGGTTAAACTGTCATAAAATTATAACCCTAAAGCATATTAAGCGTCAATAAGATTTTACGAGCCGAGTTAATAGATAAACAGCCCGGTTTACAATACTCAAACTATCATTTTTCCACAGCCATATACGACCCGGAAACATCGTGAGCGCTGTATTATTACTTCAAACCTGTCAGGCAGTCAAATCAAAAAAAATACTTGACATTTGCAGATTTAAATAGTAGCTAGCAACATACTAAACGACAAATGATGGAAAATATAACCTTCAAACTTCAAGGTGTGTCAAAATCATTTTGACACAAGAAGCCTCATTTACACAAGTTTTCATGCCATGTACATAACTCAAACTGTCAGATTTCTATAGGTAGGTCTCATACAAAAACAACATAGTACCTCGAGTGCAGCTGTAGGCGTATTCATTCCGCCGTCTGTGCCTACACAAAGCTAGGTTTTAGCTAGTCTTTGGATAGTGGTCGTATGTTGTACAGGCTCAGTGAAATGTCTAAGGATTGATTTTTTAGTTTTCTTAAAATGACGTTGGCAATTTTGTTAGCACCTTGTCGACGAGTGACTTCTAGCTTGAAGTATCTTACTTAAAATCATTTCTAAGCTTTTGAGCCGCAGCGCGAAGGGGTTTTTTAGGTCTTAGCTGGATTGACCGATGTCATTCTCGTTATACCATCTTTTGGTAAGCCTGCAGGCTACCTGCATTAGACCGCAGATAACATTCAGGAGGCAACTACTCAGACAGCAAAACTTTACTATTTCCTAACAACATAGTAACTGTGTAAAGTAAACGATGTAAAGAAATAGTAAAATAAAAGGTAACTATAAGTTAACTATTGGTTAAGAATGTCCCGGTTTTTGTAACTGTAGAGTTACTTTTAGATTACGTTTTTATAACTATCTGTGGAAATGTCACTAAGCCTAATAATCTTCCAAGCACTCGAAGTTACATTGCATTTTCTATACCTTTACTATATAGTTACTACCTAGTTACGTTGCTGCTGCCGATGCCGTACGGGTGCTGACGATAAACCGGTCATGAAACTACATAAATTATTTTTATTATAAATTAATTATTACTACCGCAAATTTCCAGAAATCCAAAAAGTCAAACAAAATTTAAAATATTTTCAACTAATTCGTTTCAGATCATTCTATTATTTTTATTGTTTTTTGGGGGGTTGGAATGTCTCCATGTTCAGGTGGAATGAGGGTTGCCTGACATTTTTTTTTATTTAATAGTTTTGTCTGCCTCTGCCACCGGGATTTGAACCTGAGTTGTTGTCGCCATCTGGTTTGTAACAACCACAAAATTTTTGTTTTTATATTCTTAACTATTTCTTGTGAATAATGCTTTGCAATAATAATTGTTTTTATTTTACATTATTATTGGATTTCGTTGTCGCCCAGGGCTAGATATGTGCTAGAAAACTTACCGTTGGTGGTAGCAGCAAATAAATAGTCAAAAAAATAGGAATGTTACCATAAAATGTTGTTTTATTAATTAATCCAAAGATGCCTTAAAATAGTTAATGGAAAGTAATCCAATAGTATGGATGTATAATTATAGTTAACAAAACGTTATATTATTGTAAAAGGTAGTAGACTTTTGCTGTCTGGGATAAAATTTAATGTAAGAATATTGTTTATTGAAATTCTACACAACTTTTGGTCTCTTTACTGGGCGAACGGTCGACCACTGCCACCAAAACCCCGGGTACCTGCGGCGCGTCTCTTCTGAAGACCGATTTAACCTAAATACCTCAAATTTTTATCTAAACTACAATTTTTATGTTTATTAATTTAATTAAAATATTAATTCATAGTTAAAGTAAACAAGAAACGACAAGACTTACATAGAGTATAATAATAAATGTTTTAATTTGTTCTGTACGAAGTTAAATATTACAGTAAAAACTTTAATTATTCTTAATTTCATTTATATATATATATATATATACTAGCTGACCCGGCAGACTTCGTACTGCCTCAATCGATGAATAAAAAAGCTAATAAGAGGAATCGATCGACATAAAGGATCGACCTATTTATTGGTTGTCAAATGTCAAATATTATGGTTGCGTTCAGAAATTTAATTTGTGACAAAACTTAAGATTTATCAATCTACATAAAAATAATCTGATAGATAGTTAACAACTGAAGTTAGCCAAAATTAAGTTTGTTTTTTACCTCCTGAGAATAAATATGTATTTATAAAGATATAACAATTCTAATTAGATATTTATTTTAAACTATTCTTTCAATTTGATTTCTGAACGACAGGGCCAACATCAAAGGTTTTTTTTTTATTTAATTCCCAACATTTTTATATTTACTCACCTTTCAAACCTTTCATGGACTTCCACAAATAATTCAAGACCAAAATTAGCCAAATCGGTCCAGCCGTTCTCGAGTTTTAGCGAGACTAACGAACAGCAATTCATTTTTATATATATAGATATATATATTTGAAGGTATTCTGATTTAAGAAGGTTTTTGCATATTAGAAATTTCTATATTATAAATTATTATTATATATATTAATAATTAATTTGTTGTTGTTGGGAGTAACAGAAAATAATCAGCAAGCAGTAGAGTTACTACCAATAGTTGTTTTATTGTAATATGACGTATTCTGTCCTAAAAGTAAGCTTTAATATGTTAATATTACTGCAAAGGGACAATCAGATAGTGCAGTTGTCGCAACGAACCTTTTCGGTTCCTCTAACAAGTCAACTGACAGTAAGTTGACGGTTATCTGACTACTAAAGAACATAAGAAAGTTTAATTACGGCTTTATACCAACTAAAACGTTACTATATAGTTACCTGACCCAAAAATGCCTTAAAAATAGTTAAAGAGAAGTAATAGAACGGTATGAATGTAAAATAATAGTAACAAATAGTAACATTGCTGTAAAAAGTAGTAAACTTTTGCTGTCTAGGTAGTAACCTGCATCAACTCAGTTTTTGTGTATGCTAGAGCATAGAAACCGGCCACAGTTATTGATTATTTTATTTAAAAAAAGACAAGGGGTGTGGTGGATAGCTGACTTAAGGGCACCTGGTACCAAGATGTCTACGTGGTAGCCTCTTAAAACAGCTACAACGCTCCTTTCTTTTAATGTCAACTTTATCTAGCTGACTAGTGTAGGAATGATTTTTTTGGTTCGCAGCACCTCTCAGATTGTTGCCGCTTTTTTCTGGTCAAATACTTCTTCAATGTCGAAAAATATATTTGTCAGTTACTTTCTTATATATTACTTATATACTTCCATGCCGACAGACATGTTCAGTCTTGTGAAAGGGATATGTAGTCAAAGCTTCTTCTAGCAGCTGTTTATCAAAAATCCTTTGTAAAGCTAAAGAGGGAGGATTTTGGACTGATAGAACTAGAAGAGTTGGCTGTCGTGTAGTCTTCCTTTCCTGCTTTGGAAATGAAGTCCACTTTGGCCAATCTTCAAACTCATGAAACGCGCTCCATTGTCAGACTAACCACGTGTGTCCTTTTTATGTGAGAGAGCAGGATGTCAATACTTATCTAAACAGAATTTTTATGCAGTGACTAGCAATAATAGAAGAAAATAAACACCTAACAAAGTAACCGAATGAAAATTAAAAATAAAGATGAAAATGACAAAGCGGCAGTTGGATCTTAATAATACTTATGAAAACGTGGAAAACGACTTACAGATTAAAAATGGAATGGAAAATAAAAAACATATATCGAAAGTAAAAAAATATAAATGGGTAAAGAAAATTGACAAAATTACCCTTCAACGAAATTAGGGAACTAAAAAGAAAAAATAAACTAAAGTGTTTTAAACAGAATGCAAAAGATAAACTCTAATAGGGCCTGTCCACCAAAAATCTGCAATGAGTTATAAATTGGATTATTATTTTATTAATTTTTATATAAACAAAAAACAGTAACGAAATATGAAAAAGTACACGACATGGAACGCTGACAGCTGACACTCTTTTGTTTTCCGATATACTATGCTAGTAGCCTACTTAATTTAATTCAAACTCAGTGCAGATTTTTAGTGGACAGGTCTTAAGTGAAAGAAAATGGTTTTCTAAGATGTGTAAAGGAATATTGGAAAGAATAAAATATTTAAAGAAACAGCATCACATTTAAAGAAAATAACATGAAAAGGTTATAAAAAATGCTCATACAATCTAAAAAACGCACAGGCAGCATTTAATACAGATTCACATACAAGACAGTCGGTTTTTTCATACTTTTTTTTGTTATACCTACCAACTATAATTTATAACAATTTCAAGTTCTATTAAACTTGATTCATAAAAAACACGATCTGTATCAATTCATAAAAATTATTAAAATTTACGAATCGTTACAATAAATCAAACCACTTTTAAAATTTTATTGCCACCTGTTTACCTTTAAAATTTATTAGACACACCTATCTAAATTACACTTGAATCGAACAAGTATCAATCTTTTTTCAAATTAATTTATTGTTATATATCAAATTTGTTACTAATAATTCAAGAAAAAAAAATTAACGTAGTGGAAAGGAAATTAATGGTCTTTCAAACGTTTTGCTCTAGATTGTGCTTTGGAACTATTTTTAAATTTTAATTAATTAATATTTTATATTTATTTTTCAAAGGCGAATATTTTGCTTCGCAGGGAATTTCCTGTTCGGGACGCTTTACATTTACAACCGTAGGTATATGAGAACGTTCCATTTAAAATAATTTATTTTTTATGTAAAAAATGGAAAAAATGCAGAAAGCAACCGGTAATGTTAGTTACCATACGAATGGGGACTAGAAACTTCCTTGATTTTTATCTAATCTTATTAAAATTTCATACCACTCTGAAAACAAACTGGCACGAAATAGTATTACTGTTATTTTTAAAAATTGATATTTGTGTTTGTACTTTAGAACGAGTTTATTCCAACACAGCACAAATATTTACCGAGATGTTAACTATTTTTGTATCATCCCAAAGCTCTTACCGTTCAATCTATGGTTCACAGGGCCAGTCCATGGTTTGTACTGTGGGTACACTTTGAGTATTAGTCTGTAGTACATTACATAAGAACTAGACAATATAAGAGAACTTGCAAAAAAGTTACAAACTTATTAGCATGGTAATTCTATATAATAGACTAGTAAAAAGCCAAAAAGTAGAAATTTTAATTTCAAACAGATATGTCAAAATAGTATCACCAGCATAGTTTTTTCTGAAAGACTTTCTCGTTGTGCTAACTAGTAAAGCATTAGTGTAGACATCTTTAATTTAAATATAAAGATTTGTGACGTGAATTATTACAAATTGCAACTGACTTACATATCATTGCAAAACATTGTGCAACTTTACATATCTATAGTATAGGAGCACCAAAATATCTTTTGTACACGTGCGGCAAATATATAATTTACTCTTAGACCTGTATGACACTATGAAGAATTTTATAAAAAATTAGAAAAAAATTTTTGGCAAATTTCTGTACAAAATTTTTGGTATATTGTTGCAGCCAGTAGCGGATCCAGGATTTAAATCAATGGGAGGCAAAATATATTTGAAATTTTTTGTTTGTAATGAAAGGTTAACACACAAAGCAACTAGATAATTTTAATAAAATAATTTAACAGACAAATTAAGATTTCCACAGAAATGTTCTTTGAAGGCACCAGCCAAGACATCCGGTTTACAGGTAGCAGTAAATCTTGCCAGTTATTTATTAGTTTTACTAGATTTCAGCAAAACTTAAGTTTAAAAAGAATGCATGACTAAAGATAGTCACACTATATTCCTATTAAACAAATGTTTCCTTGATAAAAGCTTTTTTTTTCATTTTTCTAACTTTCTGGGGGGGGGGGCGAAGAAGCTTTTGCGCCCCCCTCCGTAAATCCGCCAGTGGTTGCAGCCTGCTCTGTATGCAACTTGAACAAAATTTTCTATAAAATTCTTGACGTGCGCATGCGCGTTTTAGGCATTTTCATACAGCTGTTTTGTTTACCCTTTAGTCCACCTTGTGTCAGCTGATTTCGATGTGCGCATGAGTTGCGTGCGCAGTTTCTCGCACAAAATTTCTAGATTTTAGAACATATTTTAAAGATTTTTTGCTCAATGAAATTTCTACAAAAATTTCTATACAAACTCCGTTTGTAAAGATCAAAAAATTTTTAAAAAGTAATTTCTATGAAATTTATCAGAACATTTTTCATGGTGTCAAACAGGTCTTATAGTGACTTGTTTTCCCACGTCTTTGAACGACTGACTGAACATTATGTAGGAAATAACCGACCTTCACAAGAACAATGACTCTATTCTTTTAATTGGAGCCTCCACTAGCTGCTACAAACTCAGAATGCACTAACCTTTATTACATTATAAAGGATAGCTCTATTGGACAGTAGTGTGAGAAACAAATATGAAATACTTCGTAAGAATATGTGAACAGTGAGCACTCAACTAAGATTTAGAATTTTCATAGCTGCAACGCTTTAAATAAAGGGAAGACGCTTACACCGGCATCATGGATAAATATGCTGACTCAACTAGGAAGGGCTCAAAAGAATTATAGTAGGTAGTTAAAGTAGTTAAGAGATAAGCTCTAGAAGTGTCTCATTTTGAATTTGAAGATTTGTTTTTTTAATAAAATTCAATTTTTAAAAAATTGTAGTTAATTTACTTAAACGTAAAGTGGAAATACAATAGAGAGACCTGCACGTGTTGGGTTTTCTAGTCGGGCATGCATCTGACGTATTGAGCTTTTTGAGCCATTCGGGCTTGTTTTACTGTTCGGGCCTCTCAGGCTTGTTTGACCTGTGGAACTTATCAGGACCGAACCTAGACTTTTTTGTGACTTTCCTGACTCGGACGGGCTATTTTTGTACTGAACTGCAGCGGACCGATATCTTTGTCGTATTGGTTAGCACAGGAGTAATTTCAGTACTGACCCGGATAAGCATTATTTTCATACTGAACCAAAGAGAAGAATTCTTGTACCGCACTGTGGACGTCTATCGGGCCTGTCGGGCCGCTCAGGCTTTTCGGGACGATCAAAAAGCTGCCGGTTTTTTCGCGCCGCGTCAGGTTTATCCCCAGGCGGGCGGGGTGGACCAGACCTTTAAATCTCGGCTCGTACAGGACTGTAATAATCTGCCAAATATTGTAGGTAATTACCCTTTAGTGAAATTTTTAATTACAGTTTTTGCACAATTGCTGCTCAATTCCGGCAATTGACTGCGGATTGTTCGCATTTACTGTGTTATAAATCTCAAAAGAAAAAAGTTTAGAGGCTTTAAATCACAACGATGTACGTACATTGTTTTTTTTGCCAGCTTGTTGAAAGAACATAGTGTGTTGAGATTGTTATTGTCTAGTATAAGCCACAAAAAGTTTGTTAGATAGTTAGATCATGGTACAATATTTAAATCTTCAAGTTCAAAAGGGGAACCCTCTATTTAAGGTATTAATATTTATATTTACTTGGAGTTTCTCATGCCTACTAACCACTACTTGCTATTACTACTAACTAACTATTTTTATTGTCGCTAGTTGTTTTATAATCTATTTAGTTTAGTAGAAGATTCATTGGCACAGTTTCACAAATTCTGTGAGACATTGGAAATACTAAGATCTTGTGATTAATTTCAATTTAATATAAGTCATAACGACTCACTTTTCGCAGTCTTGGTTGTTTGTGCAAAGGACTGCATAAACACTTTGAATGACAATTCTTATCTTTGCTAATAGAATAAAAGTCTGAAAAAGGTGTAGCGCATCTGAAGATTTTTAGTTTTCTCTTTTATGGCTCTGTTTATAAAAATAAGTTATCGTCGTGCAGAGTACCAATTTTTTTTTGGTTTTATTGAACTTTCGATCGTCTGTTTTAACCTATTGACTATTGAGCATGTTGGATTCTGCAGTATACTGTAAAAAGAAGTTGTCTCATAAAAATATGTACATGTCGAAGGCTTGTTTTGGAACTGAAAACAATAAACAAAATCGTATAACTTAGTACTTTTGAGGTTATAGATACAGATCAAATTCTATTGAGTCTCTTTTTGTTTTATAACTGATTAAGTAGTTTCAAAATCGCAGCATATTTTTCAATCAGCTCTTTATCCATTTCTGCCTCTTTCGTTGGTTAGCACAATATCTCCTGGAAGTATTCCCATCGTTGGCCAAATCAAACTTATCCATATCCATTCATGATAAACTAGTAGGTATTTTAGATTTAAATTTCTTTTTTGTATTTTTTTTTCAATCTACTTTTTTCCGTAGTACGAAGATAGGATGAAAAGTTTTTGGCCCAAGAAGGAAAGCAACGAAATATTAGCATGAAAAACTATTTTATTTTTCGACATAATTTTCTGACAATTACTAGATTCGACATCTACTTTTTACTAGCGTGAAACCTTTTTATATATATTTAGAAACAAATTGAAATCAGATGAGACCAAGTCTACTGAGTAAGATGCACGAGGCAGCAATTCGAAGCTCAATTCATGAATCCTAGCAAGCACAATAACAAATCTTTGACATGGTGTATTATCCTGTTAAAATAAAATTGTTTTTTGGCTAATCCAAGCCATTTTTGTTGGATTCTTTGTAGAGCTGGACAAGTGAGTTGGCCCAGTACTCTCGATTTATTGTTTTTTGCTTTGAAAGTAATTAAGTAATGTCTTGCATCACGATGCCTTAATCTTTCCTACTGCCTCCCTTTCTTCTAAATTGGTATGTAATGGCGAAGGAAAATCTCGTCTGCTCAAAAATGATCGCACGATTGAGTTTTTGCATCTCATAGATAGTTTTGCATAACGTGTATTGTGAGCGGTCTTTTGAGATGCCCACAGCTTCAGCTACCTAGACTAGTTTAATCGACGGTCTTTGAATACAATTTTGTACAGCTTTTGGGCTATTTTGCCAGAAGTGGCGGTTTTATGTCTTTAGTTTTATTTCTGCTAAATCGTTTATTTCAGCTGTTTTGAAATTGCTAATGAAACACATACGTACAGACATGAGGACTGTTTCTACCTATTATAGTAAATAGCATTTTGTGTCCTCTCTCTCTATCTCTCTCTCTCTGTCTCAATGTTTTTTCATATTTTTTTCTGTAACTGTTCCATGTACCAAATGACTTGTTTTCAAATTTAAAATAAAATATTTTTATTGCGAATTGAAGCAAAACGCACCTTTGTTCTCATGCATTTTTGTCTTTTGTAAAGCACTGTTTAGATTTATTTTGGCCTGATGGTCTTTTCTATTTTGTTAGCAAAGTTAATTCATGAAGATTACAGTTTTGTAGATCAGTAGATGCAGGGCAGAATTTCTTCTGGATGGTATTATCATCTTTTCGTACTTCGACTTCTGCACGTTCAAAATTTAAGTTGAAGTACTAGTAGTTTATTCCTGTAAGTAACCATAACGATTTGCTCTATTATCATAAGCTTTTTCTTGGCTCGATGGTCTTGGAGGAATATATGTTGTGTTTGAAAATTACTTCAAACTCTCTTTCTAACAAAATATTTTCTATACAAGATCTCGGTTGAAGGTACCGCCCAATTACCATATGTTAAACTAGCAATCATGTAATGAAGTTTCTTGATGTATAAATTCAAGATGAGGTTTATTGTTAAAAGATTAATATTTAGTGTTTGGTATTAGCAAGGTCGTTCAAGTTTACGTATAAAGAAAAACTAAATTTCTGTATTGCATTTAGAAACACTAAAAAGTAAAATAAAAATTGTTGTTTTGAGGCTGAGGCTTCAGGTGGCGGTTTCCTTGGACCTCATGGTATCAACTACTATGGTCACTGCTCCACCAACTGAATTTTAGCCGAACCCAACGTTTTCCAACCCCGAAAGACATTTTAATCGTGTTGTTGCAGAATAGATAATTTGTGTATAATCTCATAAAAGTAACTCTGCAAATAATAAGTATCTGATAAAAAATCGCATCCCTTTTCATTTCATTTCAATCATACGTTAGATCTAATTTTTGTGTTCCTTTACCTTTAATAGGTATGATTTAAAAAACGTGAACTAAATACCAAGGTAGTTAGCTAACTATGAGTTTTTTTAATTTCTTATTTCCGCGTCGGCTTTAAAGATTAGTAAACCTCTTTTGTACAATTTCGTTTTCAGATTTTAAGAATAATATTTTACGTGTATCATAAATTTGGATTATAATTATGTTTAAGCGGACTTTATAAGCTTATTAACATGTTTTTCGTATAACTTTTTTTATAAATACACAATAAGAAATATTAATTTTGCAAATTACGTTTCACATAAATACACACTCAAATAAAAACTAGGTGCTATATTATATCCCACACTTCAAAATAAAAATAAAAAATAAAAAATACGTACACTTAATAATTTACTACAAGTAGAAAATGCATAAAGTGGGTAGACACATTATTGTTTTCACCATAAAATAATAAATATCTTTTACTAACTAGCTAATAACAAATTTAACAAATTACCTCTATTTAAAAAACAAACGGCCATAATTTCGTTTTCTTATTTTTTTATTTTAACCAAAGGAAAACAAAGAAATAAATAAAAACAAATACGTTAAATTTCAAAAGAGCCTATAAACATTGAAAAAACTGAACTAACCCTCAAACTAAATTTGTGCTCGTCTCGTGAACGGATCGATGGTTGTTTCCCAACCCCGTACACTTTGATTTTATTTACAAGTGATGTAGAAAATTGAATTCCGCACCCTCGCCTACAAGGTGTAAGATTCCACCCCACCAATCAATCGATAACAATATCACCCTACACCCAGGCCCAATAAAGTTCAAACTCCCTTATCTCAAACTGGAATAATACACTTGAGTGGCCTTGTGGATGCTATGGCAAAAACTCAATTCGCTTAAAACTAAAGAGCAGTGCATGCTCTTTAATGTGATGTCGGTGTGATGTTTAGGGCGAGGTTTGGTTTACTTCGGGGTTAATTTCTAGAGTGCATGTTTTACAGCTTATTTTGTATTATTGCTTATTTAATAACTTTGAAATTCTTGCTTGAGTAGGCAGGAATTTCGACCACACATGCCTTGTACAAACAATTGTCGACTGTTTCCTTGTTGTCTCTTCTCGGGATGCTATTTATAATAAAACACGAAATTGTACGCTTGGTTTTCAGATAAAATTGGAAACTTTCTAAGATTTCTATTACTGCAAAATAAACAATTTTGATCAATTAAGCAATTAAGAATATAAATATAGACTAAACTCGTCAGTTCTTTCGAAATTAGCATGAGTTTGCACGGTGTAAATATTTTCTTTTTCGTTTAGTCTAAAATAAGACGCATTTTTAAAGGTGAAATTTAGTATTACTGCCTGCCTAGTAAACGGTTTTCCAATAAGAGGTGTTATTTTGATATTCAAAGAAAAGTGCCATTTTTTAATATAAATGATCGGATGTTTATTTCATTATAAAGAGGAAGGTATGCCGTTAATAGTGGAAAATAACATCAGGCAAATGACCACCACGACCACGCTTACAGGACAATATCCTTTTCATGAAATTTTCCATAACCAAATCGCAAAGTGGCTGCCCTATGTCCTCGATAGCCTCACGAATTCCATCTTTGAGGTCTTGAATCGACGCTGGGCTGTTGGCGTAGACCTTCTCTTTCACGTGGCCCCAAAGAAAGAAGTCGCAAGGTGTTAAATCACAAGATCTCGGTGGCCAATTGTGATCACCTCTTCGAGAGATAACACGGTCCGGAAACTTTTTTCCGTAAAAGATCAATGGTTTCGTTGCTTGTGTGGCACGTAGCGCCGTCTTGTTGAAAGTAAACGTTGTCCAGATCAATACCATCCAATTCCGGCCATAAAAAATCGTTAATCATCTCTCGATAGCGCAATCCAGTCACCGTAACTGTTGCTCCAGCCTCATTTTCGAAAAAGTAAGGTCCAATGACTCCGCCGGACCATAAACCGCACCAAACAGTCACACGTTGAGGATAGAGAGACTTTTCAACAATAAGTCTTGGATTTTCTGAGCCCCAGATCCGACAATTTTGCTTGTTGACGAAGCCACCGAGGTGGAAATGGGCCTCATCACTCAAGATGATTTTTCGATGGAATTCTGGATCATTTTCATGCATTTCAACGACCCAATCAGCAAAGACACGACGTTGTTGATGATCGGCCGGCTTGAGTTCTTGTGTTAACTGGACTTTATAAGCCTTAAGACCCAAATCTTTATGCAAAATACGGTGTAATGACGTTTGTGGAATGGCTAATTCCAAAGAACGACGAGGAATGGACAAACCTGGGTTTTCTTTAACACTTTCGGCTACAACAGCAATATTCTCGGCTGTTCTTGAGCGACGTGCACGGGTTTTATTCTTCACATCACTAACTTGTCCCAAGAGCTCGAATTTTTTCACCAATTTCTGTATTGCGGTCCGACAAGGTGCTTCACGGTGACCCAAAAATGTTCGAGTTTTACGAACCGTCTCTGCCAAATTTTCACCATTTTTATAGTGAATTTTAATAATTTCAATGCGTTGTTGAAGCGTGTATCGTTCCATATTTATTAATGGCGTAGTTTCTACTTGTCAAATGTCAAAAAATGATAGCTTCAAAAGTGACATCTACCGAAATAGCGGGCTATTCAAAATAACACCTCTTATTGGAAAACCCTTTATAATGCACGGTATATGCTAACATCAGTGTGGTTTTACTTTTCCAAAAAGCTTTAGAGTTGGGATTATTACCTACACCTTAACGTAAGTTACTTATATGATAATAAAAAATTAGCATGAAACAAGAAGATTCATAAAATAAAATCTAAGAGTTCTCTGTATATTTTTTACTTCTTTTGATGTTTTAAATGTTTTTCCAAAGATAAACTTTAATCTCTGAACACCTCTCTAGACAATATGCAGAAATTTTAAATTTTTGTAGATACTTTAAAAATTCAATTTATATTCTAAAAATTAGCCCTCATTAGTTATAGTTGGAAAGAAAGTCTAATTAATTTCTGCATCGAAGTTATACCATGTAGATGTTCATACCCTTTTCAATATACTAAGAACAGATAGTAAAGTTGTACAACACAACCACGAAGAGAAATTACAATCGGAAAATAAGAAATTCAAAGCAGTGTCAGTAGAGTAGGTAAAAATTCCAGTTCTCAAGTAACGCCATTAGCATGAAGATGATTATCGATCTAGTCTGTGGTAGCTCGCAACCCAAACCGCTGTTGTTAATTTACAATGCTTGATATCGGTTAACCAGATTTATCACACACCGACACATTTGCTGACTGTTTTAGTTAAACTGACGTTAAATAACAAGGGTGTTATAAAGAATGTGCCGACCCTTGATTAATACATGAGATCATGGTTCTAAATCACAACCACAAATATTTTTTCTCAAATATATAATTTTCGAAAGCATCAAATAAACCACCCTTTAAGTAAGAATGTTAAAACAAAATGTTTCACAGGAGAATGTTCAAAATGGAATTTTATCGTGCTGTATTTTTAAATAGGTACACAACCTTGATAGATGTCAGTTTCTATTTGCAAAAATATGCTTAAAAAGGACTGACAGAAAAGAAATTGTGGTAAATTGGAAAGTGTGACAAGAAAAATTAAAATTTTCTGACATATTAAGGTTACATAGTTTTAAATTTAGTGAGATTGATTAATTCGTGGTTTAGAATTAATAATATAAGGTCGAGGAGGGCAAATTTAATACATGACGGTTAGAAAAAGGTTGCGCAAACTACCTTTATAATTTTAAAATTAAATAGGGTCTTGTTTAAATTTCTTGTCAGAACGAATTGCCTACATCAATTACATTCTCTTACATAATGGTTTGCCTAATTGTAACAGTAGGAGAAGAAGAAATAGAAACTACTGCACTACGGGTGTAATCTAATGACCTTTCTTTCTTTGTTCCCGTTGATTGATTGATTAACTTGTTTGTTTTGTCCTTCATGATAAAATATATTTGGAAACAAATTGTTATGACTTAACATTACTAAAGGATTATAAAAAGAAATTAAATCAAAGATGAAATCAAAAATGTGTTAAAAATTAGTACTTGTTGACTTAATTCAAATAGATATCTTTTGACATAATGTATTACCAGTATATCTCTATTTTACTAAAGCAAAAAATGTGTAAATGCATTGGCAAACCATTTTTGGAATCTCTTAATCACAACGGTTTAATTTGATGATATTGACTTTTTAACTTTTAGTGAAACGCTATATATTTTTTACATATTTGAAATTTAAAAGAAATTCCAGTTCATTCGCATCAATCATTATACTTAATGGTGTTTACAATTCTCTCGAAGGTGACCATGACCTCTATACGTCGATTCTATTCGTTCATTAGACAACCACGAAAATAATTAAGTGCAAAATATTTTCTCCTAAACTTCCAAAATGATTCGATTCGTCTCTAATGAAGAACTACAAAATTGAAGATTTCTCTAGGTCATATCATTTCTTAGTCAACCAATTTTTTCCATCTCCGCGATACTTTGTGCAATCTTATTCTATTACTTTCTGGTCTGGTACATTCTTCAACTTATAGCATCACACCATTGAGGTAAAAAATTCTCTAGTGCTGCTGGTTACTAATTTATGCATTTTCATAAGCATTTGGAAGTTAGTTAACTCGACGCCGAGCCGCACAGTGGGTTGGGTGCTTTGTTTCTTTGTAAATTTGGCCAAAAATAAAACTATAGAAGATCTTTGTTCTTTTCGGCGCCTGCATTCTTTAGTTAAAATTTTTGATAAAATTTTAGATTTTAGGCTGTAATTAATAGAACAGCTAACGGTCAAACTAAACTATCAATTTAAACTATATTTTGATCATTTCTTTCCGTTCTGAAGATTGTAATTATTCAAATTTTAAACGTTCCACATTAAGAGAGTTTACAGACTTTACGTTATAAGAGAAATAGCGAACATCTCTCAAGTAACAGATAAACAATTGTTGGACCCGAAATTAAATCTTTACGTTCTTTGATCGTTTTTAAGCTTGTTTAATATTAAATTCATGAATAGATCCTTCTTACATCTACACCAAGACTCCAAACTGTTTT
Organism: Ignelater luminosus; assembly: GCA_011009095.1. Classification (NCBI taxonomy): domain Eukaryota; kingdom Metazoa; phylum Arthropoda; class Insecta; order Coleoptera; family Elateridae; genus Ignelater; species Ignelater luminosus. The sequence goes on from VTPC01090046.1 coordinate 66,470, forward strand.
GTATTAGATTTATTAGCGCTTTTAGATTATCTTACAATTTATAGCTACGTATAAGGCTAAAAGTTGTATATAATTGTACACCACCCTGATTTCCTTTATGATAATACGATAAAAATTATTTTAAGACATATTTTTACAATAGCCACTATTTATATTTTTCTACGTTGATAAAAAGAAATGAATACCTACAACTAACTGATTTCTTTTTAATATAAATAAATTAGAACTGTATAGTGGAATGTACCTATTTTCTTATGTCCCGCAACACATTTTAAAACCTGTCCGTATTGAGTCTGAATTGTGTACCCCTGGTCTGTCGTCTATTTTTCTTGATATCCTTTTTTATAAAATCCCTGTGTATTTGAAAACCACAATTGTTCAGTGTTTCCTTTCTACCATCTAAGGAGTTGCGAGATCCATCTTAATACTCTTTTCAGCATTTGAAGTAACTGTGATTAGCAATTGTGCATGGTACGTGAACTGACTTACTGGTATAAGTCTACGGGAAAAAAACGCAGGATTTATCTATAATTTAGCCAGAAGAAGAAATTTCTTTGTTAGTAGCAACTAAGATTGTTCTATTACTTTCTTCTGTAGAATTATATACTTATCTGTTTAGAGATAGAACACAAGTTTCGTAAATAGTCTTTTCCTCTCTTGACTTCTTTTGATTTCAGATTAAAGTGTTCGGTCTAGTACTGTTGCCAAAATCATATAATCGATGGAAATTATACTTATACTCAGCGATTAGATGCTAAGTTCGATATAGTACAGTATATAAGTCATCTCGCTGCTTGAATGACGTAACAGGTCACTCCATAACCCGAGATAAATCAAAGATGCTGTTGAAAATGTAGTCTGATTGTTTCCTCATAAGTCTACATAAACATTAATGGTTCGTTAGATATATCAAAACGACAACTCAGTACTTCTTTACTTACATTTTTAAATTCACCTATAATATTTTGTTCTTTTTTCATTTTTCATTTCATTTTCATATGAATTACTGTTGTCTATTCCGTCAGAAAATGAGATACCATTTTTCAGCTTTTAAAGATTTGGACAAGATTTTGTACATAGCTGTCAATTTGATATCCAAAGTGATTTTAATCGCTATGTTATGTACAACGTGATTCGTCAGTTATTTATTTAACAAAAACACTAAGCTTTTTTCAGCCAGAGTAGAAGTATGCTTTTTAGAGCATGGTTTACCTTAAGGTGTCGTTTTACAGATTCTTGGAAATTGTCCAAACCAATAAAATACAAAACGCAAATAGAATCAATAACTGAGACAATTTCTGCATGTTTGGTTATAATGCAACAGTAATTTCTTGTTCATTGCATAGCACTGCATATTTACAGAAACTGTCTAATCAAAAAAGACTTACACTCTATAATCAATAATTAATAGACACTCACTATATAATTTCTGATCTGTTGCATTTATTACTTTTTCAGTGATTTTCATATTCATAAAGCTTGATATTAATTCACGAGAAATCAAATTTAATATGTTCTTGTGATTTTGTGTCCTGCAAGAAAAGATTGTTTCTTAGTGCGCATACAGGGTGTTAACGGAAAGTAGAAACATTTGTTCATACATTGAAGTAGAGTTCTGAAACTTGTTGCTTTCAGTTCAAAAAAGTAAAGGGTAATTAGCAATACCAGCTTGTATTTACCTCGTATTTTGTAGTTTTTAATTTCTTTTTAGCATTCCGCTAACAAACATCAAATTTTATTGTGAAAGCGTTTACCAAGTAGATGACGTTTTGAAAAGAAACTTGTACGTTAGGTAAGGTTTCGTGTTGCACTGATATTTCTGCTTGGTATAGCACACAAAACTGTACTGTTGCACATATAGAGGTCTTGCAGGACGCACCTTAAGTAAGTATTCGAGGATTTTGTAGTTTCTTGGTCAACAAGAGGTAGTACCAAATCAAGGTTTTTGGCTATTTCTACAGAAAGCGTTTGATAATTATTTGCTTTTTCGCAGTTATTCCAGTCAATACATCTTCTACAAATTGACATTCCACCTCTAGAAGGATTTTGTATAACTTTAGTTACTTTGCATCTACTGTCTTTCTTTTCAACATTTATAAATATCACACAGAAATCGTCTTCTAGCTTCCTAACTATTACCAGTCACCGCCTCTTGTTTTTGCCATTTTCAATGACACCTCTCTAAAACATTTTAAAAGGCCTAGAGTATTTTCTATTTCTATGATCACGTACGAAAAAATTGAAAGCTTGATAGATTTTGTTTATAAATGTAAAAGTTGAGTTAAAAAATCTTTTGTATGCAATTTCTAACGAAAGTGGTATTTTTTTCTTTGTGGAGAATAGCAAAGGATTTGAGTTCCGACATTGCGATCTTTACTTGTTTATCAATCATAGCGATAAAAACTCTGTTAGCTGAACCATTTATTACTTATGGGCTTTCTGCAGGAAAAGGGTGTACACTCTGTCTTGACTAGGAAACAAGATAATGGCTTTGGTCTTAAAACTTTGTTTTGGGTTTGGAATCATTTCATTGTTTAATTAACTTTACTACACTGGAACACCCTGTGTATGCTTACATATCGTGATGATTTGTAGTAGGATAGCTTTACAAAGATAGTATAAACGTTATTAACAAACTTAATGTATTAGACTTGATACGTATTGTGATGCATGTACATGAGAATTGAATCAATGAATTAATTTTATTTTTTTGATGTTTATAAATATTTTGTAATGATTTTCTGATATTTGATTGATAACCTAAATAAGACCACCTTGATCAACACGTGACAACTTCAATCAAACTGACAGTTAAATTTTTTTTAAACAATTTTACATTTAGTTTTCGTTTCTTTAATAATTAAAATTTTTGTTTTATGTTCTTAATATCTCCAAATTTGACTTATTTTTTTTTGTTTACCACTTTTTTTTTATTCTTGTTTACCTCACTTCACCACAACCTTTTAACTTTACACTTCCTATTCCTTTTCCACAGACCTCCTTGCTTCCACACACCCTTCGTAGAGTCGGTCTTCTTCTGTTAATGAAGACAACCTTCTTCAGTACGTCACTGTTTGGTCCACCGATTGCTTAAGTCCGCACCAAAGACATTCGGACAACACATATCAAAGATTCCATTATTCCTCCACACAACAAAATGTATTAGAAGGTAACTAAATTAAATAATAATGTTACTCTTCTTTAAATATGTTAGATAATTTTTATTATTGTGAAATGTTTCTTTCTTTCAAAACCGAATTGGTTTGAATGTCCATGAAGAAAATAAAAACTCGAACCTAATAATGACTTGAAATGAAATATATTGTTATTTATTTTAAAGTTTATAGTCTTGACATTCAATAAAGTTTTTCTTTTTATTTTAATTTTTTCTTTAAAGATCACAACTTGTCTAAAATAAGTAACACTCACATTAACTCTCTGGCTTTTATTTCTTGTTACTCCGTTTTAATAACTAACTTATTCTTCCTTCCATTTAATACAACCTCTTTATTCCTTTTTAACTCCATCACCCATACAGTAAAATAAACTCGATAATATCGTTCACTAATCTTTGTTTATTATCAATACTTTTAAATAACTTCTACATAAACTCGAATTCAAATCTTCAAAAATTATTTTAACCGCAACAACTTTTCAACTCAATATAAAATGTTTTTCTCTAAAAACTCTTATTAACAAAATTCAATTCAAAAAAACATACCAAACTTTTTCTAAAATTTATTATCAACAACTTATCAACAAACTTCTCTTCAATTGTCTTTTTTCTATTCATAAACTCCTATAATTAATTCTATGAACAATAAAAAAAAAATATTACATAATCAACTAATCTTACAAATTTCAGAATATTTAAAATATTCTCTTTAATTGTTTGATTAACTAACTGTCTGTTCTTATGCTCTTCAATAACTCTAATGATATCGTTATTTTTGTTGTTTTTCTTATTTAGGTATCATTTCAACCTTTTAATATCATTACAGTATGTAATTTTAAAAGGATAAGAAATTTTGGCCTTATTCTGAGTTTTAATTTTATAATGTAATTTTAGCCTTGTTAACTTTTATTTATTATAACAGTAAAAAAGGGAGAGTTTGAGATTTTGTTATTATTTATTTAAAATTGCGGAAAATAATAATCATACAAGAATTTTATTTATTTATCATAATTCTTAACTTGGTATCTCTATGACTTAGATAGTTTAGTTCATTTAATTCAATAAAAATATTTAGCGTAAGATTTAGAAAATAAAAAGATTTTACTAAACACAAAATTGTCAAGGAATTAGGAACAGAAATGATGGGTAGAAAAAACGCGTTACCCACAGGATTCTTGCGATAGAACAAAAATACTAACGCCAGAAGAAGAATACTGCTAGCGTGGAAGTAGCTAGTTTTCTTTTACCACTGTTAACATTATTATAAAATTATTCAAAAGTGTATTTTAAAATTGAGAATAACAATTAGAATGCCTCATTGTTAAAATAAAAGTTGAAATTAAATAAAAAGTATGTCAACTTATAAACCATCGGAGTGTTTGTTAGACAAACTTCCCACTTTTGTTAATCTTGGCATTTCATCAAGGAATCGACATAACTTACCAGGAAATCAACAAAAAGCGTGCAGTTAAAATAATAAATAAACAGATCTTATATTGAAAAGGTTTTTCTCCAATTTAGAAACCACATCTTGTTATCGTTTAAACACACCATAAAGAAGAATTATAGCCAGTTATTATAAATCTTTATAAATCATCTCGGTAAACTAAATGAAAACGGCATTTCACTATACATTAGTGGAGCATTTTGACATTATTTGTAATACTCATTAGGAGTTTCCATCTAGAATTTTATGCTCAGGTACCAATGACTTTCGAGATCAATTAGATTTTTTATTCTTAAGTTTTCTATTTATCGGTCCGGATCACTTATTATGAGACGTGAACTAACATTTATCAAAACCTTTCATTTGAATCAACAGTGGAGTTTTCCATCACGTTTCAGCCATCTAGTTTGATAAATACGAAAATAATGAGTAACCAAGTAAGTTTCGAGAATCACTGATACCCTATATCATTAGATTCTAGATCTGATACGCACTCCAAGACATTTAGGTGCTTTATTTTTTCTTAAGATGAAAATTGTTTCGAAATGGGTGACTAACTTATTTATTTCTTAACAAAGATGTACTATGTTTCTACCCTGCTCAATTGCAGACAAGTAAGACTGAAACGAAAAAATGTAATAGACTTTAAGTAGAGTTTAAAATGTAAATATGATCGGTGTTTCATTTAATAAACAAAAAGTTATGAGTTTCATTTTTCCTTAAACACTTAAAACAGGAACAGCTTCATCTTAATGTTTGTGTTCAAGTTTTTAAGCGGATGATTTCTTCTTTTACTCTTCATTCTTTTGTATGTAATTTCTTTTTGTGCATATAAGAATTGAGTCAGTCATAGGCATCATCAGAAATATAACTGCATGCGTATGCCTAGGGTTTGCATTAGATTTGCAAACCTGTAAACCACAGCACCCACTACCACTGGCGAAATTCTTTAATTCTGTAGATAAGTCAAGACCTGCAATTTTCTCTTTATTATAGAATACTAGTAATTGTAAAATACAAGCATTCCACAATAGAGAAAAGCTTACTGTGTTAATTGTAAGTCTAAAAAGCAATTAAATAGGTAATTTAAAATAAAATATTAAAACAAAATCAAGAAAATTTTAATTTTTTATGTAAAAAATTTATTTGGAAAGCTAAGTAAGCCAAAACTAAATGAAAGTTCGAAAAGGTAAAATCGAGCGAAAGCACCTTGCATGCAGTTTATTATACTTACGGTTTCATACACCATAAATCTTTTCGACTCAGGTGGGCTTTTAAAGTTGTAGTTTCTTATTGTAGCTTATGCATTGTTATCTACACACAGCTTAAAACGACAGTCATTCACTGTTGTCATTCAGAATGCTTTTGCTGAGTTTCATTCCTCAATTGTGACTTTTACAGCCTTGGTTAACGAAAGAAAAAGCTAGCATTCAATAATTATGTAAATAGCATTGCAGAGCGGTTGTTGCTGATTTCTTTCTTTTTTTATTATACATGTTTCTTATTAAATTTTATTTTTTTATTATTATTTCTTATCTCCAGGAATTTCAGAGTGCTGACGTATTTTAATTTATTAGATTTCAATCAATTTCTTATTTTAGAGTGTGCAAGTAAACATTTCATGGTTTTCTAGACTCGTCAGTACGTTTACTTTTTGATGTTGTGTACATCATATGATTATATTATTGGATAGTCATTTTCATTCATACATCATAAATACATAATGCATATGTTCTTGAAATGTACAATTCTTTCTCTTTTGTGTGAATTATGTTAGATAATCTTGTATAACTTACTTTTGGGAAGTTTCTATAGGTATACCCTTGTTTGTCATTAAATTAATTACCTAACCAAGTTTATTTTCATCTATGAAGCCCACTGATTAAATATATACAAATTAGTATTAAAAATGAGTAAAATATCAATTTCTACACAGCCGTACAAAAATGTTAATTTAGGAATAATCGTTAAAAGAATAATCAGTGTCAGATCAATTAAAGTAAAAAAAACTTCATTCCTTGCTCAGGACAAATGTAGTATATCGAAACCGGTACATGTGATATAAACACATGTAGGGCTTTCCATACATCATATCACATATCACTCAAATCTCAGCAGTTCTTTTCGTATACTATCGAATTACAAAGTTTACTGTACAGTGGTGTAAAAAAGTCCTGGGTAACTCTCGCTCAATAATGTTTTTAAACGTAATTTCATGAAAAACAATTAAACAAAGGTTAATCCTTAACAGATTATTTATGGGTTGCTTGGTTGTAGACTAAAAAGGTGTATACTACGGAAGAAGCCACTTGCTTTCGACAAGCAAAAAATGCTTTCGTCCACGGTAGGCTAAAGGATATGGAAATTGAATCACAGAGCAGTGGCAGAAGGCACTATTCAGTGATAAATCAACTTTTAATATCAACAATCGTGCCAGAACTATACGTATGTCAGAAGATCTCCTGAAAAAGAATATTCACCTTTCAATTAAGCATTCAACCACTGTCATGGTATAGGGCTACATGTCAAATGTCAAACAAAATCTGACCAATCATTACTAATAGTTTAGATTTAAGTAACATTTTAGATAATTTTGAAGTTTCTTTTCTTTTTTTCACTGTCTATATATAATAACTTTCTGATTAAAAATTTTGTTTACCAATCCTATTTCTTTTTAATCTTTTTTATAAAATTAGTGTGACTAATTTATTAAACTAAACTAGATTATTAAAATGATGCAGTACTTTTTCACTCCACTGTATGGGTTTATGAAGCATCCCTAAACATTAATTAGATAGTATCTGCCCAAATCAACTAAAATAAAGTGTCTTGTAGGTTGTTTTAAAATGTGTGTGGCTATTACTAATTTTCTTCGCCTTGTCTTGTATGTACTGTTTTTATTTATTTGTCTAGATTTTTTAGACACTTCTCTATAGCATTTACATTTTCTCCCATCTTAGGAATTATCATAAAATTATGTAAAAATTTCTATAAACATCTTCTGTCTCTTAAAATCTGTTAAAAAAGTGTTTGTATTTGCATATTCTGTACATACAATATCTATATTTTAGACTAAATGGAAGAATATATTGACGTTTTAAATTACTCCATGGACGAAAGAAAATTTTTATGTATAATAACAACATCGACAAATCATTAGGAACTTAACTGACATTCCAAACGTTGGTTAAAACATATTTTATAATATAATTAAAAACAAGTCAACCGCGACATCTAAATTAAAATCGGGAGTCCAAATTCGTGTTAATAGGTTTCATAACTGCTTATTGCAACTTTTTTCTTAAATAATTATTTAAATTTTGTATATTAACCGTTAAGAATTTTTATTAAAGCGTAAACAAATAAAATTAGTTTGTTTATTATAAATATAGCTTAGATGACTTTTAATACCAATAAAGATTTGTTTCGCACTAATTATCTTCAAGTTAGTATTGAGTGGTTACGATTTGTGGATGTCTATTTAAGGTGCTTATAGATATCTAAATACAACAGTTGGTAAGTATTCAGAAATATTAGGTTTAAAAGCCAATTAGGTTAAAGCGTATTTAGTAGGGTATAACCTTTTAATCGAGTGCTCAGTGATTTCCTCTTTAAAAGGCGTCAATCGATCGCTTATACTAAATATTGCATCATGCTGAAAACAGAATATTAAAAAGAAATTGCAGATTATTACTAGATTTTACAGAAAAGCTTGACTGTCTATTGATGCTTCAATATTCTTTTATTTAACAAGATCACTTATAAGAATATTCAACTTTTCAGTATCAAAACAGATAGAATGATAAACGTTTAATAGGCTACTCCTATCTAAAATTACGACTTACCTTTTACACATCCTTGAGCAATTATGGAATATGACTTGAACAAATTAGAAGCTTTTAAAAGACATTTACAGCCGATTGCAAATGTTTTGTTTAGAATATTGAAAATTTAGTGTTATAAATCATTTTAAAAAGCTTTTTATCGGTAAAAGTAATGAAAGAAATTAGTAAACGCCTGAAGCGTTGCAAATTTGACTAGGATACTCTTGTATAAAAATATCTCAGGGGATAGCATGTTAGATTTTGTAACCTAACACTGTACGTTAAACTTCCTTTCATTATCATGCTAGATAATGTATGGCGAAAAATCACAAAGTTTATCCCAATGTTTCAATACTAGAAAAAACTATAGTAAGGTCTCTTGATCTACAAAAGTTCGGATATCACGAAAATTTCTGGATTTCCAGAAAGTGATTTTATATAACATCTATAAACACTTGAAAGTATAAAAGACTTGAATATAACTTAAGATCGTCTTGTATAATTTTGTCAAGAGAAAATACTGCTTTTCCCAAGCTACTTAAACAGAAACTCTGTATTTAAATGAAAATTTCTTTTGGGCAGAAAAGACAGGATAACACGAAATCGAATTGACCATACTTTCAGAGAAGATCTACCCTGGAACTGACACTGATTTAGACCACAATCTCGTAGTAGTCACAGGACAAATAAAACTAAAAGCAGTAAAAAAATCAGAAGATCGATATAAAAAGACTAGAAAGACAACAAGAGATAAAAGTTAGGGAAAATGTCCAAAATATTAAAGAACTAAAGAGAACACGTAAACTAGATATCAACAATCAATAATGAAAGCAGAAAAAAGACTTAGAATTTTTAAAGATAAAACACAAGGAACCGAACTATAATTTGAGTCACACTAAACGTCTTCATAATGCAATTTCCAGAAGATAAAAAGAGAATTATGGATATGCAAATATAATTCAAAAAAGGGTTTACATCCCAAAAAACTCTGTTTGCAATTAATGTCTTCTCCAAAGATGCCTAGACAAAAAAATACAGGCCTTTCCCAATGATTTTAAAGGGGATTTGTCACGAACCACTAAGACAAATCTTCTTTGACAAAGTAAAGGTAGCAAAAGTGAAAGTTGGAGACAAGTTAACCTAAAAAATCAAAACATATATTCCAAAATTATCTGTCAAGAGTCATTGACGAAAGTGTCCAAAGGTATAGCAATAAATGTTGAAGCAATAAATAATTTACGTTTACTACAGTATTGTAGAAAACCTACAATGTCCTGTACAATGTCCGAGTTTCCAGTTCAAAAATCAAAAGCTTAAAACATCAGAGCTGAAAATCTGATAATTGACAATGCACTAATCGAAGGAGTTTCCTTAAAAAAATGTGGAAACTTGAATTACCAACACCACAAATCAAACAAAAGAAATCAAAAATCGTATTGAAATCTCCAGGCCACCATTTAGTAAGATACAGAAGTGCTTTGCAGTTGAGACATCAACCTCAAACTGTTACCTCGAATGTTGTACTGTTGTAATCTTTTCTACCCTTCTTTATGGTGTTGAAACTTGAACATTAAAACAGTACAATAACATCAAAAACATTGCAGCTTTAGTAATCTGTTGCTAAGGGGGAATCCAGAGTAAGAAATACAGAAGTACTCCAAGGGCTAGGAAAGCGAAAAAACTAAAGCGGGAAAAGAAACAAAAAATGTATTGTTTATAATGAAACAGCTAAACAGCAAAATCAAACAAATTTATCTACCTACCTGTGTATGTATTATTGGCATCTCAAAACCATTCGACTCAATAGTCAGAAAATAAAATATTCTTAACTGAAGACTTTTGGATAAAAAATTAATTAAGAATATGAAAAGACTATGTCAATGTACTAATAACTGCATGTACATACCAAACAAGGAAAAATATTGAGTCCATATTTGTTCTCAGAATAAAAAAATGCAGAAATAAGACAAAAAAAGGCAACATGAGAATATTACAATGTGGAAGTACCATTTGCAAATGAGAATAAACATGGACAAAACGAAAACAACGATAACATCGAAAAACTCACAAAAGCTATAGATCAGAGTAGAGCAGGAGGAAATGCAACAGGCGTCGTAGTTTGAATATTATATAAGAACTGTTATCAAAGAAAATGGAAGAATAGAAGCAGAATTGCTTAGACGACAGAAATAAAGCCACCACTAAGCTATACTCTGAGTTAAAGAAACATAAATATTCAACAAGAAACGAAACCAAAAACGAAGATTAGGCTGTACACTAGCATGTAATTCTGGAACTTGAACATTAAACAAAAGATGAAGAAAAAACGTTACAGGCAGGTAAAATAAAGATGAAGATTAAGAATATAGTTAAACTTTTGCCTTTTTGGTATGACATCACAATTCTCCTTCTCATTTGGTTTTTAGTTAAACAGCAAAATTAGAAAACAAAGCAAAAAAGTCATCCCGCTTATAAATTTATTAATCGAAGCGGTATTTTAGTTACTTTTGGGGCTGTCAAGTTTGTTTCTGATTTAATAATCTAAGCTATACGTAAAGTTACCAGATCATGGTGTCATCCCGGAGGGGTAGAAATTAGACTGTAGCAGGCCTCAAGTCAATGAATAAGTAAGAAACGAAGAAATAATAAGGAGATTAGGAGTAAACCCACTTGAAAAAAGGGTAAAAGAAATTTTAATATGCTCTGATTTGGGCACATGGTTAAAACGCTAACAACAAAATTAGAAAGAAAAATATGAAAAATGGGGAGAACAGAAAAGGAATGTGCCAAGACGTAAATAAAATGAAGGAATATGGAACTACTTGAAGCAGATGAATCCAGACTGAAATAGAATGGAAATATGATAAAACAAGAACATGTGGGGAGTAAAGATTATGAAAAATAGAAATTAGAAGTATAAACCTCAACACTAACATTAAGTAAGTATTCAAGTTAAATATTACTGAGAAAAACCATGCCAAGACAAAATGATAAGCAGCAGGAACAAAAATTTCCTGGCTGCAAAGTGATTTGGATACAGTCCAAACGAATTCTTCAGAAGAGCAATAGAATAAAATTATATTAGCCATGATGATATCTACTCTACCACAGAAAAAAAAAGAAAAGGAGAAATAAAAAAGAAAAAAAGCCAGAACCAACAGAGTTATAATCTATTAGTAAATAGATTCCTTCAAAAAAGTAAGAAATGAAAACCAAACTAAGAATTTAAGGTATCTTTCTATTGCCCTTCCGTCAAAAATCTTAAAAGTTAGTTTTTAAAACATATGCATTATTTTCTAAGATGAGATCTTCCTTTATTAGGATTTATTCATAGAAAATCACCTGCAACGACAGAAATACAGAAGACCAACAACAAGATAAGCCTTTTTTAGTTTCATCAAATTCCAAAACATCTTGTTTTCGAGATAAAAGCTACAAGGTGGGAATTAATGATAACTTGACAGTGAAAAATCCAGACCATGTGGTAAGCCCCAGCGTAAAAAGATCAGGCCTTGTATTAACTAAGTAATTCAAAAAAGTTACAACGAAGAAGCTGTCAATTTTTTTATTTATCATTATTGAGACAAATTCAAACTGAACGGTGAGTTTTTGATTATGCGTAATCTCTATTTACTCTTTTGAACGGAAGAATGGTTTAGCGACTAACGTGCTGTGATAGCATTCGCGACGCCCAGATTTAGGTTTCAATTACATTTGCAAAATTTTAACTCAAAAGCTCCCATTTATACCATGAGGAGGTAGAATACCTAAATGTTTTTCTGTTCTAAGTGAACTGTGTTGACTTTAACTACAGAAATTGCATTTAATTACCGGTCTGCTGAAATAGACCTATTCCAATACAACATAGATAGTTACTTTTTGTAATTAGGCACTTAATTGTACTATTTGGTATTTTAGTAATACCTTCTTTATGATTAATTAGATTAATTAGTTTTATCTTAACTTTTATGTTAAGAAGTTTCCAGTTAAATAAAACAAATTGATTGCTTGAGACTATACAGCTTCTTCAGTTCTAGTGAATAATCTCAAGTGCCCTTGCACTAATGTACTGTAGAAAGATGTGACATAATTTAAACCTGGAATTTTTAAACGTATTTGAGAGTTATCACCAAGTCGTGCTCAGTCTTGTGTACATTCCCACGAAGAGCTCCAACAAAACAAAAGTCGTTCTGGTAATAATTGCATTTTCTAGGAAAATAACGCTGTTATCATTCTAGATAGTTTTAAATAATTATCCCAATCAGAAATAAAAACAAGTATGATTAAAACCTAGAAATTTAAGAAGTTGTATGTAAATATTAAGTTGCTTAAACGTACCTGTTTGGTCCTTTTAGCTATTTTTATGTTGATACTGGTAGTGAAATAAAACGTTTTTTACAGACTTGTAATTTTTTCTGTAACAGGTTATTAGTTACAGAATGTGCTTCAAAAACAAGAAATGGGTAATTCAGTAATCCTTGCCGATAGTTATTGCTGTTTTTACCGCATTTATGAAAGGCAATGCTTTAATTATTGATTTATTGTTTTTGTTGCATGTGCGAACATCTTGTAGAATTTTGTTTTTTTTTTTTGTTTTCTACATGATAGCTTCTGTTGTATAATAAAAAAGGAATAATTACACTTCATTATATTGCATTATAGAGTAATTGACTCACCAACTGACATTAATGAAATTCGTATAAGAAGAATTTTAAAAGCAAAAGACAGTTTTACAAACATTAATTTTCATTTTGATTTTAACCATTGTTGTCTGATTTTTCAAAATAGCTTGATAAAAAGTCTAAAAATGTTAATTGAGCTTTTAAGTACTTAGTACGTAGAAATTTTCCAAAGCTTCATTACAGTGAAACAAGAAAAAAACTTAAAGCTGCATCTGAAACGAATGATTCTCAGGAAATATAAAAAATTGTAAATGAAAACTAATAAAAGCGGATTTTATTCTTTTAAAAAGCACTAATGGTGGCCTCTAGGAGGCAACAGACTGAATTACAAAAGTCTCGTCGCGGGTTGAAGGGCAAGGAAATGCTATCAACGTGTGTGGTCCGCGAGGTGAGTGTCTCGCCTGCTTGAGAGCGCCGCGTAACAAACTTCTTTCTTTCTATGTTTTTGCCGACATCTTCTGTCTCGTTTCATCCGCCGATAATGAGATTGCTGAAGACCGCGAATAATATAATGCTCCAAGCTCCATTACCCGTAATAACTTTGCAATATGATGTTTTTCTGCGGTCTTTGAAACTTTCAATTGAGGCATCGGCATGTCTGTGTTGTTTTTCTTGTTTGTACTTACTTTTTTTGTTGCTGTTGTTGTTGTTGTTGATATAAGTATGTAGTAATTATTAATTTACACAGCAGGGTGTTTGGTGTGTTTCTAATCCTGTAACGTCACTTAGGTATATGTTGAGAATGCATTTTTATTTTTCATTTAGTTGTTGGTTTGTTGAATATGAAGCTTCATTGAGATGTAGATCATGATCCAATCAAATTAAAATACCTTCACTCTTAAAATTCTAAATTAAAGTTTTGTTTTAGTTACCTGGATGCGTTTCGAACACTGCTACCCATTTGTTTACTGAAATAAGTTCAATATAGTAATAAAAGAAACTTCAACGGGAAACTTCAATTTGTGCAAATGACTAGAATACTTTGCTAAGAAATTTTGATGGATATAAAATGGGAAATACTTAAATTAATATTTGATTTCACTTTAAATCTCTATAACATCTTAAATAATAATAATCAAACTCTATAATATTCTTTCGATTCTCTCTTATTCTAGTGAGTCTCCTTTTTATTCAAAATTTTGTTTCATTTCAAGTTTGAAATGGAAAAGTTAAAGAAAGACTCCTTTGATATAAAACCATTGAATTCTCTCATTTGTATTGTATAATTGAAGTTTGTTTATTCAACATTGCGCATACATTAAACAGAAGAAAAACAATGTACTAACGTCTTAATTGCTTTTGAATTTAAATGTTCAAGGAACATCTAATCAAGATTTAATTCGGAGATATCACACTGAAGAAATTACGGGAAAAATTACTAAGCGGTCAGACTTTGCAAACGTATCTCAGACTCAGAATGAAGAAGAAATTGTGGCTATAGACCAATGGCTCTTAATGCTTTGAAAAACAGTTTGGCCTGATATTACTAAAATTGACAGCAAGGATGTATCATTCAGTTAGAAGCATATGTGTAAGGAAGAAAGAATTATCTAGGAAGACAAAAATCAGTGTCTACAAAACGGTTTTTGTGCCAATTCTGACGTTCGGGTGTGAAAGTTGGAACCTTACAAACAAGCAGGCAAGTAAAGTACAGACCATGGAAATGAAATGCCTACGAGCAATATTAGGAATAACGAGATTAGACAGAGTGAGAAATGCCAATGTGAGGGAAGAATTAAAAGTAGAAGCAGTTTTCGAAAGAGTGGGAAAAGCACAGCTGAGATGGTTCGGACATATGGTTCGAATGAACAACAGCAGAATAGTCAAGGAAGTATGGGAAGCTAGAGTACCAGAAAAGAAGAAACGAGGAAGACCAGCAAAAGCGTGGGAAGACAACATTAAGAAAACTTTAAGAAAAAAGGGCGTAACGAAAGATGAGGCTAAGGTACTCGCACGTGACAAGAAGAAGTGGAAAAAGTTCATACACGGAAAATAAACATAGTGGAAGTGTAAGTGTTCAAGTGAAAAACTCTTATGAAGAAAGTCGAGAGACTCATGATAATAACAGTGACAGTGACTAGTAACATTACCTTACACCTACGGGTATAAAAGGTTAAAATTACATATATATATTTGTAAGAGAAAGATGACCTTTTTTTTCTGCCGAAATCGAACGATCGCTTATGGCAATGCAGAGGTAAAGATGATGACCTACATTTGATGACGAATTGGATGAAGGTCTTGTAGGTGTGCAACAACCTGGATTGCCGCTACCGAGTCTGAAGAGCACGCCGCTGCGCTACTGAACAATCTTCAGCTAGTGAACCAACGTAGAGGTCGGAAGAAGAAAGTTAGAGGCTTGAGCCATACAGTCTGCTGCCGACTAGCTCTTATCTGACTACTATGCCAAAATAAAACAACCTGGGTCTTTTAGGGATTTGTGGGACGTTGTCCGTAAAGCGGTACACGGCGCTGTCGAATTGGGGGAGCTAGGTGTAAAAGTTGCGAGAGAGGGAACATCATCGTAGCAATTTAAAACAAAAAAGAGGCCAAGAGGAAAAGAAGGAACCCTGAGGATCACGGGCTTCTAGAATGTATTATCTCGATAAACCCTGGATAGAGAACTATCTGTTATTATTATGTTTGCAGTTCAGGGTTATTGTGATGTTCGTTGAGAAGTAAAGCGTGGAGTTGGTAGGCGATTGGCCAAGACTGAATCTTTAACTAGAATTCTTTCGAACATTTTCCTAAGGATATTAGGTAGTGCAATGCAGCAATATCAAGTAGGACTGGTAAGGTTTCTCCTGGGTTTTTGCCAATGTATGGGCAGTAGAAGCAACGAAGACAGATATTATAAACTTGAGTCAGAAGTTGAATGACGGCCGAGAGCAGATTGTGTAAGGTATGCCAGAGCAAAATTTCTGTCCTAAGTTACAGTTTTCGCTGTTTCCTCGTCTAGGATTTGGCGTTGATGTCCGGCAGAAAACCAGGGAGTTCTTCATATGCGACTCGTAAGGAATGTCTTCATTGACTGTACGAAGAATGTCAAGACAAAAGCGGAGATCTTTCAGGGTGATGTTTGCCCTTTTTTTGAGTCAGCAATTTTTAGGGTCATTGTGGACCCGATAGGATTGTTGGGATGACTTATAGCCGGTCAGGAAACGGAGTTTGTGTCGAAATCTGGTGCCCTGGTAATGATTCAAACTGCAACACGCAGCCGGCCAACAGGGCTTCCACAACATGATCGTATTATATTGATTCCACTGTGTTTTCATCAAAGGATCATAAGTACAAGCAAATTCCTTATGCACTCTTGGTTTTCCACGGTCAAGTTGGAAAACGTTAGGAAGAAGAGGCTAGCGTTAAGGTTTTTTCCGGCACCTAGGCTTAGACTGCGTCTTGAATAGTAGTTGTGACGTGGAGGATGATAAATTCGATTCTTGCAGCGTTAGGTTTATGGGAGATTGTTCTTGGCGTGGTAATGGTCGAAAGTAACGAAGCTATCAATGAACTAGGGTTTTCGAATGTGCATCAGTGATGATAGTGTAGTCAATAACGGAAGTGTCCAAGCGCAATTGTCATTCAGTATACGAAATGATTGGAGCCTGAACACTAAACAGTCATTCTGTCAGATATTTACCTTTCGAGTTAGTTGCTCCCTCTTCAAAGACCATGTGTCAGATGTTGAAATCGCCCAACACGGGCCAAGATACAAGAAATAAGAATATAAGACAAAAACAATTTAGTACCTTGGAGGAGGAAAAACGACTGACAACTTTAAATATAAAATGGAATTTTAGTTAATATTTACATATGTACACACAACGCAGTTCATTAATTGTGCCAAGTCTAGTAGCTTTGTAAATTATGAGTTTTAAGTTGAAGTTTTTGGTAACAATCATTAATGACACTACATACATTGACATTTTTGACGCAATATGTTTATGATTTGGTATACTAAATTCTTTTGGGCTTTTTAATATGAAAGTTGTCTGTTGGCGATGTAGTAAAAATGTTCTAAAGACGCATTAAAATTATGCCATTTGTTCATTAGAGCTCTGTGTTTGTGTTTTTTTTTGTTTTGGTGTTTTTTGCTTACATTCAAAGAAGATATTTTTTAAACAATGTTTTGGCTACCTACTTTTTAGCTAAATTTATTGTTGGATAGGACAAATTTTAATTGCCACAGTTGACCATTCCACTGGCAATTCTTACTTTTCAAATGAAAAACACAAAAATCATCTTTATGAGCACATTATTATCTCACTGTTTTAGAATTTACAAAAATAAACTCAGTTGTACAACACAATGATTTTCTTCAAAATGGTGACAGAAAAGGTATTGTATGCATTTGTTCATGGAAAGAGTTTCGACGCTAATTGAAATAAGTTAGTGAAGAAAGTCGTCTTATTGGCTTTTTCAGACGGGTTCATTTTAACTAGATTTTGGAAATCTTTTGTGGTGTATTATTAAAGTAGATATAGACAGTTGTTTTGTAGTGACCAAAAATGTGAAAACAATTCCTTTTGTACTTTTTGATAGTAAACTGTGTTTGAGTAGTTGTATAACTAGCAGTTGCAAGGGAGGGTAAAGTAGATTAGAATTATTTTCTGGTACTACAATTACATAGTTAAATATCAATACCTAGTATTTATCCAGTCGATTTTAACTTATTAGGTGATGAAACTGGTATAGTGGCATCCATGCGATTCATTTAGATATTCTTTTGGTGTACCAGAAGAAGTTCCAATCTTCTTAACTGTTTTCACAATTCTCGTACGTCGAACTTAAAACAAGAAATTGCTTTGGTAGAAACATGGAAAAGGTTAGATGAAATTTCGTATGAAGCAAAAAAAAAGAAGAATTGGTTGTTACTTTTTGTTCAAGGTCAAAAACAAACGTTGTAAAGTAGCGGAAGTTGTTTTATGTCTAGGTTCGATCTAATTCTAGCTTTTCTTGTGTAGGTAATGTATAATGGTTTACACAATCTTTAACGGTCCACTAAAAATGGTATCTGCGGGGTTGTTTATTTGCAAGAGGTTGAAATACACTATCTTAAAGCAAAAATATGATTATCAAGTATAAATGTTATATAAGTATAATAAAGGCATTTCGAGATTATTAAATTTGGAATATTTCGGCTTGCTGTTGTTGCGCTATTTCGGGAGAAATATAAGACGTTGCTAATGAACAACTAGATCTACTAAAATTACTAAAATGCATTCTAATTTGTCGTTTGAAAAGGTTAGTAGCTAAATCTTGAAAGCTTTTAAATAGGTTTTTCTGCGCATGTACAAAAATTTATATTTAATGCTAAATGGATCACTATAAAGAAAGAAAACATCAAATTTGCAACTGTGAAAAACTTAGTTATAATAGATTTACTAAGCGGATTTGTTATACTTCTTTCTACTTTTGTTAAGGGTACTCGTATACGTGACTTTCTACCCAAATTTCATAATACGATGTGCCAATTTTACACTTAATTTAATTTTAATTGATTTCCACTTATATAAAATAAGTCATCTGCCTTTTTATTGAAAACGAACGACTCCATTGTAAGCTTAACTATTCTACATACTATAACATACAATCTTCATAATATTTTCAAGAAAGTAAATTCTTATTGGTGCAAACCAGAACAAATTTAATATATAAACTCATTCATACTAGTTTATTCATCCTTTATTATACATTTTCTAAAATACCTACATTAACATTTAACATAAACAAATAAACTAACGTTTCCTTTTTAACAATTTTCATTTTAATTTCAGTTGCCGGAACTGTAATTTAAAATTAAGTAATTATTATGGAAGCAAGAAGTAAAAAAATTTATAACTTCCTAGAGATATTGACTGCTTTATATGCTACGTTCGTGAAGAGTTATTGATAAAAGATTGGCGAGTTAGCTAATTTCAGGTCCATTTAAAGTAATTATAGGGGAAATATGGAAATAAATTGAAAATCAGTGCTGTTATCTCGTTCGGCACAAACTTGTATTTAGTTGCTATCACAGCGCGATTGTAAAATAATTCAGTGTATCTAGTACCTAAATTATTCCTACAATCACCAACACACGTTTACAAGGGCCATAAAATATAGCCGTTCAAGCTCTTTACATTTGAAAGCTTACATTACCGCATTTAACTCACACTTATAAACGGTTTATCTCCGCATTATCTGAGGACGTTATGTAATAGCGCCGACAGCGCCGCGCGGCAAAGCTTCAAACTACCAGTCATCTCCGTAATGGCCGAATCGTGCCTTATCTCTCGCCATACTTACACTCGCTATAAAAGAGATACGGCTGAAAGTATAGGATTGTAAATTGTGGCCGATGACTCGGAGTTGAGCTATTTTCCCGGGACACGTTAATCCATGATCCTGCAATATTCCTGAACACACTTTCAGATTGACTTCTCAGGGCTTATTTGCAATTAAGGAAGTCTGCAATATTAGCAAAACGTTTATTGGACATAAAGTAAATTGTTTTTAACTTTTAGTGTCTCACGGAGTGTATTATACGTATAAAATGAAGTGAAAATGGAAATTTATTCTGCAGTAATTACAGCACACGCGGATTAATTAATCATTTCTGAAGAAATGAAAAGTACCCAAAATTAATTTAAAATATCTGAATATGTCGTCTATTTACATAATGTATAATTGCTAATTAGAAAAATAATAAAAACAATAACAAATTCTTTAATTGCCTCATTTTACTTCTTAAGGTCTTTTTTCTTTTATCTCTTTTCTTAAGTTAGAAAGACTATATTTTTGCATGTGTAACGCTAAATATTATACTTAATTTTTTTAAATTTTTTTATTCTGTTTCTACAATAATAAACAACTTTGAATTAGTGTATAATAAACAAACACTAATGAAAATTAATTTTAATTTTAATAAAAAAGGAAAAGGCTTGCAGTAGATCTTTCGTGTTCTAAATACTGCTATTGAATAACTAAACATGTAAGTCACATTACCGTCTTTCAAATTTCTTTTGAAAATGTTTTGCTACTCAGGAACTTAGAATAAGCAGCATTTCTAGAAATCTCTGTAATTGTATTCATATTAGATGATGCGCTGTAACGTGTGAAAACAATTATTATGATCTAACTCTTCTAACCTTTTCAGTCGATTTGCCTATAATTTAGTTCACGAAATGGTCTACCGTTGATGCGAACTGTTCTTGTGTTTGGAATCTTATGTAGTTTTTCATGAAAAAATGGCAAAGCGTAAGTTTGAACCTTCTAGACATTTAATCAAAATGTATTCTTTTAGAATTTTTAAAGACATGTGTAGTTCATAGATTAAAGGAAGAGATACAGCTTGTGTTCAGGAGCTGTAATCAGGCTTATGCACTGCCAGCATCACAGAAAGGGCTTTTGCCTTTACGGAAATTCACGTTAGCTGTCGATCGTCCTAGTACCCTTTACAGACAGCGCTGCTAATTGCTGCTTGCTTCTAAACACAAAAATCCTAATGCCATAATTATAATAGCACTTGCAAATAAATAGACATGGGACTGGCATAAACAATAGAAAATAACCTGATGATCCAAGAATGAGAAAAATGTTAATTTAATATTTTTACAGCTTTCCTGAACTTAACTATTTTGTTTTCAAAACTCTGTTCTAACCAGTATGGAGATTTATGAGCCCAATTCTCGACAACTTAGATAACACTGATGATAAATCAAAGGTTTTTTTTGCTGCTGGAATAGCAGAAACTTTCTATCTAGTCTCTAGTCAAATTAAGAATGATTGGCCAAAAGATTTAAGAGAAAGTAGCAATGACTGGTCAAGAAAACCACATAATGCTAAGGAAACAAAGAAGCGTTGAAGCAGAGCCTCAGCAGAGATGAAATAAATAGACATGGGACTTGGGATAAACAATAGCAAATAACCTGATAATGCAAAAATGAGAAAAAATGTTTATTTGATATTTTTACAGCCTTCCTATTTGTTTTCAAAAATCTGTTTTAACTAGTATGAAGATTCATAAGCCCAATGCTCGACAACTTAGATAACGATGATGATAAATCCAAGTTTTTTTGGCTGGTGGAATAGCAGAGACCGTAATATAGTTTCTAGTCAATTTAAGAATGATTGGCCAAAAGGTTTAGGAAAAAGTAGCAATGACTAGTCAAGAAAAACGCATAATGCTAAGGAAACAAAGAAACGTTGAAGCAGGGCCTCAGCAGAGATGAAATTGGAATTACGATTAACGAACTCAGTGTACATTGCATCTGTCAGCCATTGGCCATTATGAGGAATGAGACTTCTTGTTGAAACGGCAGGTTGAATCAGAATAGAACACCTTGGTTCAACAAACGTCTGCTTCTTAGGAGCAGGAAGTCTGGTCTAAACCGACTTTTTTCGTCAAGATCTAACTTACTGCATTGTTTAGGAATAAGCCCTATATTAAGAAGTTTTTCTCATGAAGTTATCATGCTTTAAATGCAAGAGCCACATGGAAAAAGAAAAAGTTATGTGTTTGAGGAAAATATTCCGTTTTGTCACGGCCATCACAATTTGCACACCTCGACCCTATTGGACATGTGTGGGACATACTGTAACAGAGGCTCGCATCAATTATGGCCAATATACTCACTCGTCCATCAGAGCAATAAGCCCTTATTCTCCACAGGCATTCTTGTACTGTTAGTAATGCTTGAGGTGGCAATACTTAGTATTAGTAGTACCATACTAGCAGCACAAGTTTAGAAGGAGACTCATTGTTTTTTCAATATTTAACTATTCAATTTGTATAAATGTTTTGAAATTCTGTTAATTATAAAGTTGTATTTTATGTGATAGGTTTACAGCAATTATTTAAACTTTAATAAGGTGTTTTTTTTAAATTGTGGTTTCTGGAGGTTTAACTTGGAGTATTTCAAAAATTCTCTGTACAAGAATTATTAAACCTAACTATTTCAAGGTATTTCAGGAGACAAAGTTTTTAGATAATTAAAAAATCACGCTGGCTATGTAGTATAAGGTCTATCTGTTTCAGACTAGGAAGGATTTATAGGCAAAATATCATCCTAACACGCTATGCCAAAAACAGTAAACAATTTTCTCCTACGTATATGTCCATAGTGATGCGCACTTTAATACGAAAATATAGAACATATTTTTTGAAACACTCTATATATACGGACAATGCCACCTTGATGAAGATAATTATTAGGTTTAACGCATCTTCTGTCCAATGTCACTCTTAAATTTTGTGTAGTTGCCCGCTTTAGTGTCTGTTCCTGCATTTACTCTATTAACAAAGTTTCAATATAATTTCCTGCGCTGCAAAGAATTTCTTCTGGCTCCATTGGTGTGCACCGACACTAAATATTGATCCTCGAACAAATACTGAACGATGTTCAAAAACTAAACACTGCACTGTTTGGGCAATAACATATGGATCTCCATCGAATTTTGCTTTCCCATCTTAGTCATCGGCTAAATATCCACCTCATAAAGATGAAGCAACTGTTTTTAGGTTTCGAGGTCATAAGATAAACCTATCCCCCCCTACCCGACAAAAATAAAAAAATCTCTGTTGCTGAATATTACTTTATTCAGACGTATATAAGACTACAAATGTAAAAGAAAACTTTTGGATTTTTATTTTTCTCTATGTTAGGAATAGTATACTCTTTTGGAACATCTCTAAATGTTTTTTGTATAAGCATTCAAGTGGGTTATCCACAGATCTCACTGATTTTCATTAAATATGACAAATACCCACGCTTTAAAACGTCGAAAATGCATGATATCACTAGTATTTTTGAAGACTTGTACGGAAGAAGGTAAACAGAAATTACTCAAATTGTGCCCTACATCAGCTCAAGATGAGGTGGAAAACTATTCAAAAGGTTCATCTGGTTAAAAATAATTATCATTTTGCTCCGACTTGTAGATTCATATTAGGACGTGTATATCGTACTAAAGGGTCAACTCAGATTCTATAATCAATTTATGTACAAAATGTCTAGCTAATTGATTCAATCTAAGCAAGTCCAGTTGGATAATACAGTAAACCAACTATAAATGTTAAGCTATTACTTGTTTTGCGTACAGTGGTATGAAGAATATTATATTGAAAAAGAGAAAGTTATGAACGTAATTTTGAGTATTTAACGGTTTATGTTTGAATTTTCTTTAGGATAAAAAAGGGATCTCGTTTAACTCTACTTGACTAATGTCTATTAGTCTCTTAGTACAGTATCCCAAAGCACTTACCCCAAAATTAGCCGTAAACCTCAAAAAGAAGTCAGGTTACTGTGCCTTGCTCAAGGTTCGTATTTTTACTTATTTATTAACAGCGATGCTCAATTCCCTAAACTTTTACATTTCTAAACCTGACTTTCTTCTTATACAGGCTATCAGCTACAATGACAGACAAACTTTGACGTAAATCTATCTAATCAGTCTTAGACATTGACTGTTTTCTCTTTATAAGCATTACAACAAACTACTTATTTGCATTGTTACCCCTTACAATCTAACCTACATCGTTTCCCATGAAAGCTCAAAACTACACTGTACTACAGTACTGCTACTACTATACGTTTCACTCTGAGAATACAGTAGAGGAAAGATAGACAATGTATTTCTTATAGGAGTTTACGCGACATTATTGCCAGCTTTCTAGTCATTTAAATGCATTGAAGTGTTGAACTGTAGCATGAAAGACGTTTGGAAATCCTGTTGCTCGTAAAAACCTGTACTGTATTCCCAAAGTGAAACACCTAGTATAGTTGGTATGATTCTGCCTTTTATCTGTGACTATGTTTGTGATACAAATGAAAAAAGAAATTAACCGACTAAGTTAGGTTTGTTTACGCTTCTGATAGACTCACCAATGACTGTGAATGGTAAAAAGAAATTGAAGTAATGGTTTTGGAATAAAGATATTCAGAGAAAAATTGGCTTACTCACAGCCGCCTAGTGTTCCAGACCAGAAAGTTGACATTTGGTAATAAGATTTTGTCAAACAATAGTACTAGATGTGCCATATAGTAATTTTCAGATTTGGAAAGTTGTAAATTATATTATGTTAAGAAACATTGTTCTGTTGTATTCTGTCACATTTTAAAACGCTTTTGAAACTTTCCGTTCTAAAAATGTAAGTTAGCGGTGTTTGATATTTTATGTACGATATCAGTTACAACGTAACATCTGCAATAAACAATAAGCGGTTTGGGCGAAAAAACAAGCAAAATCGGCAGTGCTGTCAAATTAAATAATCCGACCTGAAATACTAAAGACGGCTGTGGCTTATTTTATATTTCTTACTGATATTCTTTCAAAATCCTAATGACCTTCTAGTCTAGATAACTTCAAAGCTGAGTCCATTAGATAGCTGGTACGAACTTAAATGCCTACAAGCAAACTAATTGTAAGCACAATAGAAAAGAACAAAGGCCTGTGAATAGACAAGCCACAGTCAACTGAACCAAGCTTTTATTTACGTATTCATAGATCAGAGATCTTTAACTGGTAAAGTATAGGTACTATGTGTAGAGAGGATCAATAGCAAGAAAGTTAAGAACTGATGATTTATACTGTAGCCTATAAGGACTGTGCAAGAAAAAACTAACATCTAAAAGAACCTGAAATACAAGAATAATATTAGTCTTTTTAACATGAAATCTGTTCTATTTAAAAACTAAATGTTTATGAATGTAAGATTAATATACAAACTATTTACTTTTGCAAAGTGCATCTAGACAAATAACGAATTTTAAATTTTACACGTTTTTTTTTAAATTCTGCATGTTATTTTTGTTACAGCTTGCTTCTCTTCAACACCTTTTAGAGTCGGCCATGGTTTGTGGTAGTTTCCGTCTTTTCAAACTTTAATCAAAGTCCAATATCTTTTTATTGACCTAAGTTTTAGAACGTTCAGAGGATCAAAGTCTTTGGTTACAAAGTAGATATTTCTCTGTTGGTATCAATCATCCTTCTACTTAGCGTAATGAGTGGGTGCTAAATTTGGCCAAAATAATATTTTAAGCTGCTATGGTTTTCTAATGAACGGTAGCAATCTTTATTTTTCCCATTCAAAACTAAGGTCTTTTTTACCAAATTTTTCAAATCCCACTGTTTTTATCAAGATTCACTCTTACATTTGTCCTAATTGTATAATTCTAGGTTTTTATTAAAGCGAAAAGTGTTAGACAGAAAACGTGCAAAATCTAAAGAAGGTACAATCTCAAATTCATTGTTTCTCTAGAGGCACACTGCAAGAGTAATTTATGGAAATACATTTTGACGATGTGGCAAAGAAAAAACAAAATCCAATCCATTAAAACTTAAGCTATGCTTCTAGTAGGTCTTAATTTTATGGTTTAAAGAACTTACCGTTTCACACAAATAAGTACCTATTTTTTGTTTTCAAACATCAAGTTTTTTACATTAGGCAGTTTCACACGGTTTTCTAAGTGCACAACGAAAATTCAATTCTTCTGTCACCTTGTTTGCTTATGTAGATTTATTATTGCATGTTAGCAGAACTTATAGTCTTTAACCACTGCCGACAGATACTATATAATTGAACTAAAGAGAAAAACATTTTAGCTTTTCAATTTCCTTTTGCTTTTATAGTCAAAAAATAGATAAAGAATTTGCTTAATGTTTTGCAAAATATTTCTGAATACGTCTCTGACTGATTTTCTCACGGTGTACGGAAGTAGCCGTTCTTGATTCTCTACAGCTTCTAATTCTAGACAATATGGTTAATGCGTTGTATAATAGGTTGGGTTGAAAGATTTTCGGAATGATAGTGAAAACAAATAAATTTTTTTATTTTTCTACATAATCACCATGTAATTCAACATACTTGGAGCAATGCATCTCCAACTTTTTAATCCCTTCAACGAAAATGGTTTTCTTCAAGACCTGCAAACTATGCGTTTCAAAGTCAATGACTTCTTCATTGAACCTGAATTTCTTTCCAGATAAAAATTTTCTCAGTTTGGGGAACAGATGAGATTTCGTCGGAGCCAAATCGAGTGAGTAGGGGGGATGGCAAAGGATTTTGAATTTCAACTCGGCTTTTTTTTTGTTGAGCAATTGCACTTGCATGGACTGGTGCATTGTCTTCGTGAAGCAAGATTTTTCGCTTTGACATTCCAAAACGTTTTTCACGAATTGCTGCATTTAGTTGTTCTAAAAGTGTTTTTCTTGTTGAACTGCTTTTATCTTCTTCGCGACGAATTCTCCCTGGCCTACCCACTGTTTTGACTGTTGTTTGGTTTCTGGAATATAATGGTGAATTCAAGTTCCGTCCATAGTCACAAATCTCCTAATGAAGTCAACTGGATTTTTCCTAAACAAATACAAACACTCAGCTGAAGTTCAACCTCGAATGCGTTTTTGTTTTGGAGTGAGCAGACGCGGCAGCCATTTTGCTGAAAGTTTTTTTAATCCCGACTCTTGGTGCAATCTATTGACAACCCGTTCATACGAGATGCCCACGGCCTCACCTATTTTACGAACTTTTATTCGACGATTGTCTAACATCATATCATGGATCCTGAATTCAGGCATCTAAAAACTTACGGTGGAGAACGGTGGTGAGAAGTTGCCAAGAACAGAATCCAATCTGGTTTTAACTTCTGTGGCTGTGTTGCTCTCCAAGTAAAAAAATTCAATGATAACTCTAATCTCATTTTTTTAGATAATTAAAAAACCACGAAATACAAGTGCATCAATGGTTATTAAAAGTGAACTAAATGACAGAGCAATTTGATTTTTTTTATGAACAATTGGAATACCAAATACAGGCATCATAAAACTTGCCAAAGGTTCTGTATACAGTGTGTCCCCAGATAGACTGAACAAGAGGGAAAAGAAAGTAACGACCTTGACAAATAGCACGTAATTTGATTTACTAGAATCTCTATCAGGTTATCATGGAAGAAAACGTGATAATCTGAGATAATATGAGACTTAGAAACTTTTTTGCTTAAACTTTTGCGTGTTTTTCTAATTTTCTCAGCTGCTAAAAAGAATATTTAAATTTCTTTTTCAAGAATTAATGGTTGTGAAAAAAGCAAGAAATTTTATAAAAGTGACATTTGACAAATAAAAATTCTTTCCCTCTTGTTCAGTCTATCCGGGGACACACCGTATAATTAGACAGAAATCCGGCTCCATCGACTGTGCTATTTGATCCATAATTCTATGGCAATAATTAAAAATTGAACCTGAAACATCGATCACAGTCTTACATTGTCAGAAAAAGTATTCGTGTTAAATAAATGAAATTAGAAATTGACACCATAACTAAATCTGGAAACTTGAATAGAATGGCTTCTTCCTTTTTAAAAATGTATAGAAACCCAATCAGCTCCTGCCAAGTAATCCATTGATTGTCAGACTCTCGTTGGACGTCGGCGTCGTAGGCATTTCTGGCAATAATGTCATTTCTGTAACCAACATTTCTTTATTTGACAATCTAATAATCTTTCTTAACCCAAACTGATCCTGACAATGAGTATAGGAGTAAAAACCTTTGTTCCCGGTTCCTTTCAATTCTATATCTTTCTGAATTAAAATTGTTCCCATAACAACAAGGGCAATTGTTAAGATTACAAGTATTTTTCCAGGAAAACAGTTTCTGACATTTATATTTTCTAGTGTGGGCACAATTTACCTATTGAAAAGCATTAGAAGGATAGGGTACTCGGCATTTTTCTCTGCAAAATAATTGTTCACGAAGGTGATTGCCTCTTCATTTGACGAAAATCTTTGTCTTCCGAGCGCAATTTTTAGATGAGGGAACAAAAAGAAGTCGCTTGGGGCTAGATCTGGTGAGTAAGGCGGATGGTCAAGCAGTTCAAACCGTAATTCGTGGATTTTCGCCATGGCAACCGCTGAGGTGTGAGACGGTGCGTTGTCTTGGTGAAACAGGATTTTCTTTTTCTGCAAATGTGGCCGTTTTTTCGCAAGTTCTGCCTTCAGCTTGTCAAGTAATGATGCATGGTATGCTCCTGTAATGGTTTTTCCTTTTTGAAGATAATCGATTAAAATAACTCCATGACTATCCCAAAAAACAGTCGCCATCACTTTCCCAGCCGAAAAAACAGTTTTTGCTTTTTTTGGAGCCGGTTCCCCCTTTGCAGTCCACTGTTTGGACTGTATTTTTGTTTCGGGCGTATAATGGTGTATCCAAGTTTCATCTACAGTAATTAATCGGCGCCAAAACTCGGATTTATTTCGCCTAAACTGCGCCAAAAGAGCGTTGGAAATATTCATTCGAACACGTTTTTGGTCTAACGTGAGCAAACGCGGCACCCAACGCGCGGACAGCTTTCTCATGCCTAAATGTTGATTTAATATGTGACAAACACGTTCTTTTGACATGTTCATAACCTCTGCTATCTCTCTCACTTTAATTCGGCGGTCGTCTAGCACCATTTGGTGAACTTTGGCGATGTTTTCGTCGGTAGTTGCAGTTTTTGGACGTCCCGAACGTTCATCGTCTCCCAAGCTCTTACGGCCACGTTTAAATTCAGCAGCCCAAAATTTCACTGTGGTAAATGATGGTGCAGAGTCCCCATACACAGAATCCAACTCATCTTTTATTTGCGAAGGCGTATTGCCTTTCAAAAACAAATATTTAATGACAGCTCGATACTCGATTTTGTCCATTTTCACAAAAAAAAACTCACATCAACTCAGTCAAACGACTGTTACATAAAAACTGCGCGTCCAAAATGGCTGAAACTTTGGTGAGTAACTGTCAACAGATGAACAACGAAATTCAGTAGCTTTTATTTACGAGTGCTGCCATCTTCACGTTGAGGTCGGAAACTTTTCAGACCACCCTTATATATTGTCTGGTAGTGATCTTATAAGAATACATAAAATGGTGACAGCTCTGTTAAGTTGCAACTCGAAAAGACAACTGTCAAGTTTTGTCATTACCAATGAATTTGCCTTTAAAATTTAGAATAGTAAGCACATTGCAAAACCATCATTCCTGAAATTAATCAAAAATGGGTTACGCCGTACAGAGATATCACCTTACAAAAGTATAAAGTGCAACAAACAAGCCTTGATTTAATTTTTGCTGCAAAATGTTTCTTTTCTATTTCTTGAACTTGACAGTTGACAGACATACATGAAACACACTTCGTCTTTTTTCTAAAGAATTGTAAGGCAGTATCAATGCACATTAAACACCGCACATTTACAACAGACAATTTGTCTTATGATTATAATAACCACAAAGCATTGCAAAAAAACCCATCAAAATAACATTGCCCCACTTTTCTAAAACTTTTAAAGCAAAAATCAATATATAAAATTGTCTAAAACCGCAGGTGTATAAATGAGCCAATTTATTTTATCACAGAAGCGATCTTAAAAATACAAGTCGAACAAGTCGAAAAAAATCTGTTCAGTTGTGTTGGTATAACACCCATTACAACTTCTAATAGAAAAATGTTTTAGTTTATTATTGCATGTTTCAGAAACAGTTTTATATTAAGACGCTTTACTTAATGGTTCCATTCCATCAAATCATTCAGGCAATTGAGCTTAGAAAGGTTTTTTAATTAACCACTAGAAGAACTAACAACAACGTACTCAATCAATGTCTCGAATACAACCAAAGAGCGAAAGGTCACTCGTGTTGTTTGAATGTAAATTGATTTAACGATTCATGGAGTTCGCTCGAGATAATTAACTCATTAAGCAAATACCCGTTTGATTTATAATTATTTCAAGCACATACAGAATATTTAATAAGGTGTGAATTTAATTAATGCATTTCTTCATGTGGTTGTTTTTAAATTAGTTTCTTTGATGTAATAATTTGTCTCATGTAGTACTTTTTTATGTTATTGATGTTTTTGATTATTAATTAAGAAATTTTCGTCAAAGGAACTAAAAAGAAGAAAACGACAAGAATTGGGTGTATAAATTAATACAATGGTTAAACGTGTAGTGGGTTTCGTCTGATGACCTTAAATGGTCACAAAAGCAGAGGTGAGTATGCAAGTAGTTATCGTGACTGACGAGTATCTGACACTTGTCAAATGGAGCCATTGTCATGGTCGTTCCTCTGTTTAGTGATTGTGACATAGCATGTAAGATCGTCGTTCGTGCAATGTTCATTGAAACATGATCTTTCAATTACGCAATTTGTCATTTGCTTTTGTTTGAAATTCTTATTTGCGTGGTGTTTTGTTATTTGGAAAACAGAAAGTACAATTTCAATACACATAAACTGAATCTAAGAAAAATAAATCAACATGACAAAAGATCCTTGATTTTATCAGTTCTGTAAACTTATTATCCAAGCAAGAGCTTTCACAGATCAGTTATACAAACGAAATACATAGTTCACGTTTACTTATTTTAGTATGTATATAATTCGCAGTAGATAGGTACTAGTTAAAAGCACAATGGTACGTATGTACCACACTGTAGGTTCCTAACAACAAGCATCACACGCTTAATAATTTCTTGTTTCTGTTTTCTTGATTTTCTAGATACTTTTAGAATTTCGCCCGATCTCTTATGCATTAATTATTTTGTACCATTAGTACATTCATCATTCCGTTTTTTAAAGCAAAATAGAGTCATGTCATTTATTATTAGAAATTTCGTACTGGCTCTACAAGATCTACAAGATCTTTATTTATTTCGTCATAAACTTGCGTTCTGATTAGAATTTTATTACGCAAGGATTTTAAATTTCTTAAATCCAAAAAAAACCCAAATGAATCAAGCACTTCTCACTAATATTAATGAAGGTCACTAAGCTGTTTTTAAATTTTAAATGAAGTTTGCTATTATCCACTATTGTATCGTATAACTAATATGATCTAAGTACCAAATCTCTCTTTTTTCAAACTACATACCTCAGAGACAAAGGACGAATGGTGGTAGCGCCTTGGTTGCCTCATTGGAGAGCTCTCTTAAGAACCTTAATGAAAAGTCACCTTGTATTTAGCTTTTTAAGAAGGTTAATGGAAGGTGAAGTCCACCCTGTTTCCAAACAACAGTACCCGTTACACGCATTTTTATCCCAAGAAAGTTACAGGAAGAGAACTATGACTTGACGTGTCACTGTATGAAGATCCTAGAGCTAGCAGTTTGAAGCATCTCCAAAATCGACCTCTTTCTACTTCCACCGGATTTACAAATTTTTATTTAGCTTCCATTAGCAGTTCAGTTTCCTCAGTTTTAGGTACTGTAGGTCAAGATAAACTTAAAGCTATATCACTAGTAGTTTGCTGTTATGTCTGTTCCAATAGTCTTGATATTTTTGCTCCATTATCGTTATATCATATCTTCTCTTCCTGTTCTTTGCTAAAATCACCAAGATTATCTGAAAATCTGTGTAGGTAGCTAAAGTGTATTTTTATGTGTATCTAAGTACCCAACAACTCTAGGCAAAAGTGTCAATACTCATCATTTATAACTTTTGTAAAATCTGAATCGTTTACGAATTTGAAGACCTTCAAAGATTTAAAAGTTCTTTATTATTAGGGGCAGCAAACAATGTACAAATCTATTTGAAGCAACTGCTATCTTTCTTTAAGGCCTTAACATCAGTTTTAGCTACAAGAGTACTTACGATATATATCTTGCTGCCCAAGCAGAAAACAAATTTAACCATCTTTAGATCAACACAAATAGACTACTACCGCTCATGATAGCCTAGTTTCTCTAGGGCCATCTTGATATTTTAATAGTTTCCTTTTAGTTTGGTTGAATGAACAATAAATTGGAAGGGATACGTAGCGGTAACCATATAACATACATTTCAAGCTCTTGATGGTGCTGTCAATGTTTTGGTCTTTCAGTAGTCCTATTTGGAGAAGTCTAAAACTCTTATTGCAGTTTTCCCTTTCTAGTTCAATGAACTGTTGATTTACCTCCCGGCTCTAGACATTTCTTCTATGAGCCAGGATAGAAGTTCATTGAGTTCTGGTAAAACTGCCCAGGTGTTGGACAACTTCTTCCAAATTCAGTTTCACTACTAACAACTCAAGTTTTGCATTTTTTAAAATTTGACAATAAAGGGTCAAGAAGTGTGGGAAACACTAATATAGGAACGACTTCACTATATTGGATAGGTCGATTTGCTGATTCCAAATTAGTATAGTGCTTCCATTTATGTTTTCTCATTGTAGCGAGTAAAACCTATCACATTTGCAATACTGAAATAATAATCATCGTGACCGTCTCGCAAGTTTTTCCACACGACAGGCAAGCCAAAGTTTAAATTTTACTTTGCCTGATTCTTTCACAGTCGTAGATACCTTACTTTTAAGGTTTGCAAAGATTTGTGTTGGTCTTTAAGTTTCACTCTAAAATATGCAAGATGTTTGCTTCACAGTATCGTTCAGTGACGTTTTTCCATTTCTTCTTCAGAGTTTGCCACAAATGCAGTATAAATCACTTGGATTGTTTAAATATCCTCTTTGCGGAGCACTGCAAAAAGAAAATATGCACTGGCTGAACATGTAAAGCAATGTTAAAGATGAAATCAAATTAAAAAGTCACTAATTCCGCATCCTCAAAATGCTCTAGAGTGCTCAAACACTACTGACAACTAAAAAACATTTTTTGGGCTATATTAATATTTTTATAATTAAACCTTCTTTTATTTTTTACCTTAAAATTTTTTTTCTGCGCTTTACCGTGGTGTGATGATTTAAAAGTGGTACTAGGATAAATATACCAGTTTTTGACAACATCGATTCCCATCTTGGCCTGCTTCTGGTTTGATACCTATTCAAACTAGCTGGCAGATCAAATCAAGCAAGAGACAAAACAGAGAAAAAGTCAAAATATGCCTCTTCTGAGCGTGATATGCAACATCATTAATAATGCAAAGATGCATTAGCAATGCAACAGTCAAATTTACAAATCTCACTAATGCTTAATATTTTTTTAACCATCTTGCATAACGTTTTAAACAATTTTGGAGTTTCTGATCTACTTGATCGATCATGAAATGATGAAGGAATGAAGCCAGCAACGTGTACATTGTTTCAGGAGCAAAATGTTTTAGTTGTACTTACTTTTTCTCACAAGAGCTTTTAATATCAGCATAATTGTTGCTTCTATGTCCCTTTTCGTAGTTGGTAATGACAACAAAATCATTTTGTTATGTTATCACCTAGTTTTTCTTTTTTATCTTAATCTCCTAAGATTTTGGTGATAGATTAATTGTATCACATCCTAATTCGACTTCCTTTCTTTTCATTATTTCTCTATTATATTGTCCATAAAGAATATTTAACATAAATCTTATCACAATCACTTTTATTTGCATTTGCATACTTCTAGCCTAGCTTCTTCTTTGTAATTCTTGACATTCTGTAACAACTAGAGATGTTAATTATTTTACGCAATATTACTTTGCGGAAATTGATGTTAATGACTAATTACCATAAAACACAATATTGCACTTTATGCAGTGAAATATTGTGTTTTGATTGTAGTCAATGCTAGAGATAAATCACTGCGCATCTTCTTTAGTATTTATGGGAAAAAGTAATCTTTAAAGGTCATTAATAGTTTTTCCTAGATACTTGTTTCCCTGCATGTATTTAAATTATTATGTCAGTGTTTTTCCGTATGCGTTACGTGTGTACCTGTTATAGTTAGTTTCGAGGAAAAGTATGGATACATCACATTACTCAAAACTTTTGTTTATATGGTATGTTTGCGTGGGGGTGTTAAGCGATGCATCAGTACTCTCCCATGAATGGAAAGTGTTTGTAAAGATATAACAATTGAGTTTTGGCAAAATAGAGAGAGCATATTTAATGCTCCTTGGTCCGCCTGGCAGTTTCTTCTACTATAATGTAACAGAATAACAACTGAAAATTGAAAGACGTCTCTGTGTCCTCTGTGTTCCATTTTCATTACAATCTAGCAATGATCGTACGATTCTAGTTATCCTCATCCAGTTATGAAGTCTGGCCTACTTATAGTCTTTATCTCATACTGAGAACGTCGGTATTCTACACTCTATTAGCTTAAATCTCGATAACATAAAATGATGTTCGTTTGCAGAGATATTCTATAAACAAGAGGTACTTTTTGTCAAAATTAGCTTTGTTTGCCATGTTTGACAACCTATTTGAAGAGGCTGAACTCCAAACATAAAATGTCAGTAAAAGACGCTCATACTCAATATTATTAGTAGCTCAATTATTCAAGAGTATTTAAACCCTGCTCGGTTTCAAAGACAACTGGCATCTTGAGGAAATTTAGATTTTCTAATACGTAGTTCATCCTTGAGCAAATCCTCGGAATTTCTGCATTCTGCCTTTTCCATTTTTACGCTAATTCTAAGTTACAAAAACATGCAAAAAAATCAATGTGAGTTACGCAATTTCTGATTCAAAATAGCTCTTCCCGTGTGAATAATCACACACTTGTTAATCCTGCTGTTGTTTAAAGCTAGCACAATTTTGTTAATTGTTATTTAGAAGATACTATCTTGATGTGAAGTAAATCTAAGAACTCGCATTTGTGCCTTCCAAACGCAAACTCAATCAGGGCTTCTGGGTATGAACCCGCATCTCTTCTCTTTTCTAAGTGCAGTATTTTTTACAAGACTGTCGTGATTTCTCCCTTATATTGGCGTTTACTAATTATTAAGTATCCTATAGTTTCGAACCACCAGAAGTGTTCGAAAACACTTCTATTTAGGGGAAGGTTTTGACAAACTATACTTCGGAGATTTAATATTACTTTCCGAAAAAGAGACGACTGTGAGAATATGATGAAGATTCCAGTCGGTGATCGAACGCGGACCCCTCAGGTAGTAGCATTTGTACTACATTATCGATAGTCAATACAATGTATAATTGAAAAAGATTATAAAGCAATTTCAAAAATAACCATTACGAGAGTCGACCTGATGAATTAACACAAGTAGTAAAATGGAAACGGATCGATTTGTTTGTGCTATGTTTTTCTTCCCAGTGTCATAGGAAACTGAAAATGAGTTGTAGGTTCCAAGTCTTAGCAATAGAACCAGTTTATAATCGGAAACTTTGTATTCCTATAGTAGCAACTTTTCAAACACCAAACGTAATTTGTTAATTAGTTTTGAGGCTTTGTGGATCTAAGAAGAATTACTAATAGTAATCCGAGGAAAACAAAAAAAACACCATCGTATAACCATTGTTACCAGCTCATTTTTGCCAATTGATTCAGAATAAAAAACCATTTATCATCGATACAGAACTACAAAACGTAACTGTTGAAGTATCTCAAGGTGTGATGTATTACCTAAAAGGGAAACCAAGCATCAAGTCAACTCGGTCTCTCTGTGGTGATCTAAGAGTTCATCATACCAAAAATATTAGTGAGATGAAAACAGAAAAAACGGATCTTACAGACTGATAACACATCTTCCTCTTTTTTCATTAAAAAACTAAGTTTCAACTTTGTCATGATTTTATGAATCACGAAGCATTTTTTTTAATGTTGCTAGGGATCTGTCCCTTTTAATTCATCTTGCGAATACATGATGATAATGACCTTATTAAATAAAAAAATCAATTAAAATAAAATCTTTCAGTGTCATTATGCATCACACAAAGCATAATAGTGTTATTCTTTAAAATATAATACGAGACAAATAATAAAGAAACGTTTGGGAGTGACATGATATAACTGTCGTTTTCTTCATCAATTGTTTATCAATAGAAGAATAATAACACCTAAGAGATGACGGAAATGTCTTGAAGAGAAAAATAAAATAAAGAATAGCCAGCTTTCATGCTCGTGGTTTATGAAAAACAATTTCGTAATTCAATTGCCATTTAACCTTTGTAACGACGACAATACATCAACCAATCCCATTCAATAATGAGTATCATTGCATTGAATTGAATTACAGCTCGTTGATTGACATCATCGAGTAATATTAAATCAACACTTCCCTTTATTAAAAGGTCGCTAAGTCAACACATTCCGTTCCTATAAAAGTAAATTATCGCCTATAAATCAATCAATCTTCACATTATCATGATTATCTAGATGTGCTAATTGTCAGTTCAATGCAACTGTTATTGTTCTAATATTAATAATGCTCAATCAATAATATTATTTTTATAAAGAACTTTATAATTTCAACACTGTTTTATTTATTTATCCAAGGCGATAATGTATAATGTATACCTTAGTATAAATATTTAGAATGTATAGTATTATTTGACACATTATAATCCTTCCTTCAATTTCTTATTCAGTATAATTTTTATAAATAAAGAAAATACAAGGTTTCATGAAAAACCGTATGTAGACATACACGTATACCGACCGACGGGCGGTAAATTTATAGTATTTCTTTATATTCATGATGCAGGAGGAAAACTACTTGCAACATTAAGTTTTTATTACCTTGGATGAGATATTTTTATAACTTTAAGTACTTTAAAGATAAAACGTGTCGGTGTTTAAAACGATACAGACTGTCATTTACTCTTTTTATTAGAACTGCACTCTCTTGAAAATGCCTATACTGAAACGATTATTGATCTTTTTTAACATAGGTACATACTTCTTTAACTAATAAGCAGGAAGAGAATGCATATGCTCCGTAAACGTTTTAATGCTATTGCTAAAAGGCTTACTGTTTTTTTAAATACGAAATAGGAGAATTATACTTAAAGTATAAGATCAAGAGAAAGCAACTACGATAGTTTTAATATTTTGTAAAAGCACCGAAAACAAAATCTAGAAAGTAAACAGTTTTTCTCTCTTTGGGGAGAACATGGATTGTTAATTGTTCTGTAGAATTTACCAAAATTATTTCGACTGGACGTAAACATCGTAAAACGCTAACTAATATCAAGCTTGTAAGCACAAGTGATAACAATACTCACAATGCAAGTTAATTGATGACTTATTACTTTAGTCACAGAATGGTTTAGTAGAACAACAAGATAGGCTAACTGGCACCAGTTAATCGTTTTTAATTTGAGTACGTTAAATGCAATTTTTTTTATTACGGTAAAAATATTTAAACTATAGAAGTTGTCGAAGTTAGAAATAAGAAATTACTAGTTAGAAGTACAATAATTGTCATATATCTAGGTACAGCAAAATAACCAAAAGTTACATATACGAGGGCGGTTCAATAAGTACCCGTGTTAGAAATGAAGACACAATTTTTTTCAAAAATTTTTTTTTATTTTTCAACATAGTCTCCTTTTAGAAATATACACTTCTCCCAACGTTCCTGCCATTTTTTCAACCCCTCCAAAAAATAGGATTTGTCGAACTCTCCAAAATACATCTCTATCTCGGCGATGACTTCCTCGTTTGAGCTAAATTTTTTTCCCGCGAGCCATTTCTTCATGTTAGGAAACAAGAAAAAGTCGCAGGGAGCCAGATCGGATGAATACGGGGGCTGCGGCAGCAATTCATAACGCAATTCATGCAGTTTGGCGGCGACAACTCCGGATGAATGTGCTGGTGCGTTATCGTGGTGAAACAGCACCTTCTTTTTCGCCAAATGCGGCCGTGTCTCCTTCAATTTTTTGTCGAAGCTGTCTAATAACTCACTGTAGTATTGTCCAGTGATCGTTCTTCCTTTTTCTAAAAAATCCATGAGGATGACGCCGTTCGCATCCCAAAAAATCGTCGCCATGACCTTTCCGGCCGATGGAACCATCTTCGCCTTCTTTGGAGCAGATTCACCGGGAGAAATCCATTGTTTTGATTGTTGCTTAGTTTCTGGTGTGTAATGATGAATCCAGGTTTCATCAACGGTGACAACTCGACGCAAAAACTCCTTCGGATTTCGCTTAAATTGCTCCAAACACTGCTTCGAAGTTAACAGCCGCATCCGCTTGTTGTCCACCGTTAGCAATCGCGGCACCCATCGCGCCGACAATTCTTTCATCGCCAACTTATCATGTAAAATAAATTACCGTTCCGGTCGACACACCTACGGCCTCTGCTACTTCACGCACTTTCGTTCGTCGATCAGCGAGAATCATGTCGTGGACTTTTTGAATGATTTCCTCGGTAACCACGTCTGCCGGGCGTCCTGGTCGCTCCTCATCAAAAACGGATGTTCGCCCACGTTTAAATTCGTTGAACCAATATCTAACTGTGGTCATAGATGGCGAAGTGTCCCCATAAACAGCATCCAACTTTGCTTTTATCTCCTCGCATTTTTCCCATCCAAAAACAGAAAGCGAATTACCGAACGATACTGCTCTTTTTCCATCTTAGCCAAAATCACGAAACACGTCTTACTCAAATGGCTTTCAAATCCAAACTAACCTATCAATCAGTCTGCAATTTGTTATACCGTCGTTTGATAGATGGCAGCACACGATGATAACACCAACTTCCCTCAGGAACGGCTTCTGTCGTCAAACACGGGTACTTACTGAACCGCCCTCGTAGTACATATTGAATTAGAGCTTTTTTTCTTTCTTCGCTATTTTACATTAAATACAATTTGTACATTGTTGTATTAAACAATTTCAACAAAGCATTTAACATTTTTTTCTTCTTAGTTAATATCGCGATTGGAAATATTTAGACAATTTCTAGATCTATCAATAAACCGATTTTTAATCACTTGTGATTGTCCGACCTATGAAATGTTCCTCCATTGCTTCCTCTTCATAATCTCTAATCGTCACTATACAATTGTTGAGTCAAAAGAGACTGGTTTGTCTTGAAACAACACTATACCATTGAGCGATATGAATAAAGTGTAGTAAATGCTTATACTCCAATTAATAAAAGATCAAAGATATGTTTTCTAATTGGTAAAAATGAGATAAACATATATAGTCAAAGCATTTACTCCACTTTATTCATATGGCCCATTGTTTTCTGTTCCAAGCTACTGAGTTGCCGAGTCAACCCGCCGTCGGCGTAAATCGTCTTGCTGCCTGGGTTTTTTTTGGATACTGAATTCAATAACTAAGATTATCCTACAGCTCAGTAGTAATAGTGAAAAATTGTGAGATTGCAATATGTAACCAAATGTGTTTAAAAAAAGGTTCTAGAATAGCAAATTGCTGGCAAAGAAACCAGCATTAAACATTCAACATTCCACACCTTCACAATTTGACATGTACATTAGAGTGGCCGTAAAAAAATTTTTTAGGTAAGCATTTGATAAGGTCCCGTGCCTTGAGAGTGTTGTACGGGACTTTTATTTGAAAACTTCCCACCTTGCATAACTCTTTAATTAGTAAAATTATCAAAAATCGCTGAAACATGTCGATTTTGCTTTGGAAGGGGACATTTAGTAACCTATTCTAATCAGTTGGGAAATTCTCACGCTCTCTTCCAACACCCCCACCCCAAAATTTTAATTACATACATTTCTGTCTCTAGTTCACGAACAGTTCGACAGATTTTAATTTTCTTTGATGTAAAAGATTGTTAATTTTATACCCTTTAAAATGATATCACAGATAGAGTACAGCCATTTAAAATTTTGGGGTGGGAGTGGTTGGGGAGAAGGATGAAGGTTTTTTATCTGACCAGAATGGGTTATTAAATGTCCCCCTTCAAAGCAAAATCGACATCCTTCAGCGATTTTTGATAATTTTACTAATTATTAGTTACGCAAAGTGAGAAGTTTTCAAATGAAAGTCCTGTACAACCCTCTCAAGGCACGCTATTTTACTACAGTCTAGGCTTAAAACGTATGCCAATCTTAGTTTTTAGGCGAAAGGGACCTTATCAAATGCTTCCCTAAAAAATTCTTTTTACAGCTACTCTAATGTTACATAGAATACTTAGAAAATCATAACGGCACAACCGATATAATTACTACACATAGTCTGTGAAAATCCGTGGATATCATCATAATACCTTGGTTACTTGATTCATAAGCATACATTATTACTTACGTGGCTTGTAATAGTGTAACGCGCAATCAATCGAATGTACCAGAGAGTCTCAAACTGTCCAGGCGTTCCGACCGTCGAATGTGCGAGAGAAACAAGGAAACGATATATACATAAACGCAAGCGGGAAGGGAGGCAGCAGTTACGCAGTGAATAAGCTCGTAGTAACGAACGAAATAAATGTATGGTATAAATAAATTATTCTGTACCTATAGAAATAAATAAACTAAGTAAAAACAAATATTAGAAATAAACTGTAATAGACTTAGTTTAAATAAATATTAAAAATAAATAAACGTTTTATTAAAACCTTACAATACTAATAATAAGATGAGCCCATAGTGTCCGTGCAATATTAAATAATTTAAAGATTTATGTTGAAAGGTGCTATATGAACACATAGTATCCGGTTCATATTCAGAATTTAATATCATAATAGGCATTACACGAGAAGTGGAGCAAGAGTTTCCGATGACAATGGATTCTTATCACATGTGGTTGCTATGCAAAAAGCGTTTTATTTAAAAAAGTTAGTTGCAGTCTACAAATTCAACTATTCTTCAAATTTTGCTTTCTGAACATCGATCTAAGAAGTCTAATAAAGATACTATATTCTTGTTTACTTCGATAGCTGTATATTGAGTTGGTTTCTAACTCATCGAAATGGACAACCAATGGCTTAACTCGATCAGTTGGGATCAGATGAAAACTATTAAACCGGGAATTTTCAATTTCAAGTTTTAACAGTAGTTCTTTTCTGGAATTGTATAGCTTGTAGTCTCTGTAACTGAGAAGTACTTACACCAATAGAAAAATGTGTCATTAATTAAAAAAAATTCTCTATGTTGCGTTTTTTACCCATCGCCACTTGTTTATTCACTAGTGTAGAACGTGCAGAATTAATTGCATATGGATTGGAATTTGTTTCCCTTAATCCTGAGCTCATGCACAAAATCGATTTTTGCGGTTTACGCGGCCCAAAAAAGGCAATTTCAGCACTAACATTTATTGCTGAGAATTATCGTGATTACCGCGAGTTGTTGAGGTACAGCGATAGAAAACTAATTTTTTAACTATGTTAACTTATGTAGAGCAGACAGTGGTTATAGCATTTCAGTCAACTTAGCTGTTAAGGCAGCAACCAACAGATGACAAAATATCGTGCTGACTGGTCATTGTATGATATTGGTCAAAAGTTGTCCAAGAACAAACGATTAATTTATTTTTCTTCAATTTTACAATACATAAGTATTAATACTTTCCGAATTTCTGCGTTTAATGTACCAAGTTTAAAAACAACCTTACATCTAAAGAGTGATAAAATAATTCCCTAATACCATAACTCCATCTTTCGTTTCGTATTATCTGTGCTACTGGTTTACTTAATTTTTTTAGAAATTCTAAAAACAGTGAACATGATTTATTGGAGGCATTCGGGCAAAATCGCTTTTCCTTATTCGATAATGAAACCTTCCCCAATTTGTCCATGTCTTGTTTCTTCAATCAAATCGTTGTACTGCTCCACAGTCATAAATTCTCTTATAATCTTCTCACGTTGTAACGGTACTGCTTTACTTAGTAGTCTTGGACATCATGTATATCAATTTGAATATCAACACTTTTAACAATTCAACATGTTTTGGACGTACTAAAAGTAAGTATGTTTTATAAGTTATAAATTATAATTTTCCCGTTTTTAGCTACCGAAGTATATTGGTTTTTGACCTTTTTACCGTAATATTTCGGATCTGCTGGAATCTCTAAGAAATCCATTAGTAACTATAGTTGCAATTCTATTTACCACTTTAGCTATTTCTCGATATGGTAACTGAACACACTTTTTTAGCTACAACTAGATATGAATCTTGTGTGTGTACTTTTGCTTATTCCATCAAATCTAGCACTAACAAACTTCAACATTTTCATAAATAAGCTATCTAAAGAAGTACGAGTAGTTTGTGACGTCATACGTTTGTTTCCAACAGTTTTAACATCAATAAATCTTCCACTAGTTTTAGCATATTATAATGCAAGATCTAAAGTGCATTAAAAGAGTGTATGTAACATAATATCTACCATTAGCAGCAGCAGCAACTAGTTCTTTCCTAAATAAAATAGAAACTTGAAAGTGATGCGGTACAAGTAGCATATAAACTGTAAATAGATCAGAAACAATTATTACAAAAGAAATTATCAAGAAGGTTACTGGCCAAAATCATCAATCAATAGATAGCGCTACATTTCATTAATAAATCAAAATGGCAAAAAAGGAGGAAATCAACAGCCATACTCAACGTTGCTTGAGCTGGTTATAAATTTCCAAATTTGAAGATTTGTAACACTTATGACTGTCTTTGACGATTGTATCACAGTTGTGGCAACAGTGTGATCAGCCTCACACTAATTCTTTAAATGGTATTTGTATTCAATAAACTTTGTAAAAATAAAGATTCCAGAGTGAATAGTTATTTCCAAAGAAGTTTTATTTTTTCTATATCATATTTGATCTTCTATTTGTCGACCGACTTTTATGCATATTTGTGGGGAAACAAACCTTAAATTAATGACATAAAACCTATTTTGTTTTATCAACTATCACAAACTTCTTCTTTGATTGGTGCTATGCTTTCATGATTTTCTTTCAAATTGAGTTTACTTATAACTGCTTTTTGTTTGTTGAATTTTTAGAAATAGTTACACGATGCTTTTACTTTGGTTAATTGTATACTACTCAGAGAGTCAGTTCAGTGCTGGCCGGACAGACCGGGTTAGAATCCCAACCAAATCCTATACCGAGTTTATGCAGCAGTTTCGTACTCAGAAGGCAAACCACCAAGTTGTAGGGCCAATAAATGATATGTCTAGTAATCTGCAACTATAAACCAGAATGAATGCCTAGTATTTACGGATTTTTATTTATAGGTTGAATTGAGCTTTAGGAGTCTTAGGACAAAAGGTTCGACAATTCTACAACCCATGTAAATTAAGCTTTGGAATCCGCAAAAGTAGATAATATTATTAACGCACATAATTTTAAAAACCACTGATACCATTAAATTGCTTGTAGCTGTGCGTGACAATACAAGCATTTAAAGGTTTCTTTTTCTATATTTTTTACTTAAATGCTGCGTTTTACATATTACTTGTCAACTATCTTGTCTTACTTTAAAGTTATACTATTTAGACTACTTGTACTAATTATTGCAGTATAAACGGAATATCAGATGACACCCGGTATACAACAGATCCTGAAACGGTATTGTCAAGGAAGATAGTATGATAAAAACGGCCAAAAGTAATATACAGTTTCAGAAACTTTGTTGATCAAGCTGAAATTGAGAATTCTGAGCTGAGTCAATACTTAAGATATGTTAGGAAAGGAAACGTGTTTCAAGCCAAACGCAACTTGTAATATTTATTTGGCTTCCAATCTCCAATAAATTATTGAATAATGATAATTTTAAGCTATCAAATGGTCATGCTGTTTCCAAGACATTTATTGATTTGCTGTTGTACAGACGAACATCTTAGAGGTACTAGAAATTCTATGGTTTGTCATAAATCATTAAAAACGTGTTGAACATTGAAACACTTTCCTTCGTAAATAGGAATTACTTCGGTGTGCAAAACTGAAAACGGTTGTTGCACGAGGATGACGTAATGCGACATGGTCTTTGCGTTATAACCTCCAAAAGCTTCTTTTTCTTAGTTGTCTTTAAATGTAGCTTCACATTCTGATATCTCTTCGCCAACTTGTTCTGTTCACCTTTATAACTTTATAAGTTTTCTTCTTCAAAAACCTTTAACGTAATTTGCCAATCAAACAGGTATTATGGTAGCTATGATAAAATGAAGTTCTTGTCGATTTAGTGGCATACCTAGCTAAAACTGTATTACATTATTTAAAGGTAACATCAGTATCATGTCAAGTCTAAACAAGCGCATCTCAATCGTTTATGTGTTATAGAACACTTTTCAGTATTTTCAATTCCATTAGAAAAAGGACCACGAAACTTTGTTTCCACAGAATCAATATAGTGATGGTAGGTTGAACTCCGTATAGGATATTCCGAACATGTATTTGAATAAAATTGCTGTACACGTTTTGAACAATGATATGTGAAGTAATGAGGTGCAGATAGTTATTCGCAGGCCTTATAAGATATTTACATCAAAACTTTGATAAGTATAAGCGCCAGATTTGCTTTCTTCTTCTTTAAACAGTCTTTCATAGAGTCATAGTGCAAACTAAAATGTCAGCTTTCTGAAAAATCTCACGTTTTTTCCAATTTCCGATTCTGCTTTCTAACAGTCTTTTATTTAAAAAAAAACAGTTTTTAATTAGTCTTATATTTTAATATTTTTAATACCACAAAGCACCACTTTTGTCTTTGAGAAACGCA
Source organism: Ignelater luminosus (assembly GCA_011009095.1). Taxonomy (NCBI): domain Eukaryota; kingdom Metazoa; phylum Arthropoda; class Insecta; order Coleoptera; family Elateridae; genus Ignelater; species Ignelater luminosus. The sequence continues at coordinate 110,883 of VTPC01090046.1, forward strand.
GTTTGAAGAATACATTAACATCTAAAGTGTCGCCATAGATTTGAAAATAAACGAGTTCTAATGGCTGCAGGTTTTTTTTTCACTAAATTGATTGCATACAAGTCTACGATGAACACGGCATTTATAAGGAAAGGATATTTTCCGAATTACCAATGTTTCCTTTTGGTACCCACGGTTGACCACCGCGGCCAGTAATGTAGGTCACAGCTACTTTCTAGGATTTGAAAACTACCCACTATCCCTCTTTCTCTGGTAAATGAAAAAGGATGCAGATCAAAAAAACTCTTTGGACCTTTGTGATTGGAATCAAGGAATTTGAGTAGAAATACTGTTTTTGGAGATACTCTTTCACTGTTCTAAACTAACCAAAGTTGAGTTTGGCTTTATACGAGTGCGTAAGAGGTGAGTGAGGTAGGGGCTTTTGTGAGATATCGAAACCCTGTTTGGGATGTTAATTTCCATAGCAGTCCTGCGTACAATAACTACCAAAAACAAATTCCACCCGCTTCACTGGCGGCGCTATGGAGTTTTCAAATCAAAAAAATAGAATTCTAGAGTGAAATCAAGAAGAGTAGGAAGAATGAATTTGGTATATACTTACAATTAGTAGTAAGGCTAGAAACTAAAAGAACGATACCCAAACTAAATCTCGATGCAATGTTTGTCAGAGACATTTTTGTATGGAGCATTTTTTTGAGATTCACAGTTGTAAACTGAAGTAAGTAAATGGTTTTCTTTGAAATAAACTGTTCAAATTATTCACTACAATCCCTGACATGTCGGGAATCTTGTACTACGTTTTCAAGCGATTATGGGTGACGGGCGTAGTGCACCACGGCTGTAAACAAGAAAAATGTCGAGAGCCATGCGTTGTCCTTCGCGACTAGTAGGTACTGATTCTGTTCTATGGTTCGGTGGACAACTTATATCCACTTTAGGTGTTAATCGTTTATGAAATATTAAGGTCAGCAGTTTCGACTATGAAACGCTTACAATTTGTTCGCTCTTAGACTTGTTGGAAAATGAAACATACTAATAGTCATACACTGTAAGTACAAAAACATCTACTGCAAAGTATTTGGTTTACCCAGAAAATATAGCTCAAATGAAATAGAGTAATCTGTTAGAACTTTTGTAAAACTTATAAAAATTAAAATACGAGGTCTGTTCAAAAAGTATCGCGAATTTTGAATTTCCGCGGGTTACGTATATTCGATTTTCGATTTTTTGTGGCGTTATGTTGGTACTCATGTCCCCCACTTATGCCGACAAGTTCGGCCATTTTGAATGTTGAGTTAATTTTTGACAGCTGTTTCGCTTGGACGTGTTTCGGCTCGTCTTCGATTTTTGCCTATTCCAAAAAATGGATCAAAAAATCTGTATCAAATTTTGTGTGAAAAACAAAATTAAGTGCGCGGACGCATTTCGAATGTTGACTGTGGCATATGGAGAAGCTACCTTGGACCGAAGTAACGTTTATGGGTGGTACAAAATGTTCTCAGAGGGCCGAGAAGATGTGAACGACGAAGAGCGTGCTTTTGGTTTTGCTTACAGTTTTCTTCGATTGCAGGGGCGTGGTGCATCATGAGTTCTTGCCACAGGGTAGAAGGGTCAATAAAGAATATTACCTGCAAGTTATGCGCAATTTGCGCGAAGCAATCCGCCAGAAACGCCGGGATTTGTGGAAGAACAAAAATTGGCTTTTGCGCCATGATAACGCCCCTTCTCACACATCGTTGCTTGTGCGCGAAATTTTGGCCAAAAACAACACACTAATGATGCTGCAGCCACCGTATTCCCCAGACCTGGCCTCCTGTGACTTTTTCTTGTTCCCGAAACTGAGGAGGCCCATGAAAGCTCACATTCTTATTGAAAATTGTAAAATAAAACCTTGAAACATCATCAACCATCCTATATATTATATTACGTTTTATATGTTAATATTACGAGGTCACTTCTAAGTATATAGAACATACTGAGAATTCGTATGGTAATACTATTTAATTGCAACCGATTAAATATCAAATAAATCCAGATTTGGAGAAAGAAGAAGTCATTTAAATGGAAACAGTTTTAATGCCCATCGCATCGGTGCGATCCTTTACTACTGCATAAAATGCATAAAAATCCGTGTCACCAACTAGTATTCATTCTCGAGTAAACCGTGACATTTTACTTCAATTACTTTTTTCTTACAAAAATAAATTAAAAAAAATAAATTAAAGTTCAGTTACATTCTTTAAATTGTTAATTTGAAAACTCATTACGTTATTTAGTATCTAGATTTAAAGTCCTACATCCGGTCCGGCCATTTTGTGTATCAAAGAATTTTATGACAAGCCATTGTCTACTTCATTAAAACCAGGTAGATAAAATTATTTCCTGGTAGTTAATTGGAAGATTCTAGACCTATCAAATAATTTTTTTACTTCTAACTATGAAAGTTCTTTATAACATCAATAAACTATGAGATTCTTCTTTTTTTTTGAATAGCACATTAAAAATACTTAATTGAATTTTAAACTTGTACACATGTGTGATGCTAACACTGGTCAAAATTATGACTAAAATAATTTGAGCTTTCAAAAGTAGTTTTACAACTAAATACATTAAAAAAACATAAAAGTAGTCGCAATGTATTATATGGTAGTAGTAAGCCGTATTTATTCGCAAACACATTTCAAATCATTGATTAATATTTTATTGTACAAGTTTTAACAACCTTGCCGCGGATTTAGAGCCAGATATATCTGTAAAATTCAACATTAAATATCACATAAAGTAGACTTTTCAGTTGGAATGTACAATCGCATAATTATACGTAAGGAAGCGAGATGATAAGTAGAAGATAGGCTGCTTCCAGACCAGCTAATTCGGCGAGTATACGATTTATAAAGGCGGCATTGGAATAAGTAAAACAAAACGCGGACCACCCAAGTTGAACCTGTGATTGTGACTGAGAGTTTTCTCTTATTGGACGAGAGGTACTTAACGGATTGCGTCCCAGTCTGTATATTATTATTATTGTGTCTAAAGTTGTCTTCATCAAAAATTAACTATCTCATCATTACCACGTATATATCGTTATCAAGAAGCGATCTTCGATTGCCACGACCGTTTCTTGTTTTAGTGGTACTCGATGTTTGCTGACTAATTCGACTAGTCATTTCTATTGCAGATGAAAGATTATCAAATTCTTTCATTCGGTAATTGTGTAACAATGATGAGATTTCAGTTAAAAAAAATGTTACAAATGTTAAAAGTTTGTTGATGTTATCTCAAAGATGATTAAATTTTTTAATTTGATAATTTTTACAAATTAACTCGTCAATGCGTCTTCTAAAAAAATAGGAGAATTTATAATTTGATATTTTTATTATAATTACAGTTAAATATAAATATTTTCAGTACCTGTATGTTTATATGTTGAGAAATTATTTTAATAAAATATTAATAAAATCTCTAGAATTGTGCATAAATAAAGGAAAAACAAAAATAAAATTGGAAATTTATTTTTGAGGAACAGCAGGTATTTAAGAAATGTCTAGATATTTTAAATAAATTATTTTTTTGGTTATTATTGTTGTTACTTAGATGGGAATAGGCAACACATTTTACAGTTATAAATAATTTTTTTATAATAAGTCCCCTTAATTACATAATTATGATAATTTTGAATTAGAATTGCATTTTATTCCTCTGTTCTGGTTTCCTCTCAAATCATCATAATTAAGTAAAATAAAAAATTATACTTAAATGACATTTGATTATAAAAAAAATGCGGGTAATTACCTTAGCAGCTGTTATTAACCCTTAAGATACGAATAATAATTTATTAAGCTCATTCACATTTTTTATATTTCGGGTTGAAGATAGATATTAAATATTTTTTATTGCACTAAATATAATAAAAATTGCGTAAAAGGATGAAAATCCCCAACAGAATTAAATAGGATGATATTTCAACTAAATTATGTTTAATTTTTGTTAGGCTACGATTAAGTAAATAGATCTTTTGTATTATGATCTTTTACATCAATTACTATTATTTTATCTATATTAAATGCAATACATTTCCGGGAGTTAAACAAAGTAAATATCACGTTTCATTATTAATTGGAAGTTCGTCAAGTTTACATTTTATATTTTATCATGATATTGTGCAACATAATAATTTATGTCGAAAATTGCAGTTAATTGAAATTAAATTTGTTGCTAATGCTTTTGTTGTATTATAACCATTATTAGTGTGGCATTACAATACTACAATACAGTTGATAATTATAGACTTATTGTCAATTTTTCGGAGAAAGATTGAACGTGCGCTCATTAGGCAGGAAAGGCGGTAACACCTGAAGGTAATGAAATTTTATTTTACTGTTTTTTCTAACATGTTTATAAAGGGTCTACATACGCAATTAGACATAATTTCGTGGAAATTAATTATTGAATGTTCCTTAAAATGAATGTGCTACAAACTTCTGATTTTTTCTGTAAAATATTTTTTTAATTAATGATTTCTGGTAATATGGTACGGATTCCATACTGCAGAGACTTATTCCAATTTAAATTTATATTGTGGAAAAATCGAATAAATCTAATAATCTAAACACGCATTGGTAGATGTTCTAAATGGTTAATCAGATTTAAATCTTTATTAAAACCACTTCCAAATATTGCTGAAAAGATTTAATTAATTACATTATAGTCATGCAATACCTAGAAACGAGTGATGTGTTTCTACAGACTATAGCGTATTCCAATGACTTAGTGTAACAAAAACGTATCTGCAATATTGTTCTTTAAATAAAACAAAGAAAAATAAAATTTTCTTGACTTCTTTATCTCTAGAGTAGTTGTTTTATAATACAGAAGATTTTCCTTTAAACAGTATATTTCATGATATTTCAGCAATTGTCTCATTGGTTTAACCCACACAAAATAGTATACTCTAGTAAAGCTTTTCTAGCATCAATTCGTTTGCATTATTTTGAAATACATATTTAGTGTTGGCCAGTTCTGAACTTATTGAAAGTTAAGTTACAACAAGAAAATGGTACTCAAATTTGTGAGTGACCAAGTTAAAAATTTTTAATATTTAACTGGCGTACTGCATATAAATACGTGTTTATCATGTTAAGGTTTTTGTTTTGACCGCTACATGTATCAGAGAAGAAGTTCTCATCGCTTGAGTTTTCTAGTTTGGTAGATAGTTCCATATGCATGCTGCAATTTCAATAAAACTCGTTTTAGCTGTTTCTATTATTTTTTGCTCTCCTTTAGAGAATTTTTTATGTCTCTCGTTAATTGCTTCTTATTTAAATGCGCGTTTTGGTCTGCTTCATTTGACGCCTCTTCTTCTTTTGCATGTATCTTTTGTGGTGGTATGAAATGGCAAATTACATTTGGTATTGAAGATATGACGATACCACCAATTTTTTCCTGAAATCATGTCTAATTTATAACACCTTTTAACATATTGGGCATACCTGGCAAATGTAAATAATAAAGAAGGTACTCCTTGTTTATGTCTTTAAGGCAGTAAAGTGATCTCTAATCAAGGTTTTCTATTATCTGATCTTTTCAATCCCAGTGAATAATGGCCTTTTCTATCGGACTCTAGAATATTTAATTCGCTTTTTTTTGTTATAACTTCTTGTTCATTCCTTCAAATATACGAGTATCTAACGTTGTGAGAAAAAGTCTTTGACAAACTTCTAGTTTCTCTTTTTTTATTATGTGGTAACGATTGGTTTTGCTTCGTCCTACTTCAAAAGCTTGCGTTATTGTGGAGTGTCTGTTTTCAACCCAAATTAATGACGCACGATGTTATTTCTCTAAATCTTTAATTTCCCAATAAGCACTGAAGATGGTTTTTCTGTCGTCTTCAGTAAACTCCTCACTATATTGTTTCTTACACTTGATAATCTTTTGGTGTCACACAATGCGGCTTAATATTATTTCCATAGGCATAGGCTTCACCTTTCTGTCGCTTCCACTTTCTTTCATTGCATTTTTATTTATAGAATTGAGGTGTGCTATTTCTGTTGAATCACTACAGTTGCCCTCATTTCTTCTATCACATGATTCAGATGGTATAGAATCAATGTCTTTTATGGAATCGTCGAAATTCTCAGCTAACATGGTAGTTTGCTTTATGTATTACAATATCTCTGCTGGTATAATTTAAAACTTTAGCAATGTAAGATTCTGCGAAATTATTCTAAGTTTGGTGCTTACTGTTTATACTTTTGTGACCAAAACCACCAGAACTTCTTCTTTTGATGTTTCATTACACTGTACAGCACTGAAAACATTGGTTCTTAAACTTAAAACTTAAACTTAAACAGAATGCTACAGAAGATATTCTTAATATAGATATCAAAACCTGTGAAATCGTACAATATTATTTATTTTAGAATGGTTTAGATCCACAAAAGCAAAAGCGTACTTACTTAGGTATTTCTGCTTTTTGTGATACAACTGTGCACGTAGTTTAAAAACACAATTTTTGTTGCTATATTTTTGCGACACTAAACCCTCGAATTATTGCTAAAAAGCTATAGATAAATAGGTGAATTTGCTAAATGTGCAGGACCATACAGCCTTGTGCGACTTTAGCTTTGCGCCATTTTAACTTTAATAAATATTGAAAATGACAATACATACTCTGTAGATATTTTGGGCTTTATTACTCGGTTTCAACTATCCAATTTTTATTGTATCAGACTTTTAGAACGTGTTCATTTCTAATCACTTTGTACGCTATGCTAGTAAATTCTTCTTTTAAAAGTTTGGGTACCTTGACTTCCAATTTTTGCACCATCCCTGTAAAACTAGGTATTGGCCATAAAAGGAAAGGTCATGTTATTTAAGATAAAAAAGTTTTACATCCACTTACCTGATCAGCACGAAAAGATTCCGCTGCCAGTCAAATCTCGTTGGAATCTAATACAGAACATTTTCTTTGCATTAGAAACTCTATTTGAAAACCTCGAGTCTTTTAATGCTCAAAATAACTTTGGTTGGAAAACGTCTTGAATCTCCAAAAACAGATCGATGTCATTTCTGCCCAAACTTGTAAAATTGAGGTTTGTAGGTAACTGAAACTCTAATGCAGTCTCACATTATTGAAACAACTATATCACACTCTTCTGCGTACAGTACAAACGATTTTGCATCAAGAAGATTTACTCCTTGGCAATTTGACTTCTCTCTTTGGGTTTAAAGACTTATCCGTAAAATAAAGCACAGGAAGTTACTAAATATCTTATTATTACCATTGTTGTAATGTAAAGCATTTGTGGCTTTGATAGAGATTGTCAATGCTGTAAAACTACTCAGATTGAATCAACGTTAGGTCTCTATCAGTCTCGTTCTTCAAGAAAGATTCAAAACAATCAGTTTGGATTTGTGCACGTCAGTCTATGGGCATTAACTAGTCGGCGCCATGAAACAAATTAGAAATAGCTGCAATCATGAATTATATTCCAGTGTTATTTCCTTTTAAAATTGTTAAAGTGTTTGTCAAAGTCTGCCTGTCTTGTGGTCGATTCGTTTACTCACGAGAAATATTACCAAAAGGGTACTATCAGTATTGTATTGTCTCTACAACTATTGCAATCATTTTAACACTGGCAATCAAATACGAGTTTATTTAACCATCATTTCATCTGTTTCCAACCATATGCTACATAATTTTTAGTAATTCATTTTGAAATTAGTAAAATTTCAAAACTTTTGGCCCTTGTTCTTTGCACTTATAAATAGTTACAGATACAACCAGATACACTGCAGCCTAAAAGTCTTAATCTTTTTGGCTTTAATCTGTGCCTTTAACTAGACGATAGAAGTCTTTTGCCAAGCAGCAGCTACAGTCCTTCAGTTTCATTGTATCAAATTTGAATAGTCTGAATCTTTAGCAAGACAATACCACTCAATAGCATATGATGCTATGATCCACTGTTTCAGTGTCTTCCCACATAGGTTACAGTTTAGATCACTACTGAAAATTTTCATGTTCTAAAGTTAAATTCTCTCTCAACAGGCTTCTTTATTTCCCTCATAACTACTGTACCTTCGCACCCAAAACAATTTTAAGTGGACGTGCGTAGTGCACTACTGCATTTCAATACAAGTCTCGAGTTACTTTGGCCCCCCGAAGAGCCTTGAGTGCCTCTTGGCTGACTGTGTATAATATTGTAAGACTAACTAATGTCCATGCAAAAAAAGTTTGTGTCTCAACTGGTGCAGAGTTATTTGAGTGATAATGAGCACGTTGTTGTTTCGTGGATTCCAAGTGAGTAGTCCGTCTCACCAGCTAGAACACCAGCCAGGTCACTTATGCACATTATTCCTCGGCCGTTACCGAATCCACAAGCCAACGAGGTTCCGTCTGGTAGGCCACAAAGAGTTACGAGACCTATAAGATATTCACCCAGTACCTATGATGATTGTGAGGGGGGGAGTAGTGTTGTATCGATAAAGTCGATATAGGTAGATGGATACTTAGATTTAAGATTGTAAATTCCAAGATGTTTTTTGGGTAATAAAAAAGTCACGTGTCATTTTGTCTTTTCAATCCCATGTCGAAACTAAATTACGGGATTATAAGTAACAATATAACAATGTTTTGTTTTATACCATAAATTCCTGCCCCCGTGGTATCTAGAGTCGTTGATTCGTTAGTAAACTAGATTAGCCCATCAGATGGTCTAGTTGGTTCAGTGTTATTTTGTATCTTTCTCAATGGTTACCTTGGCTCTTTCTTCTGGAAGGCTTTTTTGCTAATATCTTCTTATGGGCTCTCGACATCTTCCTGGTTTGCTTAGCTGCGCTCTTGTTGTTATATGTTTCCATGACAACACAGTTGAAGCTGGTCTTTGCTCCGAGATCTTAAGAAATACCTACGGCCTTGTACTGTAGATGAACACTACCTTCTGGTCACCTGGAGATAGTCATTGTAGAGAGAATATCTTATTTCAGCACTCCAGTTGGTCCTGCGAGTGTAGAGACAATAAACGAAAGCTTAGAAAAGTTGCCTGGTAATCCTGAAGCTCCATCATACATCCTGGCACTGAATGCCTAGCACCTTCAGATTGGGGAAGTATTTATTGGCTAGATACGTTAAGGCTTATTTGAATAGCGCTACCGTGTGCAGGTTGGAATACAAGATCACATATTACCAGCGCACTTGAGAGCCACAGGGTTAAGTTGTAAGGCCATGTCAGCGTTTATAGCAGTTTGGATATGACAAAACCTCTCGACTTCTAAATTTCAATTACTTTCTCATTTTAAAACAAAACTAATTACTTTATCCAGATTCCTTTTCTTTAGAAAGGTGATATCTTTAAGTTAAAGTAACAATAAAATACCTAAGTCACGGACAATATTGACATCGATTTGAGCGAGGCATTCAAGAAATTTAAAGCTTGTGTTAAGTAGTAGCTATTTCATGTTTCTTTTATCATCCATTGTTACGAGGGTGGTCTGAAAAGTTTCCGACCTAACAAAGATTCAAGACATTTTTTCTGGAAATTTTTTTTTATTTTTCAACATAGTCTCCTTGTAACTCTACACACTTCTCCCAGCGATGCTCTCATCTCTGTAACCCGTCCAAATAGTACTCGGCATTTTTCTCTGCAAAATAATTGTTGACGAAGGTGATTGCCTCTTCATTTGACAAAAATCTTTGTCCTCCGAGCGCAATTTTTAGATGAGGGAAGAAAAAGAAGTCGCTTGGGGCTAGATCTGGTGAGTAAGGCGGATGGTCAAGCGGTTGAAACCGTAATTCGTGGATTCGGTGTGAGACGGTGCGTTGTCTTGGTGAAACAGAATTTTCTTTTTCTGCAAATGTGGCCGTTTTTTTGCAAGTTCTGCCTTCAGCTTGTCAAGTAATGATGCATAGTATGCTCCTGTAATGGTTTTTCCTTTTTGGAGATAATCGATTAAAATAACTCCATGACTATCCCAAAAAACAGTCGCCATCACTTTCCCAGCCGAAAAGCAGTTTTTGCTTTTTTTGGAGCCGGTTCCCCTTTTGCAATCCACTGTTTGGACTGTATTTCTGCTTCGGGCGTATAATGATGTATCCAAGTTTCATCTACACTAATTAATCGGCGCCAAAACTCGGATTTATTTCGCCTAAACTGCGCCAAAAGAGCGTTGGAAGTATTCATTCGAACACGTTTTTGGTCTAACGTGAGCAAACGCGGCACCCAACGCGCGGGCAGCTTTCTCATGCCTAAATGTTGATTTAATATGTGACAAACACGTTCTTTTGACATGTTCATAACCTCTACTATCTCTCTCACTTTAATTCGGCGGTCGGCTAGCACCATTTGGTGAACTTTGGCGATGTTTTCGTCGGTAGTTGCAGTTCTTGGACGTCCCGAACGTTCATCGTCTCCCAAGCTCTTACGGTCACGTTTAAATTCAGCAGCCCAAAATCTCATTGTAGTAAATGATGGTGCAGAGTCCCCATACACAGAATCCAACTCATCTATTATTTGCGAAGGCGTATTGCTTTTCAAAAACAAATATTTAATGACAGCTCGATACTCGATTTTGTCCATTTTCACAAAAAAAATCACATCAACTCACTCAAACGACTGTTACATAAAAACTGCGCGTCCAAAATGGCTGAAACTTTGGTGAGTAACTGTCAACAGATGAACAACGAAATTCAATAGCTTTTATTTACGAGTGCTGCCATCTTCACGTTGAGGTCGGAAACTTTTCAGACCATCCTCGTATATACTTCTACTTCTATCCTTACTGTGTATTTTTAAAGTTCCTTATTCTATTTCTTCCACTGCCATTTTTACTTTGGAAGCAGAGTGGTATTTGAGTTTTGTAAAATCAGTAACAACAGTTCTGATTTTAGATATTATGCTTATTTTGTTTAAATTCTATATTTTGACCAAGCAAAATCTAAATTTTCAGGTTAAAGATTTTGCATTGTTTAAAATCGCTTAAATTTTTTCAATTTGGCCATTAATCCCTGATAGTTATTTTAAAATATTTCTTTTATTTATTTCATGTAAGTATTTAGTCTGATACTATAGGTTCCAATCAGTTTCATCAAGATTCATCTGGGCTTGGTGTTACAATCATCACAATTTTCTCCTTATCATCCTGCCACATTTATTTATTATTTAATTTGTGAAACTTTTCGCTCAGAACAAATAGTAAATGGTAAGGGCAGTCAGAAATTCCGTGACAATTAAAATCAAATTTTGAAAACATGTACCACGAATACTTACCCGTCGGCAAACGTTATATACACGATTTGTTGTGACCCAGTTTTACAGTTTGCTTTTATTTATTTGAGTTAGAATTAGCTATTTGTTATTGTGACACTTGAGTTATATCTCAGGTAATTTTGTATGTGGAGTTAACTGTTTTAATTTTAGAAATAAATGAAGTTCTACTTTACTTTTTTGTGAATAATAGTGAATCTAAAGTAATTAAATAAAAACGTATACATTAATTAAGTAATTATTGGCGTGGAAAAGTTTACATTGCACGTATGACACATTAAATTTCATTGTTTCATTTTTTATTCTTTTTAATGAAGTAATAAAGATAAAAATTTTAAAATTAATGTTAGATAAGATCCAACCGGATTTCAGTGTATTAAATTCATTTTGCCCTTTTTACTTTCCATTTTAATTTGGCCATATTTGTTTGTGGTCGGATATATTAATAACACAAAGGGAAATAAAAATGGCGCTTATGCAATTTATTAAACCAACTGGTATACATACTCCATATGTGTGTGCGCTTTTTTACAAACACTTTTTGCCCAGGTAATTTCATGAGAGCGGCCATGTGCGGAACCAACCTATAATTTAGGTATCCACTTAGTTATTGAAAGTCAAACGAGTCCATATTTATATCATTTGACAAGCGTATATAAAGTCAAATATGAATGTATAACGTGCATGCATGCGTAGGTGACAAAATAATGATAAGGTACTATATTATTGCGGATTATAATAAAGGGGTTTTGACTACTGGAATAGAGAAATTGATGTTTTTAATAAAACGCTGTTTTATTTTTAACGAGTACTGGTAGGTTGATGTGTATGAATTGATGTGTATAGTATGAGAGTGCGGGTGCTTCCTATTAATTATATTTCCATTTTCAGTTTGCTTTTTTCCACATCACTTATCTACTTATAAAGTAATTAAATGAAATCGTTGACCTTCAGAATGAATATGAAGTCAACAACTGCGAATAAAACCGTAAATGGAATTTCAAGCTAATAATATGTAAATTTACTTAGTTTAAGAGAATATGATAGTACATGATAATAATTATTATTAGATAAAACAGAAATTTTGATGCTTTTATTTTTCTTGAAACCATACCCATCTGGCAATTACGGTGTTACTTATAAAATATGCTATTATAAGGTAATTTTTTTAAATCAAACCCTAAACCCCCTAAGAACTTAATTTACATTTAAATGATAAATCCATCAAGTAAACCTTGAGTCCAAAAAACTGAAAAACGTCCTAGTCATGGCGTGAGGGCTGTAACCTAACTTCGATCTCATTTACTGAACAAAGCCATCTAAGATAATCATAGTTGTTGGAGGCATCACGTCGTGATGGTGTGTTGGGAACACACCAATCAAATTCCTTTAAGTATCTCTATATACCTGATCCGGTACCTAATTTTGTACCTCACCAACAAAGATCCCTATAATTATTTATAGGAAACCGAAGAGAAACTTTTTTTTTCAAACATGTAGCCCGAGTAAAACATATTTCGAAATGTGTTTGGTTGTTGGCTCTGTTATTATTAACCAAGTTAAATTGGAATAACAATCTGATAGGAGTCTTCCTGATGTAAAGTCGAGGTTAAATAAATTAAGACATATTTCTTTTAAAATTTAAAATTTAACGAGTTCTTAATTTGAAAGTAAAATTTCTTTCACAGAAATTATAGATACTATTACGAAAGGAAGTAGAAAAGCGTTTAAATCAATGAAAATTCTATTTTCAGCACGAAACATAAACACTAGCACTTCAAGCGTCCGTCAAGCAACATTAAAATTAAGTACTCAGCAAAATTATATAAATTATTCATCATTTCGAGATGTAAATCTTTCAAGCTGATCTCCAATTTACATGTAAATCCAGACTGCTGTATATTATAACCATATCTTTTTCTATCTAAGGGTGTCAAAATATAAGCACGAGTTATCAAGCAGTTTCATAATTATAGCCTAGCCAGATCGACGTTGTAGATCAGCTTAAACATATTTATAACTCTAGTACTTCAGCTTGAATATGAAGTCAAAACATAATAGGGCCCATAAAAGCCTTATAAAGTAACGTAGCATGCTAAACAACCAGTCTTTCAAACAAAAGAACTCAAAAAAGGTCACACGAAAGGTCACGACAGTCATCATAATACCATCATTCAAACTTAACTTACCTACATGAATACACTGGAATGAATACACAAACACACACACGTCAATAACTCAATAAAGTGAAATATTATTGTGTTCCATGTCAGTGTAAATTAAAATACAATTGCTGTGGAAAAGCAATGTTCCACCCAATATTTAATTAAGGACGACTATTCTCATGCCTGAAAAAATTGATTTATAAAACTAAAGGAGTCTTTTAAAAATTTATGGTTTGCCACATCAAAACCTGCCTTTTTTTGAAGTTTGAATTCAAAATGCAAAATCTGAAATTTTTAGACGTCTCTTCTAACATATCAATTAACATATTGATTGATATAAATCTTAATCTGTTTGCATAATAAAGTTCATTCCAAATTCTTTGAAAATATATCATCTCATCTACTTGATTGACAACGCTACTATTGTTTATCTATGATCAGTTAGTCATTTCAAATACTGCAATTTGCCAATCTCTAAATGCATTTCACATTTTTATTTTGAAAACTGTATTAGCTATTATCTTGTTATGAAAGGAGGATGAACAGCGAAAGTGCCAACACTGTAAAAGCTGTATGCATGGTTAAACTTAAACCATAAACATATGGTTAACAGAAATATGATTACTTTAACAATACTTTATGTTCAAAACAGTCATTATCATTTGAACTTCATTGTTAAAATAACAATTTAATTTTAGTAAAACATCTATTTGTTATTGTAACAATAATAATTCGATGTAATTGATGAACATTTATAATCTGTGTTGAAATAACAATAAGGTGTAATTACCTAATACTATACTTTATTCATTTAACCATATCATGTATAGCTAAGAAGGCTAGCAAGTGTACTGTAATACAATACGTGGTCGTTGCAGTTGTAATAATTATAGTAAAAATTTAAATTTGTATGTATGACTCAGAATTTGTAAATACAAAACACACCCGTCCGAAGGAGGTGTCGAAGTAGTTGATTTCTGTGCATTTATTTAATTATTGTGCAATTAAGTATGTAGTGAAGAATGTGAAGAAATTCAGGTGAGAAATTTCTAATAGTCTATAATGTTACAATGCCAACAACAATTAACTATTTATTTTTGATCACTGGTCAAATTCTTTGAGAAGATTTTGTAATTTGGGTGCACTTACAATTTATTGGTTTACGGTACCTACAAACAATGTGTAGAATAATTTAAAATACGGTAGATACACTTTAATTTATTTCTTGAAGAAAATTACATATTCTGTACTCCGAATTCCCCGAGGATTTTTACAAGGTTCTGGAGCAAAAATAAATTAATAAGAAAGCAATCGAAGGAATGAAAAACGCAAAGACGATAAAATATGTGTCTTATAATTATTAATTACTTAAGGTAGTATCTATGTAACAGGGTATCTGTATAAACAGAATTATTACCGTTTTCCTTGATAATGAATCTTTGTAAGAAGATTTTACTCACCGGAACAGTCATTTTATGAAAAACTTGAAATAAACGTTTTATATCTAGTTAAATTCAGGCTACATCTTTAGGTAACTTTGTTAATCTGAGTGGTGGTTTTATGGAAATTTTTCTAAATAGAATTTTGTACTTTTTCTTTTCGTCCTTTGATAGATCAACTCTTTTTCAGAAACATTAACTTTGTGTGGAATATTTAAAATTAAAAATCTCCAATTGCTACACCTGTTCTTATTAATCAATTAATTCATACTACCTTACCAATGAACTGCATCAAAAGGAAACAAATATCTATCGAGCCCATTACGTCTAAACAGTCGAACAGTGGCGGATCTTGACTCTTTTATTGGTGGGTCCAAGTAAAACTAGTGGATAGATTTCGATGGGGTTTTTACTTGCTTATAGGGTAGGAGCTCAGGAACTGGTGTATTACCGTAGTTTGGGGCGAATTTGATTTCCGGGGGCTAAATTGATCACTAGTTCCCCGCCAAGTATTTTCAAATACAATACCATAATTACCCTTTTGTTTGCGCTTGCGTTTATTACATTCAATGAGTGAAGCTTCAGTTGTGAGACGTGCATTATTGTATCGATCATTTTGTCAATTATTCCTGTAAAACAAGAATTAGAAATTTATAGTGTGAAATTGACACCTTTTGCATACTTAGGAACTTTCATTGGTAAGTATTATTTGAGAATATTTTTTGTAATTTTCGCAAAATATACGTTTTAATTGATCTATCGTTAACCCGAATAGAAGATTATAAAAGCGGAAAACTTTACACTTTGGCGGGAATTTTGCGACTAAGATGGCGGGGTCAAATAGATCACACATGAGGGGTGAGATTGATCGCTGATCAATTTGGCCCCTTCATTTTTTACTTAGCTGATTGTTGTTTCTATTGCTGTATCTATTTGTTTTTTTTTATTTTAGACTAATATAAATACAATGGTACGTGTATATAAGAGAAAATTAGGTGCCAGAAAATACAAAGACTACAGTAGCGAGAATGTCGAGCAGGCCTTATCAAAAGTAATTGAAAGCGGTTGGCGTTTGCGTAAAGCTGCTAAAGAATACAAATTATCGTATGGTACACTACACAATAAGTACCATGGACGTCATATAGGAAAAAATGGAGGACAAACTGTCTTTACATTTAACGAAAAAAAAAGCTTTTCTTTCTGCTGCAAGTATTTGTGGCGAATGGGGATTTCCGTTAGAAACAGCCGATCTAAGGCAATTAGCAAAAAATTATTTGGATAGTCAGGGCCGTACTATCATGTCATTTAAAAATAATTTGCCAGGAAATGATTGGGTGTATTCACTAATTAAACGACATAATAATGCAATCGTAAAGAAACTTGCTGCTAATATTAAACGTTCTCGAGCTTCTGTTTCTAAAAAAACTATAACAGATTACTTTAACAACTTACGTAAAACATTGCAAGATGTTCCACCGTGCAACATATTTAATTACGACGAGACAAATTTGCAAGACAACCCAGGGAATAAAAAGATGCTCTTTCGGCGTGGTACTAAATACCCAGAAAGAATTTGTAATTTTACGAAAAGCGCTACCTCTGTAATGATGTGTGGGTCGGCATCAGGCGATTTGTTACCTCCATATGTTATTTATAAATCTGAAAAGCTGTGGGTTCAGTGGACGGAGAACGGCCCCAAAGGGCGTCCTTGCTGCAACAAAAGATGTTGTGCATTAGGGTCTAGATATAATCGCACACATCATGGATAGATAGACGCCCCAACATTTGGTGACTGGTTCACTTTATGTTTTCTACCTCATGCAAAAGAACTAGAAGGTAGAAAAGTTTTGCTGGGTGATAATTTATCATCCCATTTTACCAATGAGGTGTTGCGGTTATGTGAAGAGAACAATATTGCCTGTGTTTGTTTACCAAAAAACTCTACACATCTAACACAACCTTTAGATGTGGGGTTTTTTAGAGCATTTAAGACATCGTGGAGGTCAACTTTATGTAGATGGAAGCAGTCACATCCGTCTTATACATCAATCGATAAAAAAGATTTTGGTCAATTACTAGCTAACTCTCTAATTGAAATGGATAAAAAAGGGGAAGGTGGTACCTTTGCCATTACAAAAGATTTAATCGCTTCTTTTAAAGCCACTGGAATCGTACCTTTAGATCCAAAACGAGTTTTAAATAAGATTCCAGGAGAAGATGACAATGACAATAATTCTGTTAACAATGTTTTAGTAAACTACTTACAACAACAAAGATTCACGGCTACACCTTCCAGACGGAACATTAAAAGACAAAGACTTGAAGTAGAGCCAGGTAAAAGTGTAACCGCTCCTAATGAATCAACTTCAGAAGATGAAATAGAACTACAACTACACGACGATTCTGACAACGAGCTTACTGAAGAAACCGGAGACGAATCTGAATATTATTCAGCAAATAAGAATTTAGAAAAAGGAACATATTTGTTGGTTAAAGTACTAGGAGGAAGTAGAAAAAAGACAACGTATAGGTATGTTGCAATAATTGAAGAATCAACAGATGAAGGAATTGTAGTACTGGGTATGAAGTCTGTGAATAGCACACGAAATATATTCAAAGCTGTAAAGAATGACGAATTTATAATTGGAAATGGTGATATAGCTGTTCTTCCAAATCCTGATTTAAGAAACCGTGATGGTGAAGATATTTACACATTCAAAAATAATATTGATGTAAAAGAGATATAATGTTTCACTGAGTTTCCAATACTGATTAATATTTGTTTCTGTTAATATATACGATGTAAGATTGCCTTTTTCTGTATTACGTAATATGCATTCGTTCTTTGTCTTAATATAAAGCAAATTTTGCATATAAAAGTCTCTTTTATAGTAATCAAAAAGCGCTTAAGAATTGATCAATTTCACACTAGTGATCAATTTGACCCCGACTAGTTCTCAGCAGAATATTTCCTAAACCAACTAACATATTTAAACCGGGGTCAGATTGATCAATATCCTATCTTTTCTGCAACATTTATGTGTTATAAAACAAACATGATCAAATTCGCCCCAAACAAGGTATGAAATTGTTCAGTTTCTTTTTCTTCTATATTGCAAATATTTCGACTTATGTTAATGTTCTGTGTGTGGAAATCTATTTAAAATACGAAGACAATAGGAATACTAATTTTACATGAACATTTAACTAACGAGTAAAATTCTACGCTCAAAATAAAAAATAAAACTATCAGTTTAGCCCCAAACTACGGTATATAAAATATACAGGGTGTCCCGTAAATGCCAATAAAGCTTTAGGTAAACATCTACGAGTGCTTATCGCAAATCTGCAAAAAGAAAATTTCTCCTCAGCTTAGTTTTCTTGTACAAGTGTTCAGAAGTTAAAATTTTTGACACTAAATAAACAAAAACCAAACAATCGAATCCAAATGAAGCCATTACGAATTCAACATATGAATCTGTTGAAACAACAATTACCCTTGATAAAGCACAGAACTGTTATATTTCTCTTTCTGAACATGCTGTTAAGAATTGAATTCTTACAAAAAAAATAGATATGACAAACATGCAAGTCTTTGGTGTACTCAGGGACGGATGGGGTAGGATGTACCGGCCCGGGAAACTATGAGTAACCGACCCTTCGGCGTCATCCCTTAGTTCAAGTGACTTCAATAATGAAATTTAAAAATACCTCAAAGCCCATCTAAAAGTTTTTTTATTGAATTTAGGTAATTAAATAGTTAAGAAACTGGGAAAGGAACAAATACATAACAAACTTCACAGCAGCATATTTTTTTCATTTTGTTTAATTAAAAAAAAATACATGATAAACTGCAAAACACCAAAATAAACAAAACTCCAAAAAAAATAAAAATTATATTTACACTTATTTAGATGTAGTAATTACTTATACCTCTTGGTTATCAATATCTTTTAAATTGTCCCTTTCTATATTTATATTGAATAAAATAGTAAATGATTCTAATCTGTTATCTGACTACGCAACCTGTTCTTTATAAACTTTAAAATAGAAAAAGATCTTTCACAAGTAATTTGGGATACAGGAAGGGTCAGGAGGCATTCATAAGCCGTGGCCAACGCAGAATATGCTCCTTGAAAGAAATTATATTTTAAAATCGTCACACAGCAACATATGGCGCAGTTCTGACAACTTTTACAAAGCCTTGGCTTTGCTTGGTCTTTGGTCATATCATCGGTTTCTATGTCATAGTCTTTAGAATCGAAGTCAGAATTGAGATTATAATCTTCAATGTTTAATTTTGTTTTATGTTCTCCCAGTTTTCAGCGAAGCCTATAAGTTCCTCTTTCAGCGTCGCAGACGTCGCATTCGTATTATGTTTAAACGGTTGTCCCGAAAAAAAATTCATACAGTTTTCAGGGAATCCGTTGGTGTTGATCTCCTTAAAATATTTTGGGTCGAGTACAGAAAGGTCCCTGCACAAATCCATATTTTTAGAAAATCGTCTGCTCATGGATTCTACTGCAACATCCGTTACGTTATCTAATGAACTTTTCTCCTGATCTGTAACCGAAATGCACTGCACTGACAGAAGATTTGGCGGTAGGTATTTCCCCATAAAATAACTTATATGCACAACTTTAAATTTACTTTTAAAGTGAACTTTTCTTGTTCCGTCTTTGGTTGCATATCTTTAGACCTTTCATCAAAGAATTTTTTTATTAATCTACGATGAAGTTTAGGAAAATCTTCTTCGATTTCCCTATCAATGTGTTCTTGCAAATTTAGTTTACCATTAGCCCACAGTGTAAATTTTTTGTTCCATCTTGGATATCACGCTGTATTGAGCGCAGTTACTGAACAGTAGTTTGCACCATGGCATTAAATCCAAGCAGATCTAGTCTGCATGTATCATGATAAGGGACCCGTTATTGTGAATATTTTTAAAAATATCTGAGATGCTATTACAGCTTCGTATTTCAATGACTTCTCCGTGTAATTTCTGGCGGAAACTCGACTATCACAACTGATTTTTGTATTATCTTCAATTGTTTGCAGAGTATAGATAACATCTACGTATAAAGCCGATTCTGGGTTATTAAACTCCCCAAAAATTTTGTTCAATGCTGCCTTTTTCGCCTACCAGCGTGTTTCTCTAATGGATTGTAACCTTTTACATTTTAGATTTTTTGAAGTTGAAGTCCAAACATCCATTCTCTGATGAGAATCTTAAAAAAAACCCCAACGGAATTTAACAACAACGTAGAAAGAGATGCTGCTTTGATATGTACCTTCATAAGATCAAAGGGTACAAGATTGACATGACACCATATATGAATGTGGTTGGGATTTTTTTTTTCATTTTTGAAGAAAAAGTCGGTGGAGTCCGCTATACAGTTTTCTGGAGTTAAACCGTTACTTTGCAAGGTATCCAACAACATGTTGTGAAAACCTTGTCCTGTAGTGTTATGACAGGGAATAACCGAAAGAAGTCTTTTGCAAATGTTTCCTGTGTAAACGTATCTGTAAAAATGTTTAATTTAATAACTGAAGAACAAGGAAAATATTAACTCAGGATTTACCTTACAACGATGGAACACTGATCTGTAACCGAAATGCACTGCACTGACAAAAGATTTGGCTGTAGGTATTTCCCCATAAAATAACTTGTATGCACAACTTTAGATTTTCTTTTAAAGTGAAAGCACATTATTTTAAATATTTTTGTAAAGACCGTAAATTAGAATTATGCACCGGCTCTTCGGGCATTTGCCCGAATGCCCGGCCGTCCCATCCGTCCCTGGGTGTACTGATAAATCCGATGAAATTAGTTGCCAGCAATTTTTTCAAATTTTGACAATTTTATGGTCCATTATCACTGGAATAAAGTTGATAAATTTTTGATACTTTAGTTAATAATTTTCTACTTGTCTGCAGCAGTGTTGCCAAGTTTAAATTTCTTTTTTTGATTGTGTGACAAATCTAAGTGCGTTGGAACATTCGTGTTTTCAGTTTTGGCATCTTAAGAGCTTGAGGGAGGCTGCTACCTAAAGCTTTATTGGCATTTACGGGACACCTTGTATAATAATAAAACTATAAAAAACCAATTGCTGTGACAGACAAAGAGTTGAGAAAAATCTATTTAATTTTTTTATATTTTTATAATTCCCAAAATCTTCAATTGATCAATTAATATTTCTTTTTATTTCAATAATTAGATACTTCACCATGTTAAGGTATAATTCTCCGATGGAAAAAATAATATTTTTTAAACATCTCTAAAATCTTTTCATAGTCACCCGGAAACTCCGTAAATTTCGAATTTTTATCGTCCCTCAAATTTTGTCGTCTCTCAAATTTTGCGGCGCCTCAAATTTTGGCGCCCCTCAAATCTTGTCGTCCTACCATCACTGATAGTAACACTGATTTTATTTGCTTTTTATTTGCCACTTTACGATTTGGTCTTTTTTTGCAATCCTCCTCCGAAGGAAGGGAAACATTAACGTCGGAGGAGATTTTACTCAAATAACAATTATATTGAAAGGAAAACATTATTTTATTCTAATTGAGAACGTACATTGGTGGTAAAACATATATATCTCTCTGTCATCAATTACAAACCATATTTTTCATGCTTTATTAATTGTAACCTTGTACTGGAAATTGAAATAAATTACAGATTTATAAAAGAAAGTTTTGTTTTCCCTAATGTAGATTACGCGTACTTTATATGTAATTACTTTATAACTTGTAGGTTGGGATCTGACCTAACGTAACTTACCTCAACCTTACATTGTTCAGAATAACTACAGCTAGATTTGTATACAACTAGCGAGGCTTATAAAATTTTTGTTTCTTTCAGAAAAACATTAAAACGAATTATACACCCTATATGGCGATGGAAGGAAAGGGAACATATAGAAGATAATTCGATAAATATCTCAATCGTCAAAGAGTACTGAGATCAGTGAATGTAATAACGCTATTTTTTATTTTGCTGCTTTAAGGGCCTTGGTACTACTGCACTGTTTTGCGTGATAATTACTATGACACTCATAAACATAGTTCTTTGTGTCAGTGGCAGTTACTATTACACGCTTAGGTAAGGAGTCTTACCAGAATTACGTAATGCATCTAGAAATTTCAAAATATGATTTTGATTGTATTTTCAGAAATGATGGACTTAAATTCCTCAATATAAAAATAGTAAAGAAAACTTGTTTTATAAGGTCATTGTTAATAAAGGGCCCTATAATATACTAACTAAAAGTAATGAGTAAATTTGATAATTATATAACATACAATTTTAATGATTACTTTCATGCTTATGAGATCAATTCATCAAATTCTACTACTTATTCACTTCTTATTGATTTAATATACACAGTACCATGCGTATTAATCCTAAAAGGAAGAAATGTATCATAACGAAATATACTCAATAAGCTACTTGCGTTACCAGGGTTAATGAAAAGTTAAGGAATCTAGTGATACTAGCTCCAAGACGGTTGAAGAGACAGAAGACATGATGGTGTTTCCTTACTTTTTGGCAACTATATATGTTACTTTATGGATAGTATGCCATAAAATAAACTATAAAAATTATGATCTAGAACAAAATGTTCTTTTATCTTCCCTTAGGTCCAAAAAAGAATGTACTTGAAAATTACAAGTCACTTTTACTTACAAGACTTCTTAAATAATGTCTTCTGATAAGTCTTGTGTGAACGAATACTAAAATAACTTGAAGTTTTTGGTTTTGCTTATCTTCTTGTATATTGGTACGTTCAAAACAGAGGCTGCTTTTTGATTTTTGCTTTTAAACTTTAATATAATGAAGTGCATACAGAAAATTGCAACTTTATAACACAAACAAGTCAAGATTCTCACATTAAAATAACAAAGCAAACAGTAGTCTACGACCCAAATTGCTTTTGACTGTATTCTCATTTTCAGTAAAAAACATCAAAGGCATATTTATATTTTTTGAGAATTGATAAAGAAATTAAAGTTCTCTTTTCAAATAATGTTTCGTAATTCTTTTTGTAATGTTGTTGTATGTCCACCGTTAATATCAAGAAGAATTTAATCTTTGCGGCTATACACAGATAATGGAAATTGAATGTTCTTTGTTTGAGGATCTTAACTTTCAGGACACTTTCTATTATTTTCTATTGCTTGATTGTGCAGTCTAGTATTAATTCACTTGTTATAATATTTAGAAACACTATTTTCAGACTAGCTTGAACAAGAGAAACATTGGACTGCACATATCTGAGCACAAGATAATAGAATACGTCATGATTTCATTACCTCTATGCTAAAATATTATAGTACTAAATTAGAAAAGACGTCTGACTAATAAAGGCGTTATTTTTAAACCATGAAACAATATCTTTAACAATAATTACACTGTGAAAACAGTATGATACAAATAGGCACAGTTTTACGTATTTCTTCGTATGAATTGGTCTAGTTAACGATATATCTGGCTGTGCCTATATTAATCATACAGTATGGTCAATTTAATCATATTTTTCGTTAGAGTAACAATACTTTTTTAATAGGGAAGTGGGGGCTAATAGGTCATTGCGCCCCACTTGAAAATAATATTGCCATACGCTCTCGTTGGTTGGGTATACAGAATTTTTACAAAAATATTGGTCTTGCAACTGCAATATTTTGCGTTATCAACACCAATTTTATTTATCTTGCATACTCTAATGTGCTTAAGCCGACGACTGCGCGCAGATATGCAAATGCATCTAGCAGTTTATGGAAAGTATAGATTGTCTTTTCGTACTTCGCTACTGCATTAATGTGCGTGTTTTTATGCACTACCTATTATAGGTCTGTCTAGTATAGTCTATCTATTAGTGGGAACATGGTACCAGACTAAGAAACTGATACAAATAGCATTTGACAACTAAAGAAGTACGGCGACAAGAAAAGAAACTAAAAGCATTAAAGTGCAGTCCCAGTTTTGAGTCTTTTTTTTCATAATAGAATTTAATCCAACTGCTCTTTGGATCTCTGTTGAGATTATCTGGGTTTAAAAGATCTTATTGAAATTTTATTTAAATTATTAACAGTGAAAAGTGTTCTGACGAGGGCTAAGAAAGCCAAAGGTTGATGTTTGGTATGAAGTGATCTGCTGAAGGTAATTTGTGCATATTTACCCCTTTTTAAATTCAGAGATTACATAATATTCAAAATTACATCCAAAAGGCCTAAATGCATTGAAAATGACAATTATCGTATATGCAGATTTTCAAATTGTCTGCGTTTGAATCTGCTGGAATATTCTAAACCAGCTAGACACTGACCTTCGGAACAACATTATTTTGAGTCATACAGTTTTCACTAATTATGTGGAGAAAGCAAAAAAGATTTCACTTAAATTCAAAAACTGACATGCAAAACGGTCTAAAGCAGAAATGAATTGCCTTTTAGCAACCTGAATAATATGACAATTTGTTCAACAAAACACGTCCCAAGAATCCGGATTGTTTACAACCAGGTGTGCTTTAAAGATGGCGCTGAATTGGTTGTTCAATAACCAATTAATCATGATTTTTTCTCAAACTAATTCAATTCAACTTTGGGTAATGAACTCATTCAGTATTTGATATCTGTCAATATTCCAAAGTTTAAATCTAATATTCCAAAACTTTTAAGTTCTTTTATTGAAAGACTTGCACAATACTATAGGCATCTACAAAATTCTAGACGAAGAAGTAAACGTCAGGAGATTATTGATTATTAGGATTTAGTGCCACCTGAAGCAAATTCAGATTTTTATGCCCTTGTGTTTCACATCAAACAAAATTTAAAATAGTTTGGCATTACCAAGATATGTTTAAAACAACAATACAGTCTGTTAATGTTAAAAATTAATTATTAGCTTTGGCTGGATTTGAACCAACACCTCCTAGTCTGCACCCAGACGTCATACCAACTAGACCACAATGCAATTTCGTTCAGTCTACAACTAATAGATAACTGTCACTGACGCTTAAGGCGAGATATTCTTATATTTTATAAGATAAAATTGGTTTTTAATACTAAATAATTATCCAAAATATATTTTAGAAAATTAACTGCTGTCTTCCTTACTAAAGTATGTATTCTAAGATTTGTTGTTTTCTAGAAGTAATTCAGAACAAATTGAACCTTGTAGTTGTAATTTATAAGTATCGTTTTAATTCTAATTTCCCTTGTTCCTAACTATGTCATTTATCTTACTAGTAGAGACGAGCCGTCTTCCGCGGATCAATTTTTGACTTCTAATATACCTATTTTATTCTTCATGGAGCTTCCTGTTACCATGACTTTAATTTATCACATTTCACACAACAAATACAAGATTAAGAAGAAGAGTAGAAATGCAATAACAACCTAATCAACATATTAGTTCCAGATCGTATGTATTACTACTATAGGACGTTCGTTGTGCATTATTTTACTTACTTCAAAAGTGACAGGATGATTAATATTTTGTAGCCTCGCCAAGCCATGAATGTTTTGGGCTTCCTTATTAGTAGATTTTTGGTGCTTTAGGTTAGTATTTCTTAAACTGTACTCCATAAAGGGTATACATACAGGAATTTTAGGAAAACTTGAAAGATTGTTAAGAATTGGAAAAGGATTAACATTTGAACAGTGTTTGCAGGTGTAGTTTTTTATAAATCTTATAGTATATGATAGGTACCCAAAAAAAAAAACAAGAACTTAAAACTTAACAGGTTCAAGCGGTTCAAGAAACCTCAACTTAAAACCAGAAAATCCAAAAACCTGAACGATCCCAACAGCCCACTGGACATTGAAAGGTCAATGCAGGTCAGAAAATCGGGACTTTTGGCTATCCGAACTTGATCCTGAAACCAAACATGTTTTACGGATATGCGATATGGTTCTTTTAGGAGGCCGAAAAATGTATCAAAAAGTTGTTATTTTCTGCCATAATTACCCAATCAAAACTAATAATTTTGAGCCGAGAAGCTTTTACTGAAATCTCATTTAAACTATTTGTTATGACGAAAACATGATAAAAACTGAAAAGCTCAATAAGTATAACAAGAATAACTAAAAGTGTTTCCCTTTTACTTAAAGTAAACGAATATCTGTCCATGATCTGAAAAAAGATTGTTCGCGCGCTATTCAGTAAAGCAATGCAACAGTCATCAATCTAATGGTAAATTGTCCAGAGCAAAAAAGCAGATTTTGTTCTTTTATTAAAATCTTGGTCTAAATCTTATACAATATCTTTATTTACGTTTAGATGGTTACTACATACGTAATAAAGAATCAAAAATGAACACAGGAATCCTATTTAAAGTAGTAGATTTAAGTAGATGTCACTTTGCTACGAAAAGTAGGTACTATGATAACGCATAGAAGACGTCTGTATTTACACTTATATTAGTAGTATGTATGTAATACAAATTTGTCTTCACTAATTTGTATGCTTGCATACCTGTGCGCTCTAAGATAGTTGCATCACTGTGCATTGGCTTAATATCTAAAACAAGTTCTGCCGATACCTAAAGGTTAGCTTTCATACCCCTTTGCCTTTAAGTAAGACCATAGTGGCAATCTGAAGCTCTTTCTCTAAGCAAAGCAGAAAGGTTGCCAAACTCTAAGAGTAAGCATGAATTTCATGAATCAACTTAAAAACGTTTCGGAAATCTTTGTAAATAACATTACTGTAGAGAAACTTAGAATTGCTTATAGATGCTTGGGATTTCTCAGTTGGATGCTTTTGTGTTTAAAATAAACGCGTTTGCTTTTTCTTACAGTTTGTAGTCTTCTCTGTCGTAGAAGCCCTTTATTGGTATAAAGAACAATAATTACTTAAGATCTTATTGGGTTTTAAACGTTCAGCAAGTTCTATTAAGAGAGATATTAAAATAATGTTTTCATTGTGTTCGACATCTGTTCATCTGTTTTAATATGCTTTAAACCTTCAATTAGCTGACAAAACTCTAACTCTACAGGTCCTCTACTAGTTGCCAAGACATTTGCTCTTAGAAGCCTGCACAAATCGAGATTTTTGCGTGACCGGAACGTAACTTGGGATTAAAATTTAAAAGTGTATCAAGCTTTCCAAAAAGAAAACAATTAAAGTATGTGTTTGATTATTTGAATAACATAATTTATATAAATTTATAACAAAAATATAACGTGCTTATAAGAGCAAGTAGGCCGACTTAAGTTTCACTTTCACTAAATGATCACAATTGTTATTCTCTTTCCAATGACCTGCCGCAAGGGGGATTGCTATTTAAGATTTCTTGGGTGGGATATGTGGACTTTAAGAGGTAGATGAAAATAAGCAACTCGTCATTTTAGTTCCCCCTTGGTATTACCAAAACTGTTTCCAGTGATTTTTGATAAATTCTTGATTTGTATAGTTGCGCATCGTTACATTAAACAAATCACTTGTGCTTGCTCACTGGACGGATCAAGCATTTCAGTCGCGTCTCTGTGCTATGCAGCCTAAATCTAAAGTTTAAAATGGTCTTGGGCCGTTGGGCTTTTGTGGCTGGTCATGCTTTTCGGGTCGGTCGGGTTTTTCAGACCAATTGGGCTTTTTGGACTTGACGGTTTGTTTTGATTGGCCAAGAATGTTACCAGGTTTTTCATTCATTCATTCCAGTTGGACCGGGCAGGATGAGTCTTGAACATTATAGCCTGTGCGCATTATTCGTACTAAATCATATTTCTGAATACGCATAGTTGAATTGACATATATCAGCGGAGCTTTGAATAATATTTTACTTAAGATATTTTTATCAAATGTTTGATTTAGCTTTGAAAAGATTCTGCAAAATTAAAGAAGTTCCTTCTTAACTTTTACATTTCCAAGATGACCTTTAACCTAGAAAATATTTCTAAAAACTTATTGACGTGACAACTTAGGTCACTTTTGTGTTTTCTTTTCTTTTGGTAATGTAGAACCAATCTTTATAGCATTTGTTTAAATGCGGTCTTTCTTTTATAAGACGAACATTTTCTTTAAAAAACATGACTATAAAAAATTATGTTAAACCATCGGTTTTGTGATCATATAAAATTGATTGATTATAATAAATTTTGAAAAGTGTTACTATACTTCTCATCATTCTGACTTTAGTTGGGTGTTTTAGGTTTTTTCTAAATCGCCAGTGGAATTTCGTTATTGATAGGTCTCAATTATAATATAATCTGGAAAAAATTTAATTTAGCAAATGTTTAGACCGATATGCTTACACTAAGATTACTAAATAATATAGTCAGGAGATTCTCACCACACGGCCACTTATGGCGCACTTATTACTTACTTTTGGTATCTACCCCATCTCTCTCTGCAGACTCCTTAATAATGTGTATGTGGAAAAACATGTTCGATCTTAAGATTAAGGGCAATGGGATTATTGAGTTACTTTTAGCATTTCCACAAGAAAAGCTGTTTATTCTGGTTAGCACATTAAGCAAACTGTTTACAACAATCAAAGTCGAGACTTTTAAATCTCTTTTCAACCTACTTAATGTTGCTGTTACTAAAGTTCCTTGAGAAATTGACTGAAAAATATACGATCTACTAACTGCATTAGTAATTTTGTATTTGAACTGCAAGTAGGTGGCTGTAACGTTGCTGGTTGAAACTAGTATACCTAGAACTACCGCCATACAATTATTGTTATATTACATTAAATATTTCTAAAGCTTAATTATGCTGTTGGTACTAGTTAATACTAGGTGTAAAAAAATGTAAGCAAACCGTACTTAGCAACCCTCTTCTCTAACAAATATACAGCTGGGGTACTGAGAAACATTATCTATAGTACAAAACGAGATGGCTTTTTTAATTTTTACTGAATACTACAAAATCCTAAAGAGATTTTCTAAAAAAATTTTATAATGAAACATTAAAGATTTATGTACCTATACAAGGTTTTCAAATTTTTTGATAATTCCTTTGGACACTTTTCACTACATTTATCTTTGTTATATGATCTCATGTTGTATAAAAAGCATTTAACGCAACTGCTTGCATCGTAAAGTGCATGTCTACAAACTAGGTTTAGAATTTACAGTTTATTCTAAAATAAATCAGAATTACTTAGATCTCATAAATACTGAGAGTAACGACCAGCGTATAGCAATTTGAGCAAGTACACTTACCACATGTACAACTTCCTGTGCCTGAACAAATTTCTAAAGTTTTCGAACCTGGTTTTATGCAAGCACCTTTACTAGAATAATCTTCAAGAGAAATACTGTCTAGGCGACAAGATCCTTCTATTTCTTCAAAACATGAAGGATTGGTAGAACACTAAGAATAGAATGTATGTAAAAGAAAATTAAATCTAGATAATTTGTTGATCATTTAGATAAAATAAAATGTAAGTTCTTACCAAAATAATGGTTTGAGACTAAAAACTATAATATTTACGTTTATAAGAGTCGTTACAATAAATACTTATCTATTATATTTTGATAGAAAAACTATTTCTTATTATGACGTTGAATTTGACTTAAAACTATGAAATAGGTTATCGATAGTTTTCAAAACAGAAACAATTTTTTGAACTGTTGTTCAAAACAATTTGATTTGGTTTTATTAAGAATTACCAAATCTCTTTAAAATTTGAGAGTTTATTTAAACAAATTCTTCATTCATTTATTACAAAAAAGAAATCGAAAATAATGCATTAATAAAAAAAATATTGTAAGTTGTTTACATCTAATTAATTTCGTTATTTACCATCTGTCGTCAGAACTATTGACAGAATTAAATAAAAATCGATTATAAATGCAGCACATTTTCATTTTTGCTTCTCTTAATTAATTTCGCCGTTTATTTTAATTATAGTTGATTCTAAATGGTAACTATTTTAAATAAACAGTTACGGGAATATTTATTATATTATCATTAGGTATATTATTACTTTTATCGCTGACTGGTTTATAAGAGTCTTTATAAGGTACTAAAGTAATTAGAATGCAAGAGATTCCATTACTTAAAGTTTCCAGATAGCTCTTCAAATAAACAAGACCTCTAAACGTGTGCGAAAGTACTTTTCAGAAAAGAATTTTTTGCCATCATCAGTACTAATTAGATATCGAAAAACTGTATAAGAACAACTAATTTGGGTCACCCTGTACGTTAAGTGCTCACTTAAAAATAACATTTGAAGGGTCCAGGGGAATAACGATGAATGTCACATGAATGCTGAAATTGAGTTAGTGATGCCATTTACTTACTACAGTAGAATACTATAAATTTTATCCAGACCATAAATGCTGACAATATCAAAATATAAGCGAATATGTTTCAACAAAACAGCAAGAACCAATGAATGTTTTGAACATATAAGTTGAAATTTCTCTAATTCGTGTTTTTGTGACATTCATCGTTATTCCCCAGGACCCTTCATTTAAAAAAATCAAAAATATCATTCTATTTGAAACTAATACAAACTGGCTATCCGTAATATGTTGTTATCTTTAATTTGATAATGTTGTAGTGGTGTAAGACAGGATTTTATTCTAAACCGAGATTCTGTAACGGCAATTTTATTTTTTTGGAGTATCAAACTACAAAAAACTGTACCTAGTATATAATTTTATTTTTAATGCGCAAAACTCAATAAACAATGCTAAGGATCAACACACTGTTGTTCTTGTTTTAAAAGACATCAGTCTTAGCATTTCAACAGTTACAGCAATTTTTGGTCGATTCTGTATAAAGAATTGCTTTTCAATAAACGCGTTTGAATGTCTTGCTACCGTTTATTCTTAAAAGTCGTCTGCAAATTACCATACCATACCATAAAAACACGACTGATTCTATTAATAACTGATTTAAAACAATTTAAATTCTCTCATCAATAACAATAATTTTTAAAATAACCCATGGATATATTGCTGTATGAATATAACACCAACTTTAGCGACAGACTGCTATCAATCAAGTCTATTCACAAAGCGGTAGATTTTTCTTATTTATAACAATTCTTCATATTAAAAATACTGCCTTTTTACAGTTCTTTAAAATAACGTACGTAAGTCCTATCAACTGTAGTTAAGATCTCTGTAGGAGATCATACGAGGTTGAGATTATAGTATCGGTGTCGACAAAAATTCTATAAACAGTTAGTAAATCAATTGTCATCTCAACTGAATTTGTGTTGCATTGGATGCCTCATCCACTGTAATTGCAGAGTATCAGTAACGGCTTGTAGCTTATTGTCTTTTAATTCATTTAAATGTTAGGACGGTTTGTAAACTTAAGATAACTTTATAAACAGTGATCTGACATGTTAGAATATGGGCAAAGTACTGGCTAACCTATGTCTCCATTCTGCGACGCCAGACAGCTCCATATAGCTGGCGCCCCCACTTCGTCAGATTTGAAGAAAAAGTATTCTATAATTTTGTGCTAATTATGTGCTACTTTCGTCCCATAATAAAAAATTTTGTGCTCCTTCAGGAACTCGGAAAAACGCAATCGAATAGTGGGGGCGCCAGCCATACGTCAAGCTAGCACCCACTTTCTCCTTATATTAAAAAAATGAGCAAAAAGTATGTGAATAATTTTGTGCTAATTATGTGCTCCTCATATATGTATATCACAATTCTGGCGTTCTAATCGAAATATACCAACTAATCACTTTGGGGGCGCTGAGTAAACGTCTAGTCAGCATCAAATTTAATATTCGTCAATTGCCCTCTGTGTATGTATCTATCTATCTGTCTGTCTATTCGGAAACTCGAGCGCGTAACCATGGGAATGCGTAACCATGGATATTATTATTTACATTTATTCAAAAGTCAGATTGCCGTGTTTGTACTGCACCCGCAAACAAAACTAACACGATTTCTTTTAACAAATTTGAAACTCAGTCACTTTTTTATTGAAAAACAATGCGATTAAATTAAATATCTAATCTAATGTAATCAATACTGCACCGGACCGAGATGATTTTCGTACTGCACTAGACGGGTTACATTTTCGTACTGATCCGAACAGGACTTCTTTTTCGTACTACATCAGACTGTGTCTAATTTCCTTTTAATTAGCTCACTGATATGAAAGTATCGGGCTTTCAATTATTAAGTATAAACATCATTGTCGTTCGTACATATTTACACAGTAACGTACCGGGGGGAGGGGGAGGAACGACCGCCCGGCCTCATTTTGTATTAGCCCAATCACTTTATGGAAAAAAAAGGCCAAACCTCTAAAAAAACCCGACTGAAGATTTTTCTTCGGGATTCTCTTTATTAACTGGACGGCTACAGAAGTTACCGGAGGTCGAAAGTCACGAAAATCAGTTTTTCTCCAGTATCTCGTAAACTATTGGTTTTACGTTAATTTTGGTCATTATGAAATTTGTTCATGAGCTAAATCAACACACTAAAAGTCCTATACAAAATTCACGTAGAACCAATAGTTTTTGAGATATAGATCTGAGAAATTTCGGAGCAAAGCGCATACTCCACTATACTATACGTATAGTGGTGTATACAAATAATATGACCTATTTATACATAGAAATATCGTTCATGCGTATATAGCTGCATAATTTCTGTCTGAGTTGTCCTTGGAAAAGACCCTTCTTTATAGTAATAATGGTAAGGTACTTGAGTAGCAGCTGTCTAATATTCCAATGGAGGCTCGTGGGCCACTGTATAACTGAAAATATTGGATAACGCATCTTGTCCGTTTTAAATTCAGTTTAACGCTTAATAACTTCATTGATTACTTTGCGCATATTACCACTAATGTAAAAAATATCGTATAATTGCATCATATATTGATCCTAGAGTCATACCACCATCTCACAATGTAAATGGTTTTGAATTCAAAGAAATATCTCCTAATCAGCTAAGGAATATTTTAGACATAATTCATATCGCTGCTTTTCCAATTAAACCAGTCACTTATCACTATTATTAATTTGCTAGAAATCTAATTAATGTTTAAAGAAACAATTGACATTAAAATTCTATAAGTTTGAATTAAATTAAGATGCTTACGAAATTTTAATAAAAATTTTAAAAGATAAAAGATTTTACTACATCTCCACTAACAAGGTTAATAAATTTGTGCCTAAGAAATAGTGTTTATCCGAATTGTTTAAAATCATCTAAAGTTCCTCCAGTTTATAGAAAAATGAATGTTAGTGACCAGAACAATTACAGGTCAATATCGATAATACCCTCAGTTGGCAAAATTATTCAAAAATTTACTTAATTTTGACCCACATAATGCCCCTACGCTACGACACTAATAAAAGATTTTCCAAATTTCCAACTTTGTAGAACTGCCATGTTACGCCACTGTGGTTTTAATGACGTCATACTTGGAGCATTTTCGTTCATGACGTACATATAGTTCTAAAATACGGTCGGTAGACCATACATAACGGTAGTATTTTTATTGCATCTGTCATTCATCTAGTCTTAATGGCCAATCCGTCCATTACTGTCCACACCGTTTTAGATTTTCTTTGAGACTTTAAGAGAAGTGAAAGTGCCATTGGCCATTATAAAGCCATAGGCCGAAGACCCAACAATACGTGGTAATTCTTCTAGTCTTAATGGCCAGTCCGTCCATTACTGTCCATTTTGGTACTTTTGTTAAAAACATACGAAAAGAAGAAGTAATTTTAAAGGAGGGAACGAA